>CM042153.1:18281392-18365326 GCA_023376005.1 Doryteuthis pealeii | reverse complement strand
TGCCATCCTAGACTGTCGTTAAAATTTATGCCCCTGAATTCCAGTCTACTATAGTTGGGCTGGCGAAAAGATATCAAATTCTTACTAGGTCCCCACAAAGAGTTTAAGAACAGCCCTGAGACCACATGCAGACTAATGTAACAATAACAATTAAAATAATAATCACCATTTTGAATTAATTAGATTTTCAGACTGTTGTCCTCATCTTTATTGTCTTATATATATATCGGACGACGTGCCCTTCTGGCCTTCTTCAGGATTTCTTGTTTGTAGTTCGGGACTTCAGAAGGTTCTCAAGTTCAACTGAAGGATGGTAAGAGGGCATACTTTGGGGACAACATTGTTCAGAAAATTCTAAATAAATATAATCATCAATCGAAATGATGGAAACTTCTTTGGAAGTTCCCATTATGATAAGAAATAACCTGAAGAAGGCAGGAGCAACATATTAAGAGACAACAGTCTGAAACATCAAATAATCCAATATCATTGAAATGGGGAACTTATGAGGGTAACCGATTATGACAAGAAATACCTGAAGAAGCCGGAGCACATATTAAGAGACAACAGTCTGAATAAAATCTAAATAATCCAATTATCACTTGAGAATTGGGAACTCATGAGCGGTAACCGATTATGACAAGAAATACACTGAAGAAGGCAAGGAAGCACTCATATTAACGAGACAACAGCTCCTGAAAAATACAATAATCAATTTATCATTGAATTGGGAACCTATCGAGGGTAAGCCCGTTATGACGAATACCTGACAGAATGTCAGGAGCGACATATAAGAGGACACAGCAGCTCTCGTAAAAAATTCTAAATATCCAACTTACATCTTGAAATTGGGAACCTTATGAGAGGAACCGATTTGACAAGACAAACACTGAAGAAGGCCGGGGCACCATGGAAAACAGTCCGGGGAAAATCTAAATAATTTCCAATTTATCAATTGAAATGGAACCTTATAGAGGGTAACGATATGGACAAAAAATACTTTAGAAGGCGGAGGCACACATTGGAGACAAACAGCCTGAAAAATCATAAATAATCCAATTGTATCATTGAAATGGGAACCTATGAGTGGTAACAGATATGAACAAGAAACTACCTGAAGAAGGCCAGGGCACACATTAGGAGACAACAGCCTGAAACATTCTAATAATCCAATTTATTCATGAATTGGGAACCTCACTGCAGAGAGTAACGATATATGAAAGACAATACCTGAAAGAGGCCGCGAGCCACAAAATACATTAAAAGACAAAGCAGATCAACATTCTGAAAATACTAAATATCAAATTATGAAACGTCACTCTGATACAGATATTGAGGCCAATTGAACATATATTACCATATCTTTGAAGTGTTAAACAGTTTTTCTTTTTTACTCATCAGAAATACGATGAAGATGACTTCTTCTCACATTTTCATTAATTCTGTTCCTAAAGTGCTAGATGACACCTTATGAGAGATGACACCTCCGGGCTTCCGTGGAATCAAGGAACCCAAATCGTCTTTGTAGTGCAGGTGGGTGCTGTAATAGTCCTTATCTCTTCGATCTCCCGCTGTCTTTGAACTCCCCCGCATGCTTATCTCGGTTAGGCTCTCTCTTTTATCCATTTAGACGACAGCTTCTTTTCTCGATAGCGAAGATTATCCGAACGTTTCTTACGAGAATTTTGCGGTCCTTGGGAGTCTCTATAGAACTTCTTGTTCTGCAGATCCTTCGCTGTGTTCGGTTTGGAGATGTACTCTTAACCGTCTTTTTCTCGGTTCTGGATTATGAAGAAGGTTGGCGCTACATTTGAGGTTTCTGGATTGTGTATGGTAATTTTTTGAGTGGCGGTCCACTAGAACGTAGTCCTTTGTGCAATGGGCTCTCCCGGATAAGAAAGATGGCAATGGTTCCTTTTTATCAGAAACGATGATAGATGATAACGTCATGTATGATAAATTTTCTTGAAGGTTTGTAGTTGGTGTTGTGCTGCTTACAACCACTTCTTTGATGGATGTTTTAACCTGGCGGACTGCCCACCCTCTTCTTCAAGGACGATGCTTCTTTCCAAAGATAAAAACAAATGACATCAGCTTGGTCTAATTTGTTGGGTATTAATGAGCATATCCAAACTGCAGGGTTATTTACAGCCAAACTTGTTTATTTATATACAATTACACCAACCCCTCAGCACAGCTAGGATTTGACACAAGGTCAATTTCTTACACGGAGGTTTTAAAAGCAGGTTTGAATCAGAGACTTCTTCTTCCTAGATGGTAGCCTAGCGATTGGTTAAAGAGCCTAGTCTGCCATCTATTACCCATAGCTGGAGGGAGAGTTGGATGCATACCTTTCCAGCGATTAGCACTATGTGAAATGCAACAGCCTCATCCAGGACTTTGTGCAACTCGGGTCGACAAGTCATTTCCTATGACAAACCTTAGCCACCACGTATGTCCATTGGTTGTTACTATATATATTATACTATACTAGTAAAAGAGTGCCCCCTGCGTGCAAGTATTTAAGTTTTATGCAAGTAAAATATTAATATGTATTTCTAGAAAGACAACGAAACTAATGAGAATGAGATATAAAAATATGCTTATTTAATTGTTATGTTAATTGATTTTCTGTATAAAATTACTATATAGATTGCTTTAATATGTTTGAGAATAGCATGATAGTATTAGAAATCACTAACAGCAACATAATCATTATTAAGACCCAGTTTGTTTAAAATCATTAGGGCAAATTATTTCTTCACTCACCAGTATACTATGTAAATCTTTTATTTGTTAGAGATATTACAACATATTTTCAAGGATTTAAAATGCATTAATAATATTGGCAGTTGCAGCAATCACTCAAGCTACACTTTATAGAGAACATGTTACATAAATAAGGATTGTTATTTAAGCCCCAGACAACAGGACTTTCTATGACATAAATTGCATAATACGTATTGATGCTTTTCAATGTTCAATAAACTTGTATTAACTATTTATAGTCTCTTAAATTATCTAATTTAGTAAATTGATAAAAAGACAAACCTTATGATGGTTGGCTGGAACGTAAAGACTTGTGTCTTCACTTGATCTGGTCAGTGGAATGTACAGCTACGGGACTTTCAACTGAGCTGTAGCTAATAATATAACAATAAAAAAGAGGTATAAGAATCAAGGAGGTCATGCCAGTTCTCGCTTCTTATAAAGCATTAGGAGTTACTTAAGTTAACGGACGAAGAACCAACACAGAATATATCGTAGGAAAAAACAGACTAGTCAATTAGTAACATATAACATTTAACAACATACAAGGAAACAAGGTCCCATTCCCTAACAAAAGCAGCACAATACATCAGTACATGTAGAAATGTTCTGGTGAAGACAAAAAGGTGGAAATCAGTTACTGTTTCTTGGGTCTGGAACGACAAGTACGGCAACATGTGGATGTTGAGAGGAAGTGACAGTATATCTGTCCTCCTTAAACACTTTGTAAAGGAGCGTGAGACTTTTGGGGTTTCTGCGTCACGTCACCAAAGAAGGGACTCCTGACACAGAAGAGTCTTTCAAAACCAGTGGGACAAGGAGAGACTACTCACATTTAGTCGCCCAATAGAGGTATTAGATGAAAAATAAATGGAATAAAAAAAATCTTGAAAACCATATTGTTAAAACCATTTTGGGATATGGCTATTGATGGATGGCACTGGTAGGATAGGGATTAAAATCTTCAATTTTCATTTTTGTCTTTGAAAATAAATAAATAATTAAATTAGAAACTTGCACCATTATGGTTCCAGCATAAATGTGTCCTCCTCCTCTGAGAATCTGTAGTGGACACAGCTGGCCCAGAAGCACCATCAATAGGACACAGTTTATCACAGACAAATTTCTCCCCATCTCTGCAAAATCCTCTTGCATGTCTTCAAGTCAGCTCGCCACAGTGCCATGAAAACTTTTTTTGCAATATCACAATTTACAAGACCATCTGAAAAAAAAAAAAGAATTAAAAATTTTTATTCTATCCAATTCATTGGTCACCAAGAGTTTGGTTCTATGTATAACATAATGAACAGCTTATAGAAACATTTAAACTAAAAATAAAGTATCTTACATTTCTGCGGTAAAAGGAAGAGAAAAAAAGAAAAAAGAAAAAAATTCTTTAGCAAGACAAAGATTCTGAAAAGCACTAGAAAGTCCCAAATTTTCTGTAAGAGAGTGGAAACGAACTAATGTCCCTTCCCACACCACTGACACCACAAGTGAAGTTAAGCGGACTCATCCTCAGACAAGAGTGCTCAAGGGGACAGACGTGTATCACCATCTAGGTTGTTACAAAATATGGCCAAATTTTGAAACAATTTACAATATAAAACAATCGGCCATTATTTCAATCACAACTATATCAATTAGAATGTAGTCTATCATCTAATTACCTCCCCTTATTTATAAGTATGTGACCGGTTAATTTTAACAAGGCTCATGTGTTTTGCAAGGTACTCACCCTGGTCAACCTTACCTTCCACCCACCCAACCTATCAAAGGACTAAGACACAATAGTGAGCGAGATGAAACCATATGACAATCTAATCCCAACAAAAAAGTCAGGAGCTTTAGTTGTCAAAACATGGGTTGTAAAGGGTTAGTGAGCTTGTCATTAATTCAGTAAGGAGTTATCCTTCACTGGGGTCCCTTGTAGCCGACTAACGCTAATAAATAGTTGGCAGTAGCCTATTGTCGGATTCAGCCTACCCCTTTTCACTAGCACTAGGACCACTTCCTCATCTCTGGAAATGAATGGTTTTGCCTCTTTCATGGGCCGAAGAGAGGGCAAACATTTATTCTGTGATGAAGAAGCTGACTCAAATGAACAGTCAACAGAATTTTTAAGGGAGGGATTACATGCTCTCATTCAAAGGTAGAAATTGGCTATGAGAGAAACAGTGTCTATATGAGAAGTAGGGATGTGATCCACAGAGGACCAGCTCATTTTTGATGTATGCATACACTTGTTCTGTGTTGGTAATTATACCGCGTCCTAAACCAAAATGGGAATTTACTTTTGACTCACCCTTGTTACCAATCAAAATTTGAGTAAAACAATTTCTAAAAATTGTTCTTTTTACTCTATGCCCCCCCCCTTTTAGTATCAAGAAGTTAAAGTAAAAAGTTACAATGAATAATACCTACAAATTTTGTTTGTAAAATTATATGTGCCAAAATATTCAAAATAATCATTTTAATTATAATTAATAGATGCATGCAAAGCTAAAGCGCACATTCTTCCAGCTGTGGTCATATCATTACTGCTGTATGGCTGCACCACCTGGACTCCTAACGGGCGCCTTGAGAATTAAGCTAGATGGAGAGCTGCAGGGGAGGAACAGGATTCAATTTGAGATTTCAGATTGTTTTATTTTTTACTCTAATTAATTTGATTTTGCCTTAACTTATAACTACAACCAGCCCCCAGGCATTATGCTTCACAATATATAAATTTTTACACCACCCAGACGGGTGTTTGTTGCCAGTACAAAATAATTTTCTAACAGATCTACTTGACCCACAGATGGACCCCTACAGGTACTACCACTCCGATCAGAGTGAACTGGAAGAATGGGCAATAGACGAGTTACTCCACACTCCAGAGCTCCAGAACTGGAGCCTCACCACCAGATGCAGTTACTGCCCAACTGTTCACCACGTTCACACACTGAAGATTGGAAGAGTATGAGATAATGGCTAATAAAGGGTTTGAGTTTGATGTTTTGTACAGCATATCTACCTCTGTGTGGTCATTTAATCGACCACGAAAAAGGTTCATCTTGGATATTCAGTCATTTAACAGTAGTTTGGTTCATATGGAGATAATGGTATATGTTCTGTTACTATTTTGTTGAAATAGGTGCTTTTTTTTTTTATTTATAAAATTAAAATTTTCAGTGGTTTCTATTCTTAAAGGATGTCTCTCAGGTTTTCTTGCTAGATAAGTAATTGGCGCATAAGAAGCGAACTTACTGATTGTCAACTGAACCATACAATGCATCATGCGAAACAATGCTTTATTCCACGTGACTTAATACCCAGAACTGGAGTGTCCATCATCAGCCTTCTTCTGTACAACTACGCATGCACTCCATATTTCTGAAAACAACAAAAAACACTACATAAACAGAATAAACAAATAATAAGTATACGTAGCCAATAAGGTTTGTTTGTTACTTTTTTACGGCACAATCAACCTCGCCTGAGTCATTTAATGCCGACAATGTTTGAAAATACAATTAATTCTTGAATTGGTACTCAATTTTTTCTTTTATAAACCATCATTTTTCATTATAACCCAAGCATGCGACCTAGCAGGCTTACTACCATATTCCAGTCCACAGTGGACAATAGGAGCAAGATTGGTGATGACAGGGCATCACACTCCTACGACCTTCAGAAGCTGGAACCTCATGAGATAGAGTCTTTAACCAGACTTACCCAGGAGCAGCTACTCCTGACTGACCCCTAAGCACAACCCTTCTCATTAGCCACAAAATGATACCGAAAGGGTATTACACGGGGTTCGTGCCCATAAAAAGAGAAATACAGTCGTTGGCGACATACTCACATATGTGCTTTAGACACCAAACTATGACCAGGCTGATTGATCGGACGGAGGCCTCTCCAAACTGGTCATCAGCCTTAGGTAAGAAGCCTAAGTGCGAGTTTGCCTGTCATGGCCTGCCTCACTCCAACCAAGATTTCCGTCCTTAAGCATCATCAGGCTCGTCCACCCATGGCATAGGGGCCCAATGGGGGGGGGGTGGTCGATTTGAGTAACCCTGCAGAGTCTGCAGTCCGGGCAAAAACAGCTCGAGAGGTACACGATACTGACAGAAACTTCAAAAAAATAATTCTAATATAGAAGGATAATCCCAAAAGTAAAGTCTCAAAGCACTGGACGCCAGGAAACTGTTCAGATGACTATATGTGACTTGTGTTATTTGCACCTTGCCCCTGCACACGCCTTGCTGCACCTCAATTTTGGCTTGACCAGTCATTTTTGATGGAGCTTCCTGTATTCGACGCTACCATCAAATGGAACGTTTGCACAGTTATTACAGATTTGAAGGCAAAAGGCATTAAACCATATTGAAATTCACTCCAATAATAGAAGTGTGTAGTGAGCCATGCAGGATTGTCAAAAACGTCTTCAGTGGTGTAGGAGTTTGCAACAACAAGATTCAAACACCTCCTCAAAACATAGCGGTGAGCTAGTATGACTCAGCGGCATACAAAAACTGCCATAGCACATACAATAATGCATTGACAGAAATGGCAATTATGTAGAAAAATAGATATATTTTCAAACTTTAAATGATGAAAACATCATTGACTAAAAATGTTTCTGTGTTTTCTAAATATATTGCAGACCTTACCTTTGGGATCACCCTAGTATACAAGGCTGATTCAATAAATATGGGGAAATTTTTTTGAAAAAATACAAATTAACTTTTTTTGTATATCACTAAAAATTATATGAGTGGTTAATTTGCATACTGGTTTTAACAAAACTAGTTATTAATAAATAATTACTTGGCGTTATTGATCCTAAAATTATTGTTTTATTCTCCAAACATATTAAAATCAATCCTATAAATGATTTTTATATAGAAACCAATTAAAATATAATTAAAATATGTGTAATTCTTTTATAAGTGTTCATATTTAATTTCTTTTAGTCTTTCTAATTTAATATATTTCATTACTTTAAAACTTAAATACTTAAAGCCCGGCAGAGGGCGCACATTCTTGCTGGTAATTAATAATAATGGTGAGGATACGAGATAGAAAAAAAAAAAAAATTATATAAATTATATATTATATAAAGGAAAAGGTTAAAAAACATTTAAAAAAACAAAAAAACAATCAACCTACCACTGTCTTCATCCGCTTGACACCAATGGAAAACAGACACTTTCGTCACACTGTCACCTGTTAACTTCTCTCGTTTAACATTGTCGTCTGTGCTTCCACCCGAAACTGGTTCATTGTCACCTTGTACTGTTTTTCTACCTTTTCTCCAGAGGTTACGCTCTTTCAGTGAGAAAGGTGGAATCTTCTTTGCAACATGTCCGCCATCAACCTGACTAGGTGCAGTCTTTGTAGCAGAAGATGGAGAAACAATCTTCTCTCCCAGTAACAATCAGAAGGTGACTGAGTGCTAGCTATCATTATTAGCCATGGCAGATGCAAGCACTGGTTTGTCATAACAGAAGAAGTGGGGGCAGCTTTCTGACCCGTCGTGAAGGGCTGTCCTTTTGACCCGTCGTGGGGGATACCTTCTGACCTGTTGTGAGGGCTGTCTTTTGACCCGTCGTGGGAGATGCCTTCGACCTGTTGTGAGATGACCCGTTGACCCGTCGTGGCGTGCCTTTGACCCTGGGCGATGCCTTCTGACTCGTCGTGGGCGATGCCTTCTGACTCGCGTAGGCCTTCTGACTAGCACTGTGAGCCTTCTGACTAGCCACTGGGATGACTTCGGACCAACTATAGGGGTAGCCTTCTGACCAGGCCGTTGGGTAGCCTTCTGACCAGCTGTTGGGTTGCCTTCTGACCAGTCGTTGGGGTAGCCTTCAGACTAGCTGTTGGTGCCTTCTGACCCAGCCGTAGGTTGCCTTCTGACCAGCCGTAGGGGTTGCCTTCTGACCAGCCGTAGGGGTTGCCTTCTGACCAGCCCGTGGGTGCCTTCTGACAGCCGTGGGGTAGCCTTCTGACCCGCGTGGGGGTAACCAGCCGTGGGGTGCCTTCTGACTAGCTGGTAGGGTTGCCTTTCTGACCAGCCGTAGGGGTAGCCTTCTTGACAGCCTGGGGGTGCCTCTACAGTTATGATAGCAGTTGTGGTGGAAGTGGCAACTATGCTCTCACCAGATGTTGTAGAGGCATTGTTGACAGTGTCGGAGTCTGTGTCTTTGATGGAACGGTTTTGGGAACGGCACTGCACTGTCGTCTTGTGAGCGGCAGATATTTTGCCCAATCCAACAGCGTGAACCCTGCATGGTCATTCCGTCTTTGACAAAATTGATTTTGGACTTGTTAACGCTAACTGCAGGTTTACTATTAGGTGTAGTAGGGGCTGGTTTGCCTTGTTTGGGGCTCACAAACCGTGACTGACTTAGCGGTCAGTGGTTCACTGCTGTTGGTTGCAATTCCCCACTAGACTTCTCGGACAGTGTCTGGCTGATGTGGTCAACCTGAATCTCATTTTTCTGAATCTTTTTTGGACAGGGCGGATGATTCATGTACAATGACCCGTCCGGTTTAAAAAGGTCAGTCATTGTCTTATCAAGTGACTCTTCCGATTTGCGGATTTTCCTCAGCTTCTTGGCTTCTTTTTCGGCTCGAGCCTTCTGCTCAGCACGGCCTTTTCTTCGGCAGCAAGTCTGGCCCTCTCTTCTTCCTGCCATTCCTTCTCAACTTGGTTGACTTTTGCTTGTAAAGCAGCAGCTTTCTAAAACGAGTAAAACAAACAAAGAAGAAAAAAATGAAATTAAACAATCAAGTTATAAAAGTAAATTTTAGGCTTGCTGAAGATTTTTTAAAGTTTTATGCAAATAAAAAAACATTTTCAAGAGGAGGTGCACCTTGTGTAATGATTGTTGTCATAGGATTTGAAATTAGCCACCCAGGATCAAATCCTGCATTGTGTAATGATTGTTGTCATAGGATTTGAAATCAGCCACCCAGGATCAAATCCTGCATTGTGTAATGATTGTTGTCATAGGATTTGAAATCAGCCACCCAGGATCAAATCCTGCATTGTGTAATGATTGTTGTCATAGGATTTGAAATTAGCCCACCAGGATCAAATCCTGCATAGAGTAATGATTATGTCATAGGATTTGAAATCAGCCACCCAGGATCAAATCCTGCATTGTGTAATGATTATTGTCATAGATTTTAAATCAGCCACCCAGGATCAAATCCTGCATTGTGTAATGATTATTGTGATAGGATTTGAAATCAGCCACCCAGGATCAAATCCTGCATTGTGTAATGTTTATTGTCATAGGATTTGAAATCAGCCACCCAGGATCAAATCCTGCATTATGTAATGATTATTGTCATAGGATTTGAAATCAGCCACCAAGGATCAAATCCTGCATCTTGTAATGATTATTGTCATAGGATTTGAAATCAGCCACCCAGGATCAAATCCTGCATTGTGTAATGATTATTGTCATAGGATTTGAAAATCAGCCACCAAGGATCAAATCCTGCATTGAGTAATAATTATTGTCATAGGATTTGAAATCAGCTAACCAGGATCAAATCCTGCATTGTGTAATGATTATTGTCATAGGATTTGAAATCAGCCACCCAGGATCAAATCCTACATTGTGTAATGTTTATTGTCATAGGATTTGAAATCAGCCACCCAGGATCAAATCCTGCATTGAGTAATGATTATGGTCATAGATTTGAAATCAGCTACCAGGATCAAATCCTGCATTGAGTAATGATTATTGTCATAGGATTTGAAATCAACTAACCAGGATCAAATCCTGCATTGTCTGTATGACAGTCAAATAGTCAATAACACTGTGGAACACAACGTTTGTTGAGGTGGATCGGACACTTGTTTGACTATTTTTTGATCTCTGAATCCAAAAATGACCCCAGTTTTTCTAAATCACACTAACCTTTTGAGCTACAGGATACTCTCGATTTTTCTCAAAAACCATAAAAATACAACATCTAATAAATTTGCACTTATTTTATAGAATGTTTTAAAAATTTACAAATGTTGGAAAATACTAAAACATTACACTGGGCAACACAATTTTTGTTGGTTGGATCCAACACTTGTTTTTGAGTATTTTTAAATCTCTGAATCCAAAAATGACCCCAATGTTTTAAATTTTTTTTTTACATGTAATGGAAAATACTAAACATTTTGGCTCAATTCTGAATCTCACATTATTTCCACAAGATGATCAGTAGAAATCTGTATGGAATTGAGGTAAGGCAGCTCGAGCACCCCATCCTAAAGCGGCCTCGGCGTAAGCGGCACATGACAGACGGCATGGAAACATCTCCTACATCTGGACTGACCACATGTTTGACCTATGTGGCAGGGCCTTCCTGTCAAGGGTTGGGCTTCTCGTCGCATGCGAGTGGAAACCTAGAAAGGGGTTCATGCGTGACAGGAAAGAAACAAACTTGAATCAGGGGACACTCGGCATGCTCACATCCAAACTACTTGTATAAAAAGCCTTATTGTGTGAAGAAGTGGCAATCACCGTATATATATATATATATATATATATATATATATATATATATTATATTCAAACAAATTTCATTAAACAAAACAGAATCCTTATTATTTTCAAGTTTTTTTATTCTTTTTTTTTCAAGCTTCCTAATAACTCTTTGATCTTACAATCTTGAAAAACATTAGTTGAAAGTATCATGTTGAACTGCAGGTTCAAGCAATTGGAAATAGGTGTATTTGGGCAGCATCTTTTCATTCAAACAAATTTAATTAAACTAAACAGAATCCTTATGATTTTCAAGTTTTTTTTTATTCTTCTTTGCAAGCTTCCTAATAATTCTCTTGATCATGTATATAAATATATGCAATGACCTAAGGTTTAAACTAGTTGAGAACAATAAGAAAATAAATAATATACAAGAAATATTTGTCATATCACTCTTGTTCATCAATATATATATTCCAACGGCAGAATATTCGGTCCAATTGAGAGCTTGATGTTTAATATTATTGAACAGAGCAAGATAATTGGTAAAGAAAAAGCTTAAAAACCAGTCATTTTATGGTTATAGATCTATTTCTACCCATAGGTATCAGTGTATACACTGATACCTATGGGTAGAAATAGATCTATAACCATAAAAATGAAGGATTTTTAAGCTTTTTCTTTACATTATATATATATATATATATATATATATATATATATATATATAATGTATATGTAATAGTGAAGAACTTTAAAAAAACACAGGTTCAAATAAAATGAGTGATATTTATTCAGCCAACGCTGCAGTGTTTCAACCTGTTTAGTAGATCTTCTTCAGGGCTTTTGTTGATATAAGGAAATGTAAAATTTATCACAGAATAATAAGGAGACTGTGATAGTTTTTGTTGATCAGTTTGTTTAAAAATGTTTTGAATGGAAAATTAGCGCTCTTAGAATAATTCGAAATTTATGAAACGCTGGGATAAACGGTTTTGAAAGATGACATCAACATTTTCCATTCAAAACATTTTTAAACAAACTGATCAACAAAAACTATCACAGTCTCCTTATATCAACAAAAGCCCCTGAAGAAGATCTACTAAACAGATTGAAACACTGCAGCGTTGGCGGATAAATATCACTCATTTTATTTGAACCTGTTTTTTTTCAAATTTTTCACTATATTACATATCATCGGATTCACTTCCATTTTTCTCTTTCACACACATATATATGAGAGAGAGAGGGAAGGAGGTGAGAGAGTGAGTGAGAGAGAGAATATATTACCTTTCCAAGTTTTGGTGTTTTCTTGACAGGTGTGGGTTTAGGTGATTCTAAATTAATCCCCTTCTATAAATAAAAAAAGGAAAAAAAAAAGAAAATTAAAGAAAATTCAAGTCAATTCAATGAAATAAAAAGGCAACATTATTTCTAAAACAAAATTCTGATTTAACTCTTAACATCCTATACCACCTCATTCCACCCGGCCGGAAGTCACATTTGTTTCCCTAATCCGACCCAAACGATAGCCTTTGTTTAAATATAATATTAAACATATGTAGAAGTCTTTATTTTAAGGGAAATAACAGGTAACTTTAAATGAAAAGGCCATTTTTAGCATTTTTGACAGATCCTTATAGGAATGGGACTCTGGACTTAAAAAATTCTCAACAGGATGTTAAGATAACTTTAATCGACTACAAATAATTAAAGTTAAACCTTTCTCCAAAAATGTTTACTAAGCTTCCATTTTTAGTTAGACTTATATTTTCCAACATAACAATCAATAATGATAGCCATCCAATTCAGTATGTTTGTATTATGACAATGCAAGCCCTGCAACAAAAGGTACAAACAGCAAGAACCCTGAAATTCACAATTTACCCACAGAGATGCTGATAGGTACACGTCCAGCGTCCCTGATGCACAAAAATATAAAAGGATGCAGTAAAATCATATCCATGCATCCCAGTGTTTTTCTTTTTTCTTCCCTCACCATTTCAAGCTAACTGTAAATACATTTCAATAGTTTCTTAGAAACGAATTACACAGGATAGGTTACAAGGTAGGAATTAGGCGGCTTTAGTTGTTTCCCCAGATCATTAATAAAAACCCTACAATCTATTAAGAAACTTTAGTTGGGACCCATAAATTTTCCCGGAGACTCATTCAAAGCAAATACGTGTGTCTCAGGATCTACTAAATCAAAATGCTATCAGCATAACTGTAACCAGTATATGTAAATATATATATATATTTACCAACCATTCCGCACAAGTAGGATGTGACACAAGGTCAATTTCTTAAGCGGAGTTTAGCAGGTTTGAATTCAGAGTTTTCCTCCTTCTAGTCTGGTTATTTAGCCATGGTTAAAGAGCCCAGTCTGCCCTGCTATTTATCCATAGCTGGAGGGAGAATTGGACTCATACCTTTCCAAGGGTATTAGTGCCATGTGAAATGCAAACAGCTTCGTCTGGGAATTGAATTCGGGTTAACAAGTCCATTTCCTACGACTCTAACCATTACACCACATGCCTCCATATAAGTAAATATAAGGGGTTCAAATAATAAATGATATCTTCAATCCTATAAAACAAGTTTTATACCAGATAGAATAATGAAACTGTATATGAAAATGAATTTATTTCTATTCAAACTTACAAGTTTACTTATGAAAACTGTCGTCATTTAGTGCTACCTATTATTCTGTCCATGAATAAAGTCTCCAGTTTACTTTTCATCCAAAAAAACATGGCAACTTCAACTTCATATCTTATTATAATGGAGATTCGGTGTCTGTCTGTAACCGAAACTACATCACTGCTTACATCACAATAGTCTCAGGAATTGCATAAGTTTATCAATGAGTATTTAATTCATAATCAAAATCATTAATACATAGAATAAATCTTACTTATTAATGATGTTGTAATGAAAATCCGAGTTAGATTTGCCTCAAAACAGCCCATGTTATTAGTGCATTTAAAATTCTGCAATGTGTCTAATATATCATTAAGAAGTGAAGGTTTACATAATATATGGTGTGGTTAAATTGCATACTGTTTTTAATGAAACCGGGTTTCATAAATAATTACTTGCTGTTATTGATCTCTAATTTTATTGTTTTATTCTCCAATGTATTAAGATCAATCCAATGAATGATTTTATATAAAAACCAATTAAAATATAATTAAAATAAAGTGTAATATTTTTATAGGAGTTCTTATCTAACTTTATTAGTCTTTCTAATAAATTATATTACATTAAAACTTAAATACTTACGCCGACAGAGGGCACATATTGTTGCTAGTAGATATAAAGAACAATAATATATAATCTATACATACCTTTCCTTTGGCACCAGGTTGTTGCTTCTTCAAACGTTGTAGAGGAACTTCTTCTTCATCGTCGTCATCCTCCTCCTTTCTTCCTCCTCCTCCTCCGCATCCTCGTCGTCATCATCGTCATCATCATCATCATCATCCTCATCGTCGTCGTCGTCATCATCAGCATCAGATGAGACTCTCTGCTTGCGTTTCAGCTTCTTCTTCTTTTTTGCTTCCAGCTCACTGGCTTTGGCTGCCTTCTCCCGCTCCTCTTTGCGAATTCTGGCTTGGCGTTTTGGTCGTCCGGTCTTCATCAGGGGAATCGGATTGGTCACCTCCTTGGTCACCTCTTCTTCCTCCTCCTCCTCCTCGTCGTCGTCTTCTTCTTCTTGCTTGCCATTCTGTTCTTCCTCTGTCTCTTCACCTTTCTTCTTCTTCTTTTTCTTCTTCTTCTTTTCTGCTGCCGCCCGCCACCACCTCCTCTTCTTCTTTTCTCTTTCACCTCCACCGCCTCTTTGACCTTTACTTTTACTCTTTTTCTTGCCCACTTGCGGGGTGGTGACCGATATGGCCAGTGACACAGCAGAGTTATCAGACTCGCTTACGGGGACGGCTCCAGCCTTGGCTTTCTTTCCTCTACCCACACCTGCAGGTCCTTGGACCACCTCGGCCAGTTTTTCGGAGTGTCGTCGCAGCCTTCTTGGACGCCACAGTTGGCTTCTGTATAAAACTGCTTAGCGCAGATTCTTCACTACTCGTCATATCAAGCTTTGAATCAACTAAAGACTGATTATTCAATTCAAGCAAAGAATTTGAAGTGTCGTTAAATTATTCTCTAATTTGCTACAACTGTCTTCTAATTTGTCCAAAGAGCTAAGTGGAATTGTCTGAGATTTCTCAGATTCCTGTGTGACATTACTTACATCAGTCTGATTTGGTTCTTTTTACCGAAGTCTCAGCAACAGCAGCAGGAGACACCAAAGACACTTGACCGTCGTTAGAGAGGTCAGCATTCATAGATACATCCGAGGCAGAAACAGCCTCGGAAATGTCCGTCGTCATAGAAATATGACTTGCAGCAGCTTTAGCCAACGTCCTTTTGCCACCCCGACCAGCCTTAGTAGTCTTTAATGGTGTACTACTTGCTGATTCCTTGGACGTGTTTAGGTCGCTTGCCCCCTTAGGGGTCGACTGATCGTCCTTTTTGGCATTCTTACGGGGGGACGACCTGGTTTTCTTCCTTTAGGCTTTTCCTGCTCAGAGTCGGAGTCTTTTTCGTACTTCCTGTTCTTGATCGGCCGACGTTTTGGCCGACCAGCCAGAAGCGTGTCCTGTACTGGTTCAGACACTGATACATCTGTGGTGGACTGGTCAGTGTTCTGGACACTGTCCGATTCTTCTGTTTCTGTTGTGTCCTTCACTTTCTTTTTGCGCCCAGGCGTACTACTACCTCCACCTCTGCCTCGACCACGGCCCTAGTAAAAAAAAATAAAATAAAATAAGAATAAATATGAAGAAAAATATAGAAAAACACGAAGTGTTCCAAAGGATGAATATTCATCTATATTTTCATTAATAATCATAAAATAAAAAAAAGTATTTAAAAAAGGATTGATTTATTCTTGATGGTGAAGGTGATGTTAAAACGTTTCAGTTTCTAATAGACCTTCAGCAGGACATTAGGATGGAAAAAATGCTGTCTGAACAGTGATCGATATATATATATATATATATATATGTTTAAAAAAATTAAATGTTCAGCTTACATATAAGGTGTGCTGAAGTCCACCACTTAAACTTATAGACTCTGCATGGGCGCATGGATTAAACCCAGCCAATCAACAGCTTGGAATAAGTGGTTAGTTAACTATTTAATCGGCGATCTTGAAAGCCATTCATTTACATGTATTCAAAATTAATGAACAGACCTGCAACCAAGGACTTTGCTCAACCAAAGAATTTCACTCAACACTAAGGGACACCAAAAACCCAAGGATTTTACCCAATACTTTTTTCAAGGATACTAAGGGACACCAAGGAAGAACCCACAAGGAAGGGAACCCAAGGATTCTACCTTGAAGGGCCACCCCTCCCAAGAAGGGACACCAAAGGAAGAACCCAAGATTCTACCCAACACTAAGGGACACAAGGACCCAACACTAAGGGACACCAAGGAAGAACCCAAGGATTCTACCCCACTCAAGGAACAACCCAAGGATTCTACCCAACACGGGACACCAAGGAAGAAAGGATTCTACCCAACACTAAGGGACCCAAGGAAGCAAGGAACACCAAGGAAGAACCCAAGGATTCTAAACACTAAGGGACACCAAGGAACAACAAAGGATTCTTCACTAAAAATAAGCCTCTGCTTAACACAAGGGATCTCCACTGTAAAGTGCTCTCACTTGGAGCCTAAAAATGGCCACAAAAAATCATAACAAGTCTGGTACAGGGCCTCAGAAACAGAGAACCCAATGAGGGTCAAACTCACTGCATTTTTATGAGTTCAAAAGAAGATTGATTGATTAGTTGATTGATTTTAATGTCATTGTCAATCCATCAAGGTTATTTTATACTTAGAAGTCTGGGAATCAAATTCATTGTATGTTCATATATACATGTTCAGGGTTCCCACTCGTTTTAGGAAATCATTTTCCAGGACGTTTCCAAGAAATTTTTAAAATTTTCCAGGACAGTACTTGTTCACAGCAATTCCATAATTTACTATTAAGTCTAATATTGACACATTAAACCAATTTTATGCTTACTTTTTTATGATGCAGAGTTAATGAAGTATTCTTGGATTCATTATAGATGATGCCTACATCTATTAATTAACTATAGAGGGTGTCCATAAAGTCAGTGTAAATAATAAAATTGACCTTGAATTTTTAAGTTAGTAAAAAACTCAATTTAACTTAGATAAAATTAAAAATGTTTGCATTAATTTAAAGAAAAATATATTTTTTAAAACTACAAAAAACAAACAAAAAACAAAAACATGCTACATTATTTATTTTCTGAGTTTTAAGAAAATAACTTAAAAATTTTAAAATCCCTTTTTTAGGGTAATGAATTTATATTTTTTGATATATTCTTCAGGATATGATTTTTCAAGAAATGTAAAAATTAGGGACATGGAATTTTTTTTCTTCAAATGGTCAAAATCTGACTGACAAATTCTAGTCTTGTTCATGCACAGTAAAAATAAATCAAAATATCACTACAGGATTTAAGCGAAACTGTTTAATGAATATTCATGACCAGTTTGGGAAATGTTGGGTAGATTCATTAAGCGTTAAAACAAAACAAAAAAATAAATAAAAATCCACTGTCCTTGTTATTTTACTAGTTATATTTGTTAACGGTAACAATAACACTAATTTTCCCTCAGACAAAAATACAACATTTTCGAGGATTTTTGAGAAAAAACAACCCAGGTTTTCCAGTACTGGAAAATTTACATTTTGTTTTCCAGGATGCGTGGGAACCCTGATGTTTTGTGTTTCACTCCTGGTCAGAGATAGTTGTTAGCCACACTGAAGAGGCGTGAAATGACTGGAAACACGTGTCTGTGGATGACATATATATATATTATTATATATTATTGAAACACGGTTTGTTTTGGAATGGCCTTTTTGCCGAAATTTTTGGGAGAATAAGTGCTTAATTGGAGTCATACCTAATTTGAAAATTAATAATTTAATAATGAATTAGGCGGGAATACCTATTAAATGTATGGCTAAACAAATTCGAGAAAATCATTCTTCTGTATGTACATTTTAGCCTATTAGGCCTCATCAGCAGAGCTTATAGATCGGAAGCCGCCCTGTGCGTTGATTTGAAACCGTGACTGCCAAGCTGACAGGGCGATAACATAACCCTATACCAAACGGACTTCTTAGATTTTTCGTTTGTTTAGAGTGCGGTTAATATTCCTCTATCTAGTGACTTTTTTATTACAGGCGATATGTAAGTTTAAACACGGTTGTTTGGAATGGCTTTTTTGCCGAATATTTTTGGAGAATTAAGTGCTTAATTGGAGTCGTAACATATATATTTGAAATTAATTAATTTTAATAATGAATTAGGCGGGAATTACCTATTTAAATGTATGGCTAAACAAATCGAGAAAAATCATCTCTGTATGTACATTTGGCAAAAAGGCCATTCCAAACAAACCGTGTTTACAACTTATCATATCGTCGTGTAAATAAAAAGCACTAGCAGATTGGGAAATTAACCCACTCTAAACAAATCGTAAAATCTAAGAAGTCCGTTGGTTATAGGGGTTATGTTATCGCCCTGTCAGCTTGGCAGTCGGTTTCAAATCCGCACAGGGCGGGTCTTCGATCTATAGCTCTGCTTAGAATGAGGCTATGGCTAAATGTACATACAGAGATTGATTTTTTCTCGAGGGGGTTGTAGCCACTACATTTAAATAGGTATTCCCGCCTAATTCATTATTAATTTAATTAATTTCAAATTAGGTATGACTTCCAATTAAGCCTTATTCTCCAAAAAATTATCGGGCAAAAAGCCATTTCAAACAACCGTGTTTAACAATATATATAATATATATATATATGTCATCCACAGACAGGCGTGTTTCAGCATTTCACGCCTCTTCAGTGTGGCTAACAACTATCTCTGACCAGGAGTGAAACACAAAACATTCAGGGTTCCCACACATCCTTGGAAAACAAAAGTAAATTTCCCAGTACTGGAAAACCTGGAAAAAGGGGTTTGGTTTTTTCTAAAAATCCTCGAAAAATGTTTTGTATTATCTGAGGAAAAATTATTGTTATTGTTACCGTTAACAATTATAACTAGAGAATAACAGGACAGTGGATTTTTATTATTTTTTTTGTTTTGTTTTAACGCTTAACGACTCTACCACTTCCCAAAATTTGGTCTGAATATTCATAAACAGTTTCGCTTTAAATCCTGTTAGCAAATATTTTGATTTATTTTTACTGTGACACTGTGCATGAACCAACTAGGAATTTCGTCACTCAGATTTGACCATTTGAAGAAAAAAATTCCAATGTCCTCAATTTGTTTACATTTCTTTGAAAAATCATATCCTGAAAATATATAAAAAAAATATAAATTTCATACCCTTAGAAAGCGATTTAAAATTTAAAGTTATTTTCTTAAACTCAGAGAAAAAAAATTAAATAATGTAGCCATGTTTTTTGTTTTTTGTTTGTTTTCGTGTTTTTAAAAAATATATTTTTCTTTAAATTAATGCAAACATTTTTTAATTTACCCTCCGTCTCCCTTGAGTTTTTTACTACCCTTAAAAATGCTAGTCAATTTTATTTATTACACTGACTTTATGGGGACACCCTCTATAGTTTTAATTAATAGATGTAGGGGCATCATCTTAATGATCCAAGAATACTTCATTAACTCCTGCATCATAAAAAAGTAAGCCATAAAATTGGTTTTAATGTGTTCGTATTAGAACTTAATAATTTAAATTATGGAATTGCTGTGAACAAGTACTGTCCGGAAAATTTTTAAAAATTTCTTGGAAACGTCCTGGAAAATTGATTTTCCTTAAACGTAAGTGGGAACTCTTGACTGTATATATGAACATACAATGAATTTGTTCCCAGACTTTCTAAGTATAAAATAAGACGCTAGATGATGACCAATGACATTTAAAATCAATCAACTAATCAATCAATCTTTCTTTTTGCAAATCATAAAAATGCATGTGGAATTTGACCCTCATGGTTCTCTGTTTTCTGAGGTCCTGTACCAGACTTGTTATGATTTTTTTGTGGCCCATTTTTAGGCTCCAAGTGAGAGCACTTTACAGGGGAGATCCCTTTGTGTTAAGCAGAGGCTTATTTTTAGTGAAGAATCCTTGGTTTTCCTTTGGTTGTCCCTTAGTGTTGGGGTAAAATCCTTCGGGTTCTTCCTTGGTGTCCCTTTAGCTGTTGGGTTAGAATCCTGGGTTCTTTCCTTGGTGTTTCCTTAGTGCTTGGGTTTAGAATCCCTGGTTCTTCCTTGGATTGCCCTTAGTTGTTGGTAGATCCTTGGGTTCTTCCTTGTGTCCCTTATATTGTTGGGTAGAATCCTTGGGTTCTTCCTTGTGTCCCTAGTGTTGGGTTAGAATCTCTGGGTTCTTCCTTTGGTGTCCCTTAGTGTTGAGGTTAGAATCCTTGGGTTCTCCTTCGGTGTCCCTTAATGCTTGGTAGAATCCTTGGGTTCTTCCTGGTGTTCCCTTAGTGTTGGGTAGGATCCTTGGGTTTTCCTTGGTTGTCCCTTAATGTTGTGGTGAAATCCTTGGGTTCTTCCTTGTTGTTTCCTTGTGATTTGGGTTTAGAATCTTGGGTTTCTTTCCTTGGTGTCCCCTTAATGTGGGTAGATCTTGGGTTCTTCCTTGGTGTCCCTTTAGTGTTGGTAGAATCCTTGGGTTCTCCTTGGTGTCCCTTTATGTTGGGGTAGAATCCTTGGTTTATTCCTTTGGTGTCCCTTTAGGTTGGGTAGAATCCTTGGGTTTCTCCTTGGTGTCCCTTGAGTTGTGGTAGAATCCTTGGTTTATTCCTTGGGTCCCTTGGTTGGGATAGAATCCTTGTTTATTCCTTGGTGTACCCTTAGTGTTGGGTAGACCTTGGCGTTCTTCTTGCGCTGGTCCCTTATGGTTGGGTAGAATCTTGGGTTCTTTCCTTGGGTCCCTTAAATGTTGAGGAAATCCTTGGGTTCTTTCCTTGGTGCTCCCTTAGTGTTGGGGTAGAATCCTTGGGTTCTTCCTGGTGTCCCTTAGGTGTTGGGTAGATCCTTGGGTCTTCCTTGCGTGTCCCTTTAGTGTTGGGTAGAATCTTTGGGGTTCTTTCCTTGGTCTGTCCTTAATGTGGGTAAACCCTTGGGTGTTCTTCCTGGTTCCCTTAGTGTTGGGGTAGAATCCTTGGGTTCTTCCTTTTGGTGTTCCCTTAGTGTGGGTGTAGAATCCTTGGTTTATTCCTTTGGGTGTCCCTTAGTGTTGGGTAGATCCTTGGGTTCTTCCTTGCGTGTCCCTTAGTGTTGGGTAGAATCCTTGGGTTCTTCCTGGTGCTCCCTTAGTTTGCGGTAAAATCCTTGGGTTCCCTTTAGTATTGAGGTAAAATTCCTTGGGTTCTTCCTTGGTGTCCCTTAGTGTTTGAGTGAAATTCCTTTGGTGAGCAAAAGTCCTTGGTTGCAGTCTGTCATTAATTTTGAATACATGTAAATAATGGCTTTCAGATCGCCGATTTAAATAGCTTAACTAACCACTTATCCCAAGCTGTTGAGCTGGGTTTAATCCATGCGCCCATCAGAGGTCTATTAAGTTTTAAGTGGTTGCGACTTCAGCACACCTTATATGTAAGCTCTGAAAACATTTAATTTTTTTAAACATTTATATAGTATATATTATATATAATCGATCACTGTTCAGACAGCATTCTTTCATTTCCTTAATGCCTGCTGAAGGCCCTATTAGAAGAAACTGAAACGTTTTAAACATCACCCTCACCATCAAGAATAAATCAATCCTTTTTTTAAATACTTTTTTTTATTTTTTGATTATTAATGAAAATATAGATGAATATTCATCCTTGGAACACTTCGTGTTTTCTATATTTTCTTTCAGTATTTATTCTTATTTTATTTTTATTTTTTTTTACTAGGGCCGTTGAGGTCGAGCAGAGGTGGAGGTAGTAGTACGCTCTGCTGGCCGCAAAAGAATAGTGAAGACACAACAGAAACAGAATATCGCGACAGTGTCCAGAACACTGACAGTCCACCACAGATGTACAGTGTTCTGAACCCAGTACAGGACACGCTTCTGGCTGGTCGGCCAAACGCTTCGGCCGATCAAGACCAGGAAGTACTGAAAGACTCTAGACTCTGACGCAGGAAAAGCCTAAAGGAAGAAAACCAGGTCAGTCCGCCCCCGTAAGTAATGCCAAAGGACGATCAGTCGACCCCTAAACCGGCGGGCAAGCGACCTATAAACACGTCCAAGGGAATCAGCAAGAGTTACACCATTAAAGACTGACTTAAGGGGCTCGGTCGGGTGGCAACAAGACGTTGGCTAAAGCTGCTCGCCTGCAAGTATACTTTCTATTGACGACGGGGACATTTCCGAGGCGTTTCTGCCCCGGATGTATCTATGAAGCTGACCTCTTCTAACCGACCGCAAGGTCTTTGGTGTCTTCCTGCTGCTGTTGCTTGCAAGGACTTTCGCGTAAGAAGAAACCAATCAGACTGATGTAAAGTAATGTCACAACAGGAATCTGAGAAATCTCAGACAAATTCCACTTAGCTCTTTGGACAAATTAGGAAGACATATTGTAGCAAATTTAGAGAATAATTTAACGGACACTCAAATTCTTTGCTTGAATGAATCCTAACAGTCTTTAGTTGATTCAAAAGCTGATATAGAGTAGTGAAGAATCTGCCGCTAAGCAGTTTATACAGAAGCCAACTGTGGCGTCCAAGAGGCTGCGACGACACTGCCGAAAAACTGGCCGAGCGTTGGTCGGCAGGACCTGCCAGGGTGTGGGTTATGAGGACAAGAAAGCCGAAGGGCTCGAGCCGTCCCTCCGTACGAGTCCTGTACTACACTCTGCCTGTGTCACTGGACCATATTCGCTGTACACCACCCCGCAAAGGGCAAGAAACCAGATACAGTTAAACAGTAAAGGTCAAAGATGGCTGGTGAGGTGAAGAAAAAAAGAAGAAGAACGGACCAGGTGGTAGGCGAGGCGGTACGGCCTCTCCGGCAGCTTCCAAAGAAAAGGAAGAAGAAGAAAAAGAAAGAAGTAAGGAAAGGGAAGAGACCAGAGAGGATAAGGAAACAGAATGGGCAATGCCAAGACAAGGAAGAAGACGACGACCGAGGAGGAGGAGGAGAAGAAGAGTGGACCAAGGAGGGACAATCCGATTTCCCCTCGTATGATAAGACGGACGTACCAAAACGCCAAGCCAGAATTCGCAAAGAGGGCGGGAGAAGGCAAGCCAAGCCAGTGAGCTGAGCAAAAAAGAAGAAGAAGCTGAAACGCAAGCAAGAGAGTCTCAGTCTGAAGCTGCATTGCTATGACTCGACGACGACGTGTATGTATGATTGATGAATGATGATGATGAACGGGAGACGACGAGATGCGGAGGAGGAGGAGGAGAGAGCCGAGTGATGACGACGATGAGAAGAAGTTCCCTCTACACTGTTTTGAAGAAAGCACACAACCTGGTGCCAAAGGAAAGGTTAT
This sequence comes from Doryteuthis pealeii, assembly GCA_023376005.1. Classification (NCBI taxonomy): domain Eukaryota; kingdom Metazoa; phylum Mollusca; class Cephalopoda; order Myopsida; family Loliginidae; genus Doryteuthis; species Doryteuthis pealeii. Next base: position 18,341,497 of record CM042153.1, on the reverse strand, counting down.
GATAAGATATATTATTATGTTCTTTAATCACTAGCACATACTCGTGCCTCTGTCGGCGAAGATTTAAGTTTTAAGTCAATTATAATTCATCTAGAAAGACTAATAAAGTTTAATAAGGAATATCCTATAAAAAATATCATTACACTTACTTTTATATATTATTTTAATTGGTTTTTAGGTATAAAATCCACGTTCATTGGATTGATCTTATACATTTGGGAGAATAAAACAATAAATACGAGATCAATAACAGCAAGCTAATTATTTATGAAACCCTGCGTATTCATTAAAAAACAGTATGCAATTTAACCATCACCATATATTATGTAACCTTCACCTTAATGCAATATAGACAAGCAGAATAAAATGCACTAATAACATGGCTGTTTGGAGGCAAATCTAACTCGGATTTTCATTACAACATCATTAATAAGTAAGATATCCTCTATGTATTAATGATTTTGATATGAATAAATATGAATATACAACACTCAATGATAAACTTATGCAATTCCTGAGACTTTGTGATGTAAGCAGTGATTAGTTCGGTTACAGACAGACACCGAATCCCATTATAATAAGATATGAAGTGAAGTTGCCATGTTTTTTTGGATGAAAAGTAAACTGGAGACTTTATTCATGGACAGAATAATAGGTAGCACTAAATGGACGACAGTTTCATAAGTAAACTTGTAAGTTTGAATAGAAATAAATTCATTTTTCATATACAGTTTCATATTCTATCTGGTATAAAACTTGTTTTATAGGATTGAAGATATCATTTATTATTTGAACCCCTTATATTTACTTATATGGAGGCATGTGGTGTAATGGTTAGAGTCGTAGGAAATGGACTTGTTAACCCGAATTCAATTCCCAGACGAAGCTGTTTGCATTTCACATGGCACTAATACCCTTGGGAAAGGTATGAGTCCAATTCTCCCTCCAGCTATGGATAAATAGCAGGGCAGACTGGGCTCTTTAACCATGGCTAAATAACCAGACTAGAAGGAGGAAAACTCTGAATTCAAACCTGCTAAACTCCGCTTAAGAAATTGACCTTGTGTCACATCCTACTTGTGCGGAATGGTTGGTAAATATATATATATATTTACATATACTGGTTACAGTTATGCTGATAGCATTTTGATTTAGTAGATCCTGAGACACACGTATTTGCTTTGAATGAGTCTCCGGGAAAATTTATGGGTCCCAACTAAAGTTTCTTAATAGATTGTAGGGTTTTATTAATGATCTGGGGAAACAACTAAAGCCGCCTAATTCCTACCTTGTAACCTATCCTGTGTAATTCGTTTCTAAGAAACTATTGAAATGTATTTACAGTTAGCTTGAAATGGTGAGGGAAGAAAAAAGAAAAAACACTGGGATGCATGGATATGATTTTACTGCATCCTTTTTATATTTTGTGCATCAGGGACGCTGGACGTGTACCTATCAGCATCTCTGTGGTAAATTGTGAATTTCAGGGTTCTTGCTGTTTGTACCTTTTGTTGCAGGGCTTGCATTGTCATAATACAACATACTGAATTGGATGGCTATCATTATTGATTGTTATGTTGGAAAAATATAAGTCTAACTAAAAATGGAAGCTTAGTAAACATTTTTGGAGAAAGGTTTAACTTTAATTATTTGTAGTCGATTAAAGTTATCTTAACATCCTGTTGAGAATTTTTTAAGTCCAGAGTCCCATTCCTATAAGGATCTGTCAAAAAATGCTAAAAATGGCCTTTTCATTTAAAGTTACCTGTTATTTCCCTTAAATAAAGACTTCTACATATGTTTAATATTATATTTAAACAAAGGCTATCGTTTTGGGTCGGATTAGGGAAACAAATGTGACTTCCGGCCGGGTGGAATGAGGTGGTATAGGATGTTAAGAGTTAAATCAGAATTTTGTTTTAGAAATAATGTTGCCTTTTTTTCATTGAATTGACTTGAATTTTCTTTAATTTTCTTTTTTTTTTCCTTTTTTTATTTATAGAAGGGGATTAATTTAGAATCACCTAAACCCACACCTGTCAAGAAAACACCAAAACTTGGAAAGGTAATATATTCTCTCTCTCACTCACTCTCTCACCTCCTTCCCTCTCTCTCTCATATATATGTGTGTGAAGAGAAAAATGGAAGTGAATCCGATGATATGTAATATAGTGAAAAATTTGAAAAAAAACAGGTTCAAATAAAATGAGTGATATTTATCCCGCCAACGCTGCAGTGTTTCAATCTGTTTAGTAGATCTTCTTCAGGGCTTTTGTTGATATAAGGAGACTGTGATAGTTTTTGTTGATCAGTTTGTTTAAAAATGTTTTGAATGGAAAATGTTGATGTCATCTTTCAAAACCGTTTATCCCAGCGTTTCATAAATTTCGAATTATTCTAAGAGCGCTAATTTTCCATTCAAAACATTTTTAAACAAACTGATCAACAAAAACTATCACAGTCTCCTTATTATTCTGTGATAAATTTTACATTTCCTTATATCAACAAAAGCCCTGAAGAAGATCTACTAAACAGGTTGAAACACTGCAGCGTTGGCTGAATAAATATCACTCATTTTATTTGAACCTGTGTTTTTTTAAAGTTCTTCACTATTACATATACATTATATTATATATATATATATATATATATATATATATATATATAATGTAAAGAAAAAGCTTAAAAATCCTTCATTTTATGGTTATAGATCTATTTCTACCCATAGGTATCAGTGTATACACTGATACCTATGGGTAGAAATAGATCTATAACCATAAAATGACTGGTTTTTAAGCTTTTTTCTTTACCAATTATCTTGCTCTGTTCAATAATATTAAACATCAAGCTCTCAAATTGGACCGAATATTCTGCCGTTGGAATATATATATATGATGAACAAGAGTGATATGACAAATATTTCTTGTATATTATTTATTTTCTTATTGTTCTCAACTAGTTTAAACCTTAGGTCATTGCATATATTTTATATACATGATCAAGAGAATTATTAGGAAGCTTGCAAAGAAGAATAAAAAAAACTTGAAAATCATAAGGATTCTGTTTAGTTTAATTAAATTTGTTTGAATGAAAAGATGCTGCCCAAATACACCTATTTCCAATTGCTTGAACCTGCAGTTCAACATGATACTTTCAACTAATGTTTTTCAAGATTGTAAGATCAAAAGAGTTATTAGGAAGCTTGAAAAAAAAAGAATAAAAAAACTTGAAAAATAATAAGGATTCTGTTTTGTTTAATGAAATTTGTTTGAATATATATATTATATATATATATATATATATATATATATATATACGGTGATTGCCACTTCTTCACACAATAAGGCTTTTTATACAAGTAGTTTGGATGTGAGCATGCCGAGTGTCCCCTGATTCAAGTTTGTTTCTTTCCTGTCACGCATGAACCCCTTTCTAGGTTTCCACTCGCATGCGACCGAGAAGCCCAACCCTTGACAGGAAGGCCCTGCCACATAGGTCAAACATGTGGTCAGTCCCAGATGTAGGAGATGTTTCCATGCCGTCTGTCATGTGCCGCTTACGCCGAGGCCGCTTTAGGATGGGGTGCTCGAGCTGCCTTACCTCAATTCCATACAGATTTCTACTGATCATCTTGTGGAAATAATGTGAGATTCAGAATTGAGCCAAAATGTTTTAGTATTTTCCATTACATGTAAAAAAAAAATTTAAAACATTGGGGTCATTTTTGGATTCAGAGATTTAAAAGATACTCAAAAACAAGTGTTGGATCCAACCCAACAAAAATTGTGTTGCCCAGTGTAATGTTTTAGTATTTTCCAACATTTGTAAATTTTTAAAACATTCTATAAAATAAGTGCAAATTTATTAGATGTTGTATTTTTATGGTTTTTGAGAAAAATCGAGAGTATCCTGTAGCTCAAAAGGTTAGTGTGATTTAGAAAAACTGGGGTCATTTTTGGATTCAGAGATCAAAAAATAGTCAAAAACAAGTGTCCGATCCACCTCAACAAACGTTGTGTTCCACAGTGTTATTGACTATTTGACTGTCATACAGACAATGCAGGATTTGATCCTGGTTAGTTGATTTCAAATCCTATGACAATAATCATTACTCAATGCAGGATTTGATCCTGGGTAGCTGATTTCAAATCCTATGACCATAATCATTACTCAATGCAGGATTTGATCCTGGGTGGCTGATTTCAAATCCTATGACAATAAACATTACACAATGTAGGATTTGATCCTGGGTGGCTGATTTCAAATCCTATGACAATAATCATTACACAATGCAGGATTTGATCCTGGTTAGCTGATTTCAAATCCTATGACAATAATTATTACTCAATGCAGGATTTGATCCTTGGTGGCTGATTTCAAATCCTATGACAATAATCATTACACAATGCAGGATTTGATCCTGGGTGGCTGATTTCAAATCCTATGACAATAATCATTACAAGATGCAGGATTTGATCCTTGGTGGCTGATTTCAAATCCTATGACAATAATCATTACATAATGCAGGATTTGATCCTGGGTGGCTGATTTCAAATCCTATGACAATAAACATTACACAATGCAGGATTTGATCCTGGGTGGCTGATTTCAAATCCTATCACAATAATCATTACACAATGCAGGATTTGATCCTGGGTGGCTGATTTAAAATCCTATGACAATAATCATTACACAATGCAGGATTTGATCCTGGGTGGCTGATTTCAAATCCTATGACAATAATCATTACTCTATGCAGGATTTGATCCTGGGTGGCTAATTTTCAAATCCTATGACAACAATCATTACACAATGCAGGATTTGATCCTGGGTGGCTGATTTCAAATCCTATGACAACAATCATTACACAATGCAGGATTTGATCCTGGGTGGCTGATTTCAAATCCTATGACAACAATCATTACACAATGCAGGATTTGATCCTGGGTGGCTAATTTCAAATCCTATGACAACAATCATTACACAAAGTGCACCTCCTCTTGAAAATGTTTTTTTATTTGCATAAAACTTTTAAAATCTTCAGCAAGCCTAAAATTTACTTTTATAACTTGATTGTTTAATTTCATTTTTTTCTTTCTTTGTCTTGTTTTACTCGTTTTAGAAAGCTGCTGCTTTACAAGCAAAAGTCAACCAAGTTGAGAAGGAATGGCAGGAAGAAGAGAGGGCCAGACTTGCTGCCGAAGAAAAGGCCCGTGCTGAGCAGAAGGCTCGAGCCGAAAAAGAAGCCAAGAAGCTGAGGAAAATCCGCAAATCGGAAGAGTCACTTGATAAGACAATGACTGACCTTTTTAAACCGGACGGGGTCATTGTACATGAATCATCCGCCCTGTCCAAAAAAGATTCAGAAAATGAGATTCAGGTTGACCACATCAGCCAGACACTGTCCGAGAAGTCTAGTGGGGGAATTGCAACCAACAGCAGTGAACCACTGACCGCTAAGTCAGTCACGGTTTGTGAAGCCCCAAACAAGGCAACACCAGCCCCTACTACACCTAATAGTAAACCTGCAGTTAGCGTTACAAGTCCAAAATCAATTTTGTCAAAGACGGATGACCATGCAGGGGTTCACGCTGTTGGATTGGGCAAAATATCTGCCGCTCACAAGACGACAGGTGCAGTGCCGTTCCCCAAAACCGTTCCATCAAAGACACAGACTCCGACACCTGTCAACAATGCCTCTACAACATCTGGTGAGAGCATAGTTGCCACTTCCACCACAACTGCTATCATAACTGGTCAGAAGGCAACCCCCACGGCTGGTCAGAAGGCTACCCCTACGGCTGGTCAGAAGGCAACCCCTACAGCTAGTCAGAAGGCAACCCCCACGGCTGGTCAGAAGGCTACCCCCACGGCTGGTCAGAAGGCTACCCCACGGCTGGTCAGAAGGCAACCCCCACGGCTGGTCAGAAGGCAACCCCTACGGCTGGTCAGAAGGCAACCCCTACGGCTGGTCAGAAGGCAACCCCTACGGCTGGTCAGAAGGCAACCCCAACAGCTAGTCTGAAGGCTACCCCAACGACTGGTCAGAAGGCTACCCAACAGCTGGTCAGAAGGCTACCCCAACGGCTGGTCAGAAGGCTACCCCTATAGTTGGTCCGAAGTCATCCCCAGTGGCTAGTCAGAAGGCATCACCAGTGGCTAGTCAGAAGGCCTCGCCCACGACGAGTCAGAAGGCATCGCCCACGACGAGTCAGAAGGCATCGCCCACGACGGGTCAAAAGGCATCGCCCACGACGGGTCAGAAGGTATCTCCCACGACGGGTCAAAAGACAGCCCTCACAACAGGTCAGAAGGCATCTCCCACGACGGGTCAAAAGACAGCCCTCACAACAGGTCAGAAGGTATCCCCACGACGGGTCAAAAGACAGCCCTCACGACGGGTCAGAAAGCTGCCCCCACTTCTTCTGTTAGTGACAAACCAGTGCTTGCATCTGCCATGGCTAATAATGATAGCAGCACTCAGTCACCTTCTATTGTTACTGGAGAGAAGATTGTTTCTCCATCTTCTGCTACAAAGACTGCACCTAGTCAGGTTGATGGCGGACATGTTGCAAAGAAGATTCCACCTTTCTCACTGAAAGAGCGTAACTCTCTGGAGAAAAAGGTAGAAAAAACAGTACAAGGTGACAATGAACCAGTTCGGGTGGAAGCACAGACGACAATGTTAAACGAGAAGTTAACAGGTGACAGTGTGACGAAAGTGTCTGTTTCCATTGGGTGTCAAGCGGATGAAGACAGTGGTAGGTTGATTGTTTTTTTGTTTTTTTAAATGTTTTTTTACCTTTTCCTTTTATATAATATATAATTTATATAATTTTTTTTTTTTTCTATCTCGTATCCTCACCATTATTATTATTACCAGCAAGAATGTGCGCCCTCTGCCGGGCTTAAGTATTTAAGTTTTAAAGTAATGAAATATATTAAATTAGAAAGACTAAAGAAATTAAATATGAACACTTATAAAAAGATTACACATATTTTAATTATATTTTAATTGGTTTCTATATAAAATCATTTATAGGATTGATTTTAATATGTTGGAGAATAAAACAATAATTTTAGAGATCAATAACGCCAAGTAATTATTTATTAAAACTAGTTTTGTTAAAACCAGTATGCAAATTAACCACTCCATATAATTTTTTAGTGATATACAAAAAAAAGTTAATTTGTATTTTTTCAAAAAAATTCCCCATATTTATTGAATCAGCCTTGTATACTAGGGTGATCCCAAAGGTAAGGTCTGCAATATATTTTAGAAAACACAGAAACATTTTAGTCAATGATGTTTTCATCATTTTAAAGTTTGAAAATATATCTATTTTTCTACATAATTGCCATTTCTGTCAATGCATTATTGTATGTGCTATGGGCAGTTTTTGTATGCCCCATGTCATACTAGCTCACCGCTATGTTTTTGAGGAGGTGTTGAATCTTGTTGTTGCAAACTCCCTACACCACTTGAAGACGTTTTTGACATCCATGCATGGCTCACTACACACTTCTATTAATTGGAGGTGAATTTCAATTGGTTTAATGCCTTTTGCCTTCAAAAACTGAATAACTGTGCAAACTTCACATTTGATGGTAGCGTCAATCAGGAAGCTCCATCAAAAATGACTGTCAAGCCAAAATTGTGGGTGGCAGCAAGGCGTGTGCAGGGGCAGGTGCAACAAATAAACAACAGTCTAGGCAATAGTCATCTGAACAGTTTCCCTGCGTCCCAGTGCTTTGGAGACTTTACTTTTGGGATTATCCTTCTAATTTAGAATTATTTCATTGAAGTTCTTTGTCAGCTCGTAGCCCTGTCGGCTGAGGCTTTAGAATACACCGACTGCACCTCTGCAGAGGGGTATATCAACCACCACCCCCCCCCCGCCCATTGGGCCACCTATTGGCCATGGGTGACGACCTGTGATGCTTAAGGACGGAATCTTGGTGGATGAGCAGGCCATGACATGCAACACTCCACTTAGGCTCTTACCTAGGCTAGATGACCAGTTGGAGAGGCCTCCTCCGATCAATCAGCTGGTCATGTCAGCACATATATGATTGTCCCAACCTTATTTCTCTTATGGCAACCCCCAACCCTTTTTATCATTTGTGCTAGAAGGTGGTTGCTTAGGGTCATCATGTCCTGGGTATGATGTTAAACTCTATCTCATGAGGTTCCAGTTCTGAAGGTCTAGGGAGTGTGGAGCACCCCTTCATCACCATTGCTCCCATGTCCACTGACCTGGAATGGTAGTACCTGCTAGGGTCTCATCTATGGGTTAAATAGAAAAAATGTGTTTATAAAGAAAAAATTGAGTACCAATCAAGAATTAATTTATTTCAAACATTGTCGGCATTAAATGACTCAGCGAGGTTGATGTGCCGTAAAACAAGTAAACAAACAAACCTTTGCTAGTATCTTATTGTTTATTCTTTTATGTGTGTTTTTTTTTTTCAGAATATGAGTATGCTAGTTGTACAGAAGAAGCTGATGATGACACTCAGCTGGGTATCAAGTCACGTGGAAAAGCATGTTCCATATGCAGTATGGTTCAGGACAATCAGTAAGTTCCTTCTTTGCGCCAATTACTATCTAGCAAGAAACCTGAGAGACATCTTTAAGAATACAAACCCTGAAAACATTTTAAATTTTATAAAAAAAAAAAAAAGCAACCTTTTCAAACAAAATATAACAGAACATAACCAATTATCTCCATAGAACCACTACTTTAAAGACTGAAATCCAAAATAACCTTTTTTTGCATTAAATGACCACAGAGGTTGATATGCTGTTAAACAAAACTCAAACTCAAACCCTTATTAGCCATTCTCATACTCTTCCAATCTTCAGTGTGTAGACGTGGTGAACAGTTGGGCAGTAAACTGCATCTGGTGGTGAGGCTCCAGTTCTGGAGCTCTGGGGAGTGTGGAGTACTCGTCTATTGCCATTACTTCCATGTTCACTCTGATCCGGAGTGGTAGTACCTGTTAGGGCCCATCTGTGGGTCAAGTAGATCTGTTTAAAAATTATTTGTACTAGCAACAAAAAACACCCTCTGGGTGGTAAAAATTAATATTTGAAAGATAATGCCTGAGGGGGTGGGTTGTATTATAAGTAAGCAAAATCAAATTTATTAAGAGTAAAAAAAATAAAACAATCTGAAATCTCAAAAATGAATCCTGTCCTCCCCTGCAGCTCCCATCTAGCTTATTCTCAAGGCGCCTCGTTAGGGTTCCAGGTGGTGCAGCCATACAGCAGTAATGATATGACCACAGCCTGGAAGAAATGTCGCTTTAGCTTTTGCATGCATCTATTAATTATTAATTAAATGATTATTTTGAATATTTTGCACATAAATTTTACACAAAATTGTAGGTATTTATTCATTTGTAAACTTTTTATTTAACTTCTTGATACTAAAAAAGGGGGGGGGGCAAGAGTAAAAAGAACAATTTTTAAAATTGTTTACTCAAATTTTGATTGTACAAGGGTGAGTCAAAAAGTAATTCCATTTTGTTTAGGACCGGTATAATTACCAACACAAGAACATGTATCATACATCAAAATGAAGCTGGTCCTCTGTGGATCACATCCCTACTTCTCCATATAGACACTGTTTCTCTCAATAGCAATGTTCTACCTTTGAATGAGAGCATGTATCCCTACCCCATAAAAATTCTGTTGACTGTTCTTTGAGTCACTTCTTCATCACAGGAATAATGTTTGCCTCTCTTCGGCCCCATGAAAGAGGCAAACATTATTTCAGAGATGAGGAAGTGGTCTAGTGCTAGTGAAAAGGGGATAGGCTGAATCCGACAATAGGCTACTGCCAACTATTTATTAAGCTTAGTCTGCTACAAGACACCCAGTGAGGATTGAACTCCTTACTGAATTAATGACCAAGCTCACTAACCTTTACACCATGTTGACAACTAAAGCCTCCTGACTTTTTGGTTGGGATTAGATTGTCATATCGGTTCATCTCCCTCACTATTGTTCTTGTCTTTAGATAGGTTTGGGGTGGGTGGAAGGTAAGGTTGAACCCAGGGTAGTACCTTGCAAACACATGAGCCTTGTTAAATTAACCGTGTCACATACTATAACTAAGGGGAGGTAATTAGATATAGACTACATTCTATTGATATTAAGTTGTATTGAAATAATGGCCGATTTTATATTTAAATTGTTTCAAAATTGGCCATTATTTTTGTAACAACCTAATGGTGATACACGTCTGTCCCCCTTGAGACTCTTGTCTGAAAAAGGATGAGTCCCCTTACTTCCACTTGTGGTGTCAGGGTGTGGGAAGGGACATATTCGTTTCCACTCTCTTACAGAAAATTTGGGACTTCTAGTGCTTTTAGAATCTTTGTCTGCTAAAGAATTTTTTTTTTTCTTTTTTCTCTTTCTCTTACCCAGAAATTAGATTACTATTTTATTTTTAGTTTAAATTTTCTATAAGCTGTTCAATTATGTTATACAATAAGAACAAACTTCTTTGACCAATGAATTGGATAGAATAAAAAAAATTTTTAATTCTTTTTTTTTTTTTTTCAGATATCTTGTAAACTGTGATATATGCAAAAAAAGTTTTCATGGCCACTGTGCAGAGCTGACATTGGAAGACATGCAGAGGATTTTGCAAGATGGGGAGAAATTTGTCTGTGATAACTGTCCTATTGATGGTGCTTCTGGGCCAGCTGTGTCCACTACAGATTCTCAGAAGGAGGAGGACACATTTAATGCTGGAACCAATAATGGTCAGTTTCAATTTATTTATTTATTTATTTTCAAAGAACAAAAATGAAAAATTGAAGATTTAATCCTCTATCTACCAGTGCCATCCACAATAGCCATATCCCAAATGGTTTTAACAATATGGTTTCAAGATTTTTTATTCCATTTATTTTTCATCTAATACCTCTATTGGGAGACTAAATGGAGTAGTCTCCCTTGTCACTGGGTTTGAAGAACTCTTCTGTGTCAGGAGTCCCTTCTTTGGTGACGTGACGCAGAAACCCCAAAGTCTCACGCTCTTTTACAAAGCTGTTTTAAGGAGGACAGATATACTTGTCACTTCTCTTCAACATCTCACATGTTGCGTACTTGTCGTTCCAGACCCAAGAAACAGTAAATGATTTCCACCTTTTTGTCTTACCAGACATTTCTACATGTACTTGAATGTATTGTGACTCTTGTATAATGGGAACCTTGTTCCCTCTGTATGTGTTAAATGTTATATGTTACTAATTGACTAGTCTGTTATTTTCCTACCGAATATTCTGTGTTGGGTTACTCTCTTAACTTAAGTAACCCAATGCTTTATAAGAACGAGAACTGATACCTCCTTGAATTCTTATACCCTTTTTTATTTATATTATTAGCTACAGCTCCAGTTGAAGTCCCTGCTGTACATTCCACTGACCAGTCAAGTGAAGACACAAGTCTTACTCCAGCCAAACCATCTAAGGTTTGTCTTTTATCATTTACTACATTAGAATTAAGAGACTATAAATAGTTAATACAAATTTATTGAACATTGAAAAAAGCATCATACAGTTATTATGCAATTTATGTCATAAAAGTCCTGTTGTCTGGGGCTTTAAAATAACATCTTATTTATTAACAATGTCTCTATTAAAGTGTAGCTGAGTTAGATTTGCTGCAAAACTGCCAATATTATTAATGCATTTAAAATCCTGAAATATGTGTTATATATCTCTAACAAATAAAGATTTACATAGTATATGGTGGAAATAATTTGCCTAATGATTTTAACAAAACTGGGTTTAATAAATGATTATTTGCTGTTAGTGATTTCTAATACTATCATGCTATTTCAAACATATTAAAAGCAATCTTATATATAATTTTATACAGAAATCAATTAAAATAACATTAAAATAAGCAATATTTTATATTCATTCTCATTTAGTTTCGTTTGTCTTTCTAATACAATATAATATTTATTGCACTAAAACTTAAATACTTGCACGCAGGGGGCACATACTTTTACTAGTATATATATATATATATAAAAACAATGGACATACGTGGTGTAATGGTTAGTCATAGGAAATGGACTTGTCGACCCGAGTTCAAATCCTGGATGAGGCTGTTTGCATTTCACATAGTGCTAATACCCTTGGGAAAGGTATGCATCCAACTACCCTCCCTCCAGCTATGGGTAAATAGAAAGGCAGACTAGGCTCTTTTAACCATCGCTAGGTAACCAGTCTAGGAGAAGGAAAATCTCTGAATTCAAACCTGTTAAACTCCGTTTAAGAAATTGACCTTGTGTCAAATCCTACTTGTGCTGAGGGGTTGGTAAATATGTATATAAATAAAACAAGTTTTGGCTGTAAATAACCCCAAGGTTTGATATGTCATTAAACCCCAACAAATTAACCAAGCTTGATTCATTTGTTTTTATCTTTTAGGAAAAGAAGCATCGTCCTGAAGAAGAGGTGGGCAGTCCCCAGTTAAAACATCCATCAAAGAAGTGGTTAGTAACAGCACAACACCAACAACAACACCTTTCAAGAAATCATCATCATCATTATCATCATCATCTTCTGATAAAAAGGAACCATTGCCATCTTCTAATCGGGAGACCATTGCAAAGAAGGACACTTTGACCGCCATCTCAAAATTACCCACAATTCCAAAGAAACCTCAAATGAGGCCAAACCTCTTCATAAATCCAAAGACAGAGAAAAAGAACGGTTAAAGTCATCTTCCAAAGAACACAAGCGAAAGGAATCTGCAGAACATAGAAGTTCTAAAGACTCCAAGGACCGCAAAAATTCCAAGGAACGTTCGGATTCTTCGCATCGAGAAAAGAAGCTGTCGTCTAAGGATAAAAAGAGAGCCTCAACCGAGATAAGCATCGGGGGAGTTCAAAGGACAAGCGGGAGTCGAAAAGATAAGGACTATACAAGCACCCCACCCCACTACAAAGACATTTGGGTCCTTGATTCCACGGAAGCCGGAGGTGTCATCTGCTCAAGTGTCATCTAGCACTGGACAGATTAATGAAAGTGAGAAGAAGTCATCTTCATCTTCTGATGGAGTAAAAAAGAAAAAACTTTTACACTTCAAAGATATGGTAATTATTAATTGGCTCAAATTTTCAGATGACGTTTCATAATTTGTATTTAGATTTTTCAGACTGTTGTCTCTTGTCTTTTAATATGTGCTCCGGCCTTCTTCAGGTATTTCTTGTCATAATCTGTTACCCTCATAAGGTTCCCAATTTCAATGATAAATTGGATTATTTAGATTTTTCAGGCTGTTGTCTCCAATGTGTGCTCCGGCCTTCTTCAGGTATTTCTTGTCATAATCTGTTACCCTCATAAGGTTCCCAATTTCAATGATAAATTGGATTATTTAGATTTTTCAGGCTGTTGTCTCCAATGTGTGCTCCGGCCTTCTTAAAGTATTTCTTGTCATAATCGGTTACCCTCATAAGGTTCCCAATTTCAATGATAAATTGGATTTTAGATTTTCCAGACTGTTGTCTCCAATGTGTGCTCCGGCCTTCTTCAGGTATTTCTTGTCATAATCGGTTACCCTCATAAGGTTCCCAATTTCAATGATAAATTGGATTATTTAGATTTTTCAGACTGTTGTCTCTTAATATGTGCTCCTGCATTCTTCAGGTATTTCTTGTCATAATCGGTTACCCTCATAAGGTTCCCAATTTCAATGATAAATTGGATTATTTAGATTTTTCAGACTGTTGTCTCTTAATATGTGCTCCTGCCTTCTTCAGGTATTTCTTGTCATAATCGGTTACCCTCATAAGGTTCCCAATTTCAATGATAAATTGGATTATTTAGATTTTTCAGACTGTTGTCTCTTAATATGTGCTCCGGCCTTCTTCAGGTATTTCTTGTCATAATCGGTTACCCTCATAAGGTTCCCAATTTCAATGATAAATTGGATTATTTAGATTTTTCAGACTGTTGTCTCTTAATATGTGCTCCTGCCTTCTTCAGGTATTTCTTATCATAATCGGGAACTTTCAAGAAGTTTCCCAATTTCGATGATGATTTATATTATTTAGAATTTTCTGACTGTTGTCCTCAATATGCCCTCTAGCCTCCTTCAGTTGAACTTGAGAACCTTCTTGAAGGTTCCCGACTACAACAAGAAACTCCTGAAGAAGGCCAGAGGGCACGTCGTCCGAAATATATATATAACAATAAAGATGAGGACAACAGTCTGAAAAATCTAATTAATTCAAATGGTAATTATTATTTTAATTGTTATTGTTACATTAGTCTGCATGTGGCTCAGGGCTGTTCTTAACCTTTGTGGGACCCTTAGTAGAATTTGATATCTTCTCCCAGCCCAACTATAGGTAGACTGTGAATTCAGGGGCATAAATTTTTACCACAGTCTACTGGGCAGATGTTAGTGGAATATGAAATGAAGTCCAATGTATATATTTTTTAATTTCTCAACTGGGATTAATACTTTTAATTAAAATGAAACTAAGGAAACCATAACTTAATACGTTAATTCATTTATAAGTTTAAAAAAACAAAAGAAAACTAAACAGCAACATTAATTGATGTATAGATTTAAAGTTGTTGCATAGTGATTCAGTTCTACACTTCTTTTTTTTTACCTCAGTGTTGTTATTTTAAGGGAATTGAGATTATAAAACTTATCACGTCCTATACTGAAATAAAATTGAAAATTATTATTTGCTGGTAATTTAAGGGCAGGGTTCGCTCAATCGGTAGTGCGTTCGGCTAGAAACCACAAGGTTCCTAGTTTGATACTGACCCTCACCAACTCAGCGTATGAGTTGCACAGAGATCTGTGCAGTAAAGTAAGGAGCTGATGGTAGGTGTGGCGCTCCACTTCAGACACCAAAAGAATCTCCTTGGTCTAGCGCTAGTGAAAAAGGGATAGACTCCATTGGTGATTGGCTGATGCTGACTGTAGGCCACCCCGACGACTTTTATTATTTAACAATATTTCTATTTCAGAGTAACAATAAAAATAAATTTAAAACAGTCCACTTTTGCAGTTTTGAATTAAAACTTTTTTTCTTTTTTTTTCAGAACTTAAAAAAACGTACATTCCAACAGTGTATTGGCACGGGTTGTAACCGTGATGCTCGCCCAGGATCTGTCTACTGCAGTGATGACTGCATTGTACGACATGCGCAGGAATCTTTGGCTCTGCTTAAGAACGAACGCCATTGGCAACAGACTGGTCAAAAGGTGAGTGGATTTGTCTGTTCTATTACTATATGATACAAACAATGAACTTTTCTTCTCTTTCTTTTATGGTAAAACTGGCCTATGGGTAATTCCATGTCACCCACCCCCTTTCAATTTTTCTGGGTGTGGACTATGTTAACATTAGAAAATTCCCAAAATTTGAGCTTCCAATTCCAAAAATTGTCCAAGTTATGTCAAATTTTAGCTCTCCAAATTTGGTGGGGTTCGTGAAAAATGGTGACTATGTAATCTATTTTAGTCTGTAAAAGGAGCTCTAGAGCTTCCCTACTACTAAAAATTAGTTTATAAAAGTATTTTTGCCCAAAGAATCCAAAAATGCTATCAAAAAAGTCTTATTCAACCAATTTTTAAGTTATTGATGATTTCTGATTTTCTCATAGCAAGATCAATATCCCGATGTAGTACTGCATCTATGACAAAAAAATTCCTATTATTATTTCACATATATTGAACATTATTTTATACCAAAAAGATAGTTTGATTTTTGCTCAGAACAGAATAGTAATAATATAAAAAGATTTTGTCATAGTAATTTGGAGAGCTAAAAATTGACATAATTTAGCTAATTTTTGGAATTGTCTAACTTTACCATAATCCACACCTGGACAAAATTTCAGAAAAATTGAAGGGGGTCAGTGACATGGCCTGGATGATTAGATGGAATTACCCCTTGGTATTTAACCAAATCTGTTAAAATTTATATTTGTTTCACTTATCTGGTATTGTTGTATACCCTTTCTTACTTCTTACTTCTTGTCGTATTTTCTATTCTGGCTGGCTGCTATTCTGATCGTCTTTGGTATATCTCCTAAGGTCTGGTTTTTATTGCTATGTTCCTGCTGGCTGGTCATCCTGGATTCATTTCTTAGTCTTGTTACCAAGACATTCATCAACCACAAGAACATATTACTTATACAAACTTTTATTTCCTTAACTATACATTTCATGTGACTAAATATCTGACTAACATAGCGCGCGTGAGTTCCAGTTTTAGGCAGGACCTAAAATGGTTGACTTCTCTAACCTGACGTCTAACTGAAAACTGGGGACTCTGAAAAAGGTCCCACGTGACTTCATGTATTTTGGCGGGCTTCTGTAATTTTCCATTGAAGGACCCGGCCATGGTATGAAAAGGGTCATCCCCTCAGAATTACAGGGGACCGACAATAATCTTATGCAACCGCATAGATTATGTAACAGTATGCAACACTCTCCATAGATCCTTACTTAGGCTAGATGGGTGATCGGAGAGGCTCCCTCTGATTAATCAGCAGGTCACGTCAAGCCCTAGCATCTATATGATTGTCTCAACTCTATTGCCATTATGGCAAGCCCCAACCCTTTTTATCATATGGGTGCTAGAAGGCGGTGACTATGGGTATTAGTGTCCTGGGTATGACGTTAAACCCTGATAGTGAAGTTCCAGTACTGGAGCTCTGGAATACCACTTCATCACCATTACTCCCAGGTCCACTCTGACCTGTAGTGGTAGTACCTGTTAGGGTCCCATTTATGGGTTGAAAAAAAAAAATGCGTTCTAAAAATGTTTTAAAGAAAATTGATTTAAAAAAAAAAAAATTGAGTACCCATCAAGAATGAAGAAACCAAAATGTCTTCAGCATAAAATGACCCAATAAGGGTTGACATGTCATAAAACCCAACCAACCAACCAACCACTCATCAAAGGCGCATGAATAGTACATAGAATAATGTACCAACGTCAGGAAAATAAATAGCATACAGTAATAATATACATGTATGGATGTGCATAAGGGGGATATCAGTTATAGTGTTGTCGAATTACAGGAAGCATGGAGTTTTTGAAAGATGCAGTGTTTTTGGCAGCTAACAACTGATGCAGGTAGTTTGTTCCATGCTTCAGCAACTCTGAGCATGAAAAAATATTTCCGAAAGTTATGTGAGCTATGCTATGACAATCCAGACAAAAAAAACCCCCAAAAAATGAATCATTTGGTCTTATCACAAACTTTTTTATATCTTATTTCTGCTTCCATTTCAGCTTACAGAGAAAATTGTCTCACAAACCCCCACCCCCGCCTCCACCACCTCCACCTCCTCCTCCACCACCACAACAGCAGCAGCAGCAGCAGCAAGTGCAGCAGCCACAGTCATTAGAAAAACCGCAGCAGCAACAGCCACCGCCACAACCACAGCCACAACCACAGCCACAGCCACAACAGCACAGAAAAAAGAGAATAATAGTAAAGTTGTTGTGTTTAGAAAGGAAAACTGGTCGTATATTAACGGGACCTACTGCACCTACGGAATCTGGACTGAAGGAATGGCTTACAGAACATCCAACCTTTGAAGTCCTACAGCCGTCCCAAGCTGTACACAAATCAACCTCCTTTTATAGTGAGTTGCCCAGGGTTTTTTTTTTCTTCTGTCATTTTGTTTTGAAACATTACTTGGTGGTTCTCTAACTTTATACAGTCTGGGCGCACTTACAGTACTACAGATACTTGATAGTGCACTGTATACAAAATAGGACTAATATGTTATTAAGTTAACTGTTAATATATATATATAAAAAATAACACATTTACAAAAGCAAACTTAACATACCTCTATGAAGTTTATTCATTCCTGTGTTTATGAGAAACATGAGCTTGATTAGACCTTGTGATTTGTTCAATGTTTGGTCTTATGTTTGAGAGATAAACTCTCATTTCCTCATCAATGCATTGAAGAGTTTCCTCTCTTTACACTTAATTGTTGCGAGGTTTGAAAATCCCAGTTCATATAAATATGAGGTGGATTTTCAGGAATACTATGGAGTGCACCTGAAAAAGCTCAGGGGCGCACTGAGAACCACTGCATTAACTAAATGCTGAAACACTTTTTTTTTGTTATGTTTTTTTAATTTTTTTTATGTTGTTTTTTGACATGTGACATCTTCTCATTACAGTAATAGCAATCGAGTTGGAACACAAAACCTCTGGCACCTCTGACTCACTCTCCTTTATGTAATTAAGTGATCATGGCCTACAAATATATATAAAACCATGATTTTTTATAATCTATTTATAAAGAGTATGCACTAAAAGGGGGTTGTAAAATATTTTACATCGATTTACTAATAAAAATCTGTGGGGACGCCTTTGAAATATCTACATTAATTTGCCGACAAAAAACATGACTCGGAAAATATCTAAGTTGGGTCGGAAATTCACCTGACACTGGCTTGGTAAAACATAGCCTAGATTAAGGCAGAAGGCCGGGACGACATAAGATCAAAATTACCAAAATATATTCCGTAATTCATAATTTCAATATTACAAATAAAACAAACATGTAACTTTTTTTTTCTTCAATTCTTTTTAATTTTACATTGGGCATTTAAGTGACGCAAGACCATTTGGAATGTTTCATTTTTAAAATTGGCCGAAATAAAATGGGTCAAATAAGAAATCTGGGATTAAGCGACACCAGATAATCTGGATTTACATTTTTGCATTGCATCTTGAACAATTTGGGTAGTCCCATTTTTAACCATAGGGTGTTATGATTTTTTGGCCATTTTTAGGCTGCAAGTGAGAGTACTTTACAGTGGAGATCCTTGGTGTTCCTTAATGTTAGGTAGAATCCTTTAGTTGTTCCTTAGTGTTGGGTATAATCCTTTGGTTGAGCAGAATCCTTGGTTGCAGATCCGTTCATCCGGGTAAAATATGTGCAAATGAACGGCTGTCAAGATCGGCAATTAAATAGTAAACTAACCACATATTCAAGCTGTTGCTTGGCTGGCTTTAATCCACATACCCATTCAGAGTCTATAAGTTTAAGTGGTACACCTTATATCTCAAAATAATCCAACATGCTGGATGATAATGCACAGAAGATTTAGGAACAACCGTATTGATATATATTCAAAATATGATTTATTTTTCTCTATCTGAAATATCTATTCTCTATCATTTTATTTAGATAAAGAAAAAGAGAAACAACGCCAATTAAACTCTGACCGAAAACATTCAATAGAACAGAAGAAAAAAGAGTTGGAGGCAAAAGCAAGTAGCCAATCAGTTAAGGGACCAGATGATGTACGACATAATGTTAGAAAATCTTTGCATGAAGCATTAGCTAACAGGTAAGTAAAATCAATAACATTTTTGACAATTTTAAAGAGAAATATCTATCAGTCGGTTGAGCGTCTGCCTGGGAATCACAATGTTCCTGGTTTTGATACCGGCCCTCGCTAACTCAGCATTATGAGTAGCACAGGGATCTGTGTGTTAAAGTAGGGAGCTGATGGTAGGTGTAGAGCTCCACCTCAGACACCGAAACAATCTCTTTGGTCTAGTGCAAGTGAAAAGGGTATAGAGTCCCTTGCTGTCTGGCTGATACCGACTTTAGCTTTAGGCCACCCCAACGACTTTACTTTTATATATATATAATATATATTATATATATATATATATATATATATTAAGAAATGGATATAAAGTAACCTACTCGAGTTTCATCATCTGAATCATCAGGGTTACATCTGCTGAATTAATCGAGTTTTTCGATTAATATCAGTTGATACCACGTATGTCTGTTGAAATTGGTTTCATCTTTATAGATGAACCGTTCATCTATAAAGATGAAACCAATTTCAACAGACATACGTGGTATCAACTGATATTAATTGAAAACTCGATTAATTCAGCAGATGTAACCCTGACGATTCAGATGATGAAACTCGAGTAGGTTACTTTATATCCATTTCTTAAATAAATTTTGCTCTACATTGTATTGAGCACTTTGTATTTGTTTTTCATGGTCTTAACCCTGGATACTGTGCGTTCCCAACAATTGTACCCGTACCTACCGGTGCCACTACTCATACATTAACGTAATATATATATATATATATATATATATATATATATAAAGTAAAGTGATGTATGTATGTCCAATAAGCGAGTGCACGTCCTTTTATAAAGGAAAATTGGTGGAGACCAGCAAAGACCAAAGTTCAATAAAATCCATAACCTATTTTTGTTCGAGGGGAGTTAAAAAAAACAAACTTTACCCTCGTTTTAAAATAAAGTAAATAAGAATATACTAAGGGTATAAATGAATGACATATTTAGAATTAATTTTTTTAAAAATGATTAAATAAAACAAATTTATAATGGATAAAACATAATAAAAGCAAATAAAAGATATATAATTTTGTATATGCAAACAGGAATAAAAAATAAACAACTTAAAACAAATATAAATGAATAAAAGATAATAAAACAAATATGGAAAAATAATTTTTATTAATCTATATAAATATAGAGATTTATTTTTACCTCTTTAAAGCTGAGTAGCTCTCCTAGTAGTTTATGACAATTTTTTTTTTTTTTTTTTCAAATTGAAAATCGCAAACAACAATGCTACCGGATTTTTTAAAATAAAATTTTAAAGAATGACTAAAAATATCTTTTGGTTCTCAAAATTCTATCAAAGGTATTTTGACTTCTCACTAAAGTTAAATGTAAAATAATTGAACTTTAATATATACCGTGGATATTATGGTTGACTAAGTTATCTCCCTTGCATTGTTCCTTTCATCACATCTTGTGGATTGTGTTTTAACTTTTTGTTCTGTTAATTTAGCAGACAGATTATTTAATCCAAAATCATTGCTTTCTACACGTTTCTATTAACCAGAATCCACTGCAAATTTAAAATACACTAATTTTGATTTGAAAAGGGAAGTCATTATAATTTAAAAGTAAAATTGAAAGCTTATTTTTTACTAATCCATGATATGACAGCAACACTAAAAACAGGGTTTTTTTTCCCCCCCAAATAAATTCTCTATTCTGTTAGTAATTATTTGTAACAAAATCCCTTCATTTTTTAAACATAAACATTTTTTTTTTCCAATAAAATAGTTTCAGACTTTTATTTTTTTCCTTGTTTGATGTTGATACTAATTTGACAGTACATACATTACAACATTAACCATAATCAACTGTAATGAAATTATACAAATTCTGACTTTATAAATTTTTACTTAATAATAACTGATTCATTTTGATTTGATTTTTTCCAGGGCACGAGAAGCTGAAAGTGTCAAAATATCAAATACTGACCTCAAACAGTTGGTGTTTAGTATTGAGGCTGAATTATATAAACTTTACAATGATAGTGGGCAAAAATATAAGGCTCGATACAGGAGTCTTATTTTTAATATCAAAGACAGTAACAATAAGGTAGGCACACAGCATTTTCTTTTCACTTTTTGAAATACAATCTGTCACTCCTACTGTACAATTTACACTACACTGCATGTTTTCAATGTTAAATACATAGATCAATGAAAGCCCTGTCAGCTGGGGGTTTTAGAATACACTGACTGCACCTCTGCAATGGGTCCACCTGTTGGCCGTCTGTGGCGACCTGTGATGTTTAAGGACAGAATCCTGATAGGCTGAGCAGTCCATGATATGCAACACTCCACTTAGGCTAGACAGGTGGTCAGAGAGGACTCCCCACCTCTAATCAGTCGGCTGGTCACGTCAAGCCCTAGCACCTATATGATTGCCCCAACCCTATTGCCTTTATGGCAACCCCTAACCCTTTTTATCATATACGTTGCTAGAAGGCGGTGGCTGAGGGTCTTCATGTCCTGGGAATTACGTTAAACTCTATTTGATGGTGAGGTTCCAGTACTGGAGGCTTGGGGAAGTGCAGCACCCCTTTATCACCATTGCTTCTAGGTCCACTATGGCCCAGAGTGGTAGTACCTGTTAGGGACCCATCTAAGGGTTAAATAGAAAATTTGTTTACAAAAAAATGAATTTTCTTCCAAATTATTGCTACAAATCTTTAAAAAAAACTTTGTCAGCATTAACTGACCAACTGTGGTTGATATGCCTTAAAACAAACAAAACAATAAATGGATGACCTTTAGGCACCCCTTTTGCTTTGCTGATTCATAAGTACATTTTTTCATTTACATCGTGCAACATCCAGTTGTTTGTTAACAGATGATTTTTAGAGGGTTTTTTTTTTAAATTATAAAACTAACCCCTAACCCTAACCTCTAACAAACAACCAGATGTTGACGGTATAAATAAAAAAAATGTACTTATGAATCAGCAAAGTAAAGGGGGTGCCTAAAGGTCATATGGTCCCAATAAAATGATAATAATGATGAAACTAAAATCATTCTAAGTTTTATGTGGAATGTCACAAAAGATCAGAGATGTTGATATGTACGCATCTTGCGTCACTGATGCAGAAAAAAATCTAAAAGGATGCAGAAAAATCGTATCTATGCATTCCAGTAATTGTTTTTTGTTTTTTTTCCTTCCACCACCTGCTAACTGTAAATACATTTCAATATTTTCTTGGAAACGAATTAACACTGTATGGGGTACAAGGTAGGGGTTAGATGGCTTTGGTTGTTCATAGATAAAAACTCTACAATTTTTGGGGAGACTCATTTAAATCAAATCTGTGTGTCCTAGGACGCACTAAAATAAAAAAGCTATCAGCATCACTGAAAGTTTATGGTTTTATTTCAAAATATTTTATTTATACTGAAATAACAAAAATAAGATTGTTTAAAAGATTTATACGTAGCTTCACCCCCCCCCATTGCATCCACCCGACTTTAACACTTGCAATTGGTTTTCCTCCACTTGCATTAGCTTTCATTAGCTTTCATAACTTTGTGCATAAGAACATACAGACTGCAGATAATATTTCCACAAGTTTTTTTTCTCACATAGTGCAGCCGTGAAAACTGCAATTAAGACGAAAGACTTGTTATAAGTCACAAAATATACAAAAAGGGACGATAAATTTACAATTACAATACATAAGACAAAACAAATTCACATAAAAAAGGGGCTATTATAAAGTCAACAGGAAAGGTTTACGCCTCCATAATTACCAAAATTCTAAAACATAAAACATTTAAGTTTATCTTTAACTTACAAAGTAAAAGAACATACAAAGGGTTTTTTGGGGGTTACTTGACTTATTTGCCTTAAACATTGTGTTAGACAAGGGTAAGGAAATAATTTACAGTTTAAAGATTATTTATAATTTAACAATAAAATAACCCTTGTTTAAAACTATTCAGAATAAATACAGTTTTAAGAAGAATGGAAAACAGTTTACCTTGTTAGTACTTATCAGGGTCGGATTCGAGTGACTATTTCTTAGTACCTTTACTAAGAATGCGGTGACAAATGACCGCCCAAAAATCCAGTATTTTTACTGGATATCAAAAGAAATTTGTGACTGACACCTACAGATGCCAGTTTCAGAAAGAAAGCTTCTTTGCTAGTTCCGAAATACCCTGTCTAAGACTAAATTCCTACACTGAATTTTAGCCTTACAAAACTTTCATTTTTACTATTTAAACCTTTTGTTTTCACTTTCACTACTGCAGTGTTCTATTACAAATAACCACACAAGGCAAACAATCTTCCACCAATCTCCAAAAATACATTTACACCTACTTTTAGGGGTTTTTAAACTAACAAACTATTTTTTCTAAGGGAAATCTTAAAAATGGGTGACACGGTCACTGGGTACTCACATGATAGGAAAGGGAAGGGGTGTAAGACTAACCTGTTGACCAAAAACCAAAATAATGGTAAATGCTGGCGGCAGCCACACCTGCCCAATAAAAAAGACTGCAGCTCTGCCAGTGACATCATCCATGAATCCATCGACCCAGTACCACCTCAGGGATGGAAGAAACAATAAGGGGGTCAACTAAAAACCTGACTCAAAACAATCAAGCAAGATGTTGAGCTGATCCTGGGCCCAAGCTTTTTATGGAGTTCATTGATGGAACTGCAAATGGCTGATGCTCTTAACTTCAATTGTGTTGGATTGCAGCGCATGGTCTGCTTTCATTTGGGATACAGTGAATTTATGGTAACTGGTTGTATAGGGTTGTAAGGTCACCAGTTTAATGTTAAAATTCTATGAAATATTCAAACATAAAAAGACACCATAAAACATTCAATTATTGTAGGCACATGGCATAAATAACAAGACTCAATTTTAAAACAAACAACTTGTATTGAGAAAATGTTTACAAAAAGGTAATGCAGAATACTGAGCAAAGTTCTTTCATCATTCTTTTGTACAAAATGTAATTTTTGTAAAGTTCTTTATAACATGTAAGAAAAAGATGTTATAAGTTTTTGAAGTGAGAAAGAAAGAGTAAGAATTCAAAGTCACAAAACAGTCAGTCGCAAGTAACATTGCTGATCTTGTAAATGGCTGATTCGAGAGAGATAGAAAGATATAAATACTCATACCTTCTTATGAGTGACGTGGATTTGGTTAGACAAATACTTTCTTTCTGGTTGGGATCCGAAAAGTTGGTTATTTATACTCTTAGGGTAGGCTCCAAAAGGTGTCTATTTGATAGACTTCTTTTGAGGCGCGAACGTCTCTGATTGGTCGAAAATATACAAATTTTATTTCAATTTTCTTTTTTTTACTAGGGTGCGCAATCCCTTGCGCAAACTATTAATTTTTATTATTTGACTTTTGTTCGTCGTAGTGAGAACTTCCGGTTAACCACAAATTCATTGGGTGGAGCCGGCTCAACCAACTCAGGGTGAATGCTGTCACAGATACAGTCACTCTTTGAGTTTATCCTGGTGGGAGGAGGGTGTTGCATATGACATTTTGTTTTCCAGCTTGAGTAGACCCTAGACTCTCACTGGTACTGGACTTGTGACCAATTATGGTGGGTAGGGGAGGGATCTCAGTCTGATGGCCAACCCAACCACCACTTGTCTGTGCCACTCCTAATTGCTCCCTTAAATATATGGGGTCCTGATTACCGGAAAAGAGAACTGCTTTCTCAGCTTGTACCTCCTGAAGTACCTTTAAAAAAAAATGCTATCCCTTTGTACTGACCATACTAGCACTGTTTCTATTTTATTATCTATTAAAGTCTGCTTACCACCCTAAATTGTTTAGCTATCCTTTTGATGCTACTGTACACATGCGTTCATGTATATCCATGCCTATAAACCACACCTATGACTACCCACACATACAGATATGCTCGCACCTACATGCACAGTGATACTGATAGCTTTTTGATTAAGTGCGTCCTGGGATGCACATATTTGCTTTGAATGAGTCCTTGGGAAAATTAATGATTCCTAACTAAAGTTTCTTAATTGATTGTAGGATTTTTATTTATGATCTGAGGAAACAACTAAAGCTATCTAACTCGTACTTTGTAACCTATCCTGTGTAATTCATTTCTAAGAAACTATTGAAAAGTATTTATTGTTAGCTGGAAATGGTGGGGGAATAGAAATAAGAATACTGGGACGCATGGATATGATTTTACTGAGTCCTTTTAGATTTTTGTGCACCAGAGACGCAGGACACATACCTATCAGTATCTCTGCATGCATATACATACTGAACCTTTTCAACAACAACAAAAAATGCTTTTGTGACAGTTTCTTAAACCTACTGTGGGAGATTATGTGATTGACTGCTTGCTGTTGGTCACACAGCCAAGCACCAGGTTCACTGGTGGTTGGGAGTGGCCACTACATTACACTTTCCTACAACCAAAAATAAAAGCAATTTACTTTTATTTTTGTCAGTCAATTTTGGACATGTAAAACTTTTTTCTTTTTTTTTTTTTTTTTTTTGCCCATTGATTTTATTTATTTATTTATTTCATGGCAATTTCTAATATTTCAGGGTTTATTCCGTAAAATTTTGAGTCGTCAGATCAAGGCTCACCGTTTGGTTCGGATGACAGCTGATGAATTGGCCTCCTCAGAATTGGCACAATGGCGCCAGAAAGAGGCTAAACATGTAAGTATTTCTAACAGTATTCACCCCTCTCCCAGTAGAAAAGTAGTTACGGTAAACTACTGTTGACTTACCAATATTACTTGGACTAGCAAGAATATGTGCCCTCCGTGCGTAAGTATTTAAGTTTTAATATTATCTGCGTTATTCGGACTATTGTCCCCATCTTCATTGTTATTTGTACAACGTTTCGGCTGATATACCCTCCGGCCTTCTTCAGGTATTTCTTGTCAGACTCGGGAACCTTCTCGGACTCAGGAACCTTCTTTTCGAACGCGGGAACTTTCTTGTCGTATTCGGTAGCCATCACGGAACTTTGAACCTAACCCTTTATTTATTCCACGGGACTATCCTGTTCTCATTCCGCTAACCATAGCTGGGGTAGGAGTTGGGTTAATTATTTTTCGAACTGCTTTCACTCAGGATTGAACTCTGGTTCCAGAAATAACTGCCACTTAGAACTGTCTTAACCTAACTGCCTTATTCACTCGGCCATGTGTCCAATTGGACATAACAATGAAGATGGGGACATTAGTCCAAATAACGCAGATAATACTAATCTTCAAGCCTCATCCCAAACATTCAGAGAAATTAAGATTTAATGTAATTAAATTGGTTAAACTAATGAAATTAAATAAGAACACATATAAAAAGATCACTTATTTTGATTATATTTAATTGATTTCTCTATGAAATCATTCATAGGATTGATTTTCATACATTGGAGGATAAAACAATAATATTAGATATCAATAACACCAAGTAACTATTTATTAAACCTGGTTTTGTTAAAACCAGTATGCAAATTAACTACACCATATATTATGTAAACCTCTATTTCTTAGTGATAAGTAAAACACATTGCAGGATTTTAAACACACTAACAACAGGAGCTGTTTTGAGGCAAATCTAACTCAAATTTTCAGAGAGATATCATTAATAAATAAGATCTATTCTATGTATTAATTAATGATTTTGACTATAGATTCAATACTCATTGATAAATTTACGCAATTCCTGTGGGTATTATGATGTATCAGTTTCAGACAAATAGACACCAAAACTCCATTATAATAAGATGAGTGAAAGGTTTTGCATATTTGCATAGTTTCTGGAATAAACTCCAGGAACTTGATGGAATCCAACTAATACCACACCCTGCACATATTCCGGACCTTGCTCGATCAGATTAGTACTTGTTTCAGTCCATGGCTCACTTCCTGCACTTGTGCCGCTTCAACAACCAAAAGGAGGAGGAAGTTCTTTTGCCTCAAAGGACAAGAACTGGCAGAAAGGTGTCTTTAGACACTGCAGAATTATGACCTCTACTTTGAATGCTACACTTGTTTTATTGTAAATAACAAATGTATGCACCTTCTTCTGGGTGCAAATATTTAAGTTTTAATGTAATAAAATATTATATTAGATTAGAAAGGCTAATGAAACAAAATAAGAATGCAGATAAAAACATTTGAAACAGGGAGGGGGGGATATAATCGAAAAATAGAACAACTGAAACTTACTCTTTCATCACTCCTGTCTTTCATTGTTCTAATTTAATTATTTAGTTAAAATAGGAAGTAAAGAATGAAATTACAGTTATTTCTTCTTGTTAATCAATTTCTTTTTAAGATTTATCCCCGAGATTTTTGCTCAAATTCCTTAAGATAAAACCAAACAATTAGAAATCAATAATTCTAAGTACATATTTATTAATATAAAATTTTTAATATCAATATGCAAATTAAATTAGCCTTGCTTTTCACACTGTAAACTGCTATTTTGTTGTATATCTAAATAAAATTGCATGCTATTAGTATGTAGATAAGCCCACCCCTTGTGGTGGGGGTCCAGTGGCTTCGGCCCTGGATCTTTACAAGTTAATAGCGTCGATCCCAAGGGGCTATCCCCACAGGCAATACCTACCCCCTTGATTTAAAGGGGCAGGGTTGGGTTTATTGCCCAGTGCCTGAGGCACCCCCTTGAGGGGCAATACCGACAGGATCGACACAATTTTTTTCACCTACCACCCATGAGCTTCAGCTTGTTGGCCCACATAAAAATATCCTTGTGTCACGCCCTCATAAGTGGGATAAGAGGCAAATACCTATAGATATGGCCAACAGTATTAATAATATAAAACAATTTTATTAATAATTGAGATTTAAATAAAATAAAATTATTGAGAATATGATGTAAATAACAAACTATAACAATGTGATGTAGTTTTCATTACAGAGAAACACACTATCTCCATTATAATAAGATATGAAGACTAAATATAAATTATCAAATATTGCCAAAAAAAAAAAATTTTTCTCCCTAGTATTAATAATAATTTTGACAAGTTTTTTTCTTTCATTGTTAATTTTTAGTTGTTTTTTATTTTATTGTTTTTTTCTTTTTGCATTCTATAAATGCAAGCAGTGGCGTCGTGTGGGTTTTGAGTGCCCAGGGAAATTTAAAAGAATTCTAGTTTCCAAATGTTTCATATGTTTCCTCAATCTAATTACGTATGCATTGAATTTACTCACAAAAATATGCAATTATCAGTGTGAAAGTATTTAAGTTTTAATGTAATGAAATATTATATTAAATTAGAAAGACTAATGAAACTAAATAAGAACAAATATAAAAATATTACACTTATTTTAATGTTATTTTAATTGATTTCTATATAAAATAATGAAATTTATTGCATACAGTGCTCAGGTGACCCACAACTCCTCAAAGGCTCATGTATCGTACATAGAATAATATACTAATATCTGGAACATGAATAGTGTGCATTAATAATATACATATATGTGTGCATAGGATTACATTTAATACATTTGAGAATAATATGATAGTATTAGAAATCAGTGACAGCAAATAGTTATTTGTTAAACCCAATTTTGTTAAAATCACCATTCAAATTATTCTCACTATATATTATGTAAATTTTCATTTTTTAGAGATATATAACTCATATTTCAGGATTTTAAATGCATTAATGATATGGGCAGTTTTACGGCAAATTTAACTCGGCTAAAGTTTAATAGAGATCATTGTTAATAAATAAGATGCTAAAGATTAAATATTAACTATTACATAATTGTTGAGAATATAACTTAAATAACTAAGGAAATTGTGATGTCAGTGGTGACGTAGTTACAGACTGATAGCTACATAATCTCCATTATGATAAGATATAGCTGTCTATTTATTTATGAAATTGTTATATCCTAAGATGTAGGAATAACAAAATATAACAAAAACAGTTAAATATGTTTAACATATAACAATATTGGTTTTTATTTTTCTCACCATCCGGGAATACAGTTGGATGAGTTGTATAAAACAGTTCAGGTATCGGCAATATAATGTGTTCATCAAGCAGCCATGTTCTTCTTTTTCTTGGATTTGTGACTGCGCATACCAGTAGTTCCTGTTCTTGTAAAATAATTGGAGCATTTGTTATCTGATAAATCTTTTGTGGTAATCTGAACATTAGCTTACATAAATGAGAGTAACCTTTAATTGTGCTTGTGCATTATTTGAAATGAACTTAATTGTTATTAAGAACACATTTTTTTTTATATTTTCGTGTTAAAACATGCAGTTGTATTGATTCAAACAAATTTAGTATTTTCAGTGTAGAATTATGGTGAAATGAAAATGGCCCACCAAAACAGACGGCTTCCTCAAAGTGAAAGAAACAAGGGGAGGTTACTCATTTATGTAGCTAATGTTCAGATTACCTCTTTTGTTTGTTGGTTAGCAGTTGATATTTTTAATATCTTTTTCTTTCTTTTTCTTTTCAGACACTGGAGTTGATTGAGCAGCGAGAGGTAGAAGCTATCAAAGATGCTGCCAAGGCTCATGTGGTGAAAAAGACTCATAAGGGCGAAGTAGATGTGGCAGGGGAAGATCTTAGTACTTTGGAGGTAATTACTTATTTACTAAGCTTGCTTTGACACAACAACAGAAATATGGGGCACACAGTGAGAATAAAACTCATTAGTAATTACCTACTTGTTTAACTCTTTAACCATTACGCTATGTGCGGTTGTCAATATTGCAAGTAGATAGTAAAATATCTTAACAGTAACTGTTAAGATTAATAATAATATTTTTTATTTTTTCTTAGTTAATGTGGTTTTAAACTAATTCATCTGATCTAACTTTATTGTATGTTAGGGTAGGTAGATTTTGGAACTGTAATGTCTTCCATGTGGGGAAAGTTGAAATTAACAAAGAATTACCCCACAAAATATTTTTCTTCAAAAATTTGCCTTCATTTGAGGAAATAGATTTCAATCTTTTAAAATGTTATCCCTGTTACAGCTTAATTAATGAGATAAAAAGCAGCATATCGGAGGTGATGATGATGATGGGAGGATATTTTCAATTTTAATTCTAGTTATATCTTATTCATTTCATCTTAGATGGACGCTCTACAAACTGAGCTAAACCGGCCCTCTAGATTGTTTGGAGCAAGTTACCTTTAAGCACCCCAGGGGCGACCTGGATTCAGAAGGACATGTTTCGCTTTGCACCGTCAACATCTGGTTTTTTGTTAGGGTTAGCAGTTTAGTTTTATGATTAAAAAAAAAAAAAAAAAAAATGCGTCTAAAAGTCGTCTGGTAACAAACAACCTGATGTTGACGGTGCAAAGCGAAACGTCCCTCTGAATCCAGTTTGCCCCTGGGGTGCTTAAAGGTAACTTGTCCGATTGTTTAAAACATAAGTTTTAATACCTTTTCATATTTTGTCATTTATTTGTAAACCTGTAAAAAAACTAGTATTATTTGGATTATTCGGACTATTGTCCTCATCTTCATTGTTATCTGTACAACGTTTTGGCCGATGTGCTCTCTGACCTTCTTCAGGTATTTCTTGTCGGACTCGGGAACCTTCTTGTTGTAATTGGGAGTCATCACAAAACTTTGAACCTAACCCTTTATTCAATCCACAGGGTTATCCTGCTCTCATTCCGCTAACCATAGCTGGGGTACAGGTGTTAAGCTGTGTTAATTATTATTCTATGTTATTGCTGCCCTTGACCAGGATTGAACCTGCAGTCTAGAGATAACTGTTACTTAGAACTGTCTTAACCTGACTCCTTTATCCACTAGGCTAAGTGTCCAATTGTAAAAAAAAACATTGCTCTGATGAAATTAATACACAGAAATTAAATTGTTTTTTTTTTTCTTGTTTTTTTTTTTTTTTCATCCCATTACAGGCCAAGCCATTAATAGTCGAAAAGATCCGAATCGATCCAAAAGTCGATATTGTTGGTGGCCTTGTGAATGACACGACAGAGAGCCACCGAACTCACTTATTTGATTTGAACTGCAAAATCTGCACGGGCAAGATGGCTCCTCCATCGGAAGAGCCGCCGGTCAAGAAAGCTAAGAAAGAAGGAAAATCCGAGCATAGTAAGAGCAAATCATCGTCACACAAAAAATCCGCAAAGCAATCTTCGTCGTCGTCTTCTCAGGGGACGAAAAAAAGTGAAGCAGACTTATTGAAAGAAGAAGAGGTGAAAAACGTTATTGAATCAATCCGGGCCGTGACGCAACAAGTTGAAGCCAATGAAATCAAAGCCTCCCCTGGATCTCCCCTGCCCACAGCTATGAAAACTTCCAATTCGCGAAATGTTACTGTAAGGTAAGATCAACAAGTTGACAAACTCAGTTTTTTTTAGTATTATTTGGATTATTCAGACTATTGTCCTCATCTTTATTGTTATCTGTACAATGTTTCGGCCGATGTGCCCTCTGGCCTTCTTCAGGTATTTTGTCGTAATCGGGAACCTTCTTGTCGTAATTGGGAGCCTTCTTGTAATCGGGAGCAATCACAGAACTTTGAAGCTAACGCTTTTATTCAATCCACGGGGTATCCTGTTCTCATTCTGCTAATCATAGCTGGGGTACAGGTGTTTTTTTTTTTTTATAAGAAAAATCTTTTTTACTGAAGAGAAAAATAACATTTCTTTATTTCTAAGGCAGATTCTTGTGCATATAGTTTTCTGTAGTGGAAATGGTCCCAGATACATAAAAAAATCTCAGCCCTGTCGGCTGCACATCTGCAGAGGGATAAGACCCCCCTCCCCCCAACTGAGGCCATCTGTTGGCCATGGGTGTTGACCTGTGATGCTTAAGGATGGAACCAGGGTGGATGAGCACCCCACTTTGGTCCTTACTTAGGCTAGATAGGCGGTCGGAGAGGACCCCTCAGATCTGGTCACGTCAAGCCCTAGCACCTATACGATTGTCCAAACCCTATTGCCTTTATGGTAAGCCCCAATCTTTTTTATCATATGTGTGCTAGGTGGCGGCTGGGGGTCTTAGTGTTCTGGGTATGACATTAAGCTGCTTCTCATGGTGAAATTCCAATTCTTCTGCTCTGGGCAATGTGAAGTACACCTTCATTACCATTACTCCCAGGTCCACTCTGACCCCCCCCCCCGGAGTGATAGTAACTGTTAGGGTCCCATCTGTGGGTAAAATAGAAAAAAATGAGTTTTTAAAAAAAAAATATTTGAATACCCATCAAGCATGAATAGAACAAAATATCTTCGGCATAAAATAACCCAACAAGGGTTGACATGCCATAAAATCCAATTAACCAAACCAAGTATTTATCTATCCTTTCACTTTCTGGAACAACCATATCCACTAGATCAGTGGTTCCCAACCTATGGCCAAAATGGGCCTCAGCAAATTTCAGGTGGGCTAAGGAAAGATTATAATTCTATATGGTTGGATCTTGATTGAATAAATATCTTATGTAAAATGGAAATATTTTTTCTATTATAATAATTTCATAGGCCACAAAAAAAATTCTGGTTTCAAAGTGGGCCATGAGCTGAAAAGGTTGGGAACCACTGCACTAGATGACAAGTTCAGTTAACAAATTTCTGATCCTTTTTTGTTTATTTTGTATCTAACCGTATTGTTTTTTTTCATTTCTTTTTTTTTTTTTTTTTTTTTTTAAATCAGGTCGCCTGATTCAGTACTACAGTCTGGACTTGAGAAAAAAGTGAAATTCTCACCATCTAGCCCTCTTGTTTGGAAAGGTTTCATCCATATGCAAGATCTGGTCAAGTTTATGACAACAGCCTATCGTATGTCTGGACCTACCGAGCATCTGGTCAGTCTTTATGAGTCGGATTTCTATTACTCCCTCATGTATCCCCATAATTCACTCTCTCTATATATAACTCCCTCTCTTATTGAATGCAATGCTCTCACTCACTCTCTCTATATATATAACTCCCTCTCTTTTTAAATGCAATGCTCTCACTCACTCTCTCTAACACATCACTCAATAAGTCCCGGGTCTGTCATAGATGGCGCCACTAATAAAAAATCCATATGATTTTTATAAAGTACTAACCTTCAAATGGCATGTGTCAAAATTTGAGCCCAATCGGATTATTAGTTTACAAATTACAGTTATTTAAGTGAAGCTACCGTTGCAAATTTTCAAAACAATGGAAAAATCTGAATTTCGTGTGTTGATAAAGCATTGCATTCTGATGGCGAAAAAATACTGTTCAAGCAAAGCAATGGCTTCATAAGTGTTATTCGGACTCTGCTCCATCAGAAAAACAACAGTTAAGAGGTGGTATGCTGACTTTAAGTGCGGTCGTACAGACACAAATGATGCAGGTCGCCCAAATTCAGCTGTTGTCCTGGAAAACACTAAAAAACTCGTTTTGGCCTATCGTAAATTGAAGTTGCATGAGATAGCAGAGGAGTTGAAGATATCAGAAGGCAGTGTATTCACCATTTTGCATGAACATTTGTCAATGAAAAAACTGTGTTCAAAGTGGGTGCCGTGTTTGCTCACAGTCAATCAAAAACAACAATGTGTCGACGATGAATTGCACTTCGAATTGCTTCCATACCCACTATATTCTCCAGATCTGGCCCCCAGCGACTACTGGCTGTTTGCAAACCTCAAAAGAATGCTCCAGGGAAAGAGATTTGGCTCCAATGAAGAAGTGATATCAGAAACTGAGGTGTATTTTGAGGCCAAAGACAAATCATTTTACAAAAAAAGCATCGAATTGTTAAAGTTGGAGTGTTAATGTTGGAATAAGGGTATAGAAGGAGACTATGTTGATAAATAAAGTCGAGTTTTATTAGTTAGGCCCAGGACTTATTGAGTGATGTTTTATATATATATATATATATATATATATATATATATATATAACTTCCTCTCTTACTAAATGCATCACTCTCATTCACTATATATAACTCTGTCTTATTAAATACATCACCATCATTCATTCTCTTTTATATAACTCTCTCTCACTCACTCTCTTCTTAAATGCATCACTCTCATTTACTCTCTATATATAACTATATTATATGTAAACTATAACTCACTCTCTATATAACTCCTCTTATTAAATGCATTGCTCTCACTCTCTCTCTCTCTGTCTATAACTATATTATATGTAAACTATATTGATTTTTAGCTTATTTTCTATGAGTCTTAACATAAACAAAGGGGAACCACTCTTGACTGATAATTTATTTATTTATTTATTGATCGACTAGGAAAAAAGAAGACGGGGTTGTGTTTAGGGTTAGTTTAATGGGAAAATAAATAAATAATTTATCAGTCAAGAGTTGTTCCCTTTGTTTATGTTAGAATTATAGGAAATAACCGATTTTTATTTTTAGTCATTATACCTCGATAGAATATTGAACAAATGCTAAATTTAATTGCTACAAATTCTAAAAAGTCATTGCGCATTATACATAGAAATTTATTTTTTCCTAAGTTAGAAGTGCATGTTGTACACAAATATTTAGGATAAAATTAATGCTCCCCATTATTAGACTTATTGATATACCTATGTACATAAATGCTCCTTGGTCTCTCTTTCTCATTTTCTATTTACTTATATTCTTATTTACTTCACTTCCTCCCCATTTTTGTTAAGCTCCCCTTCCCTCCCCTAACTCTTTTTTGCGGATATCACTTTTACCCTATCCACTACACAACCACATTTTAAATTAAAAAATTTTGTCAAACGTTTTTTATTTCTGTTTCCAGGAACTCCAAGATACCATCCACGTATGTGGTCGGATTGCTCCAGAATTGATTTGGGATTATCTCACTCGGATCAAGCAAACTGGATCACGAGTAAGAAATTCAATTACTACTTTTGTTCTTTATTCATAATATTTGCCCACAAAACTTTGATCTAGTGCAAACAAAATACTACCAAGCAAGTAATTTGAAAAAAAAAAATTCAAGAAAATAAGACCATCCAGTATTTTACATTTCCTAAAAAGTGGGATTGTACTCAAAAATATGAGTAATTGAACAATAGTTAGAATATATACATATATACATTTGTTTTCTACTAGATTATCGATACCAATCCAAAACTTAGTTGGCATTAAATGACCCACTGAGGTTGATATGCCATAAAACAAAACAAAACAAACAAAAAGGTTGTCCTGAAAGAGTTTTAAGATTTAATCCCATTTTGTTCATTGCCATTGCTCCCATCACCACTTTGACTAGAAGTGGTAGTACCTGTCAGCGTCCCATCTATAGGTTAAAATAGATCAAAAAAATGATTTTTAACTCTTTATTTAATACTGCCATCCACAATAGCCTTCAACTTTTGCACAGAAAATGTTATTATGGTCAAGTCATGCTGAAAGCACCGGCTCCTACTAGATCACCAAAGTTAAGCAGTAATGAGCCTTGTTCAATACTTAATCCTTTATCTACCAGAGCACCCCGAACCGCCTGATGATCAAAATGCCTATCCTCTCCCGAAAAAATGCCTGAAAACAATAAATAAAAGAGAGAGAGAGGTCAGGCATTTTGTCAAACATGTTTAAAACATCTTTGTAAATTATCATCCTACCTTATTAAAAAAATCTACTTCAAGGGAGGCAACTTTTAATTAGTTACTTCCCTTTATTTTGTAGAAAATTCAATGCTATTGCAGATGGCAGTGTTAGATAAAGGGTTAATTGGGTAACCCATTATACAGGTACTGTAAGCAATCTGAGTCCTTTGTTTATCAAAATGACTTGATTCGACATTAAATGACCTAAAAAGGGTTGATATGCTGTTAAACAAACAACGAAAAAATGTTTTTGGTTGCTTCTGCAGCATTAGGGTCCAGTTTTAACTTTTAAAGTATCAGATCTAGAATTAGACTATGTGGTGGCTTTCAAATTCCACACACTAAATCAATGCATAACTACTATGATACTACTATAAAATCGAATTGGTTCTTATGATACATTAGAAGGCTCAGAGTAACCTTCCAGTGTAGTTGAATATATATATAAATCCAAACAAAGAAGTACAACATAACAACAATACAGACTTTATTGTCTGAGCATGTGGAACATGACATACATTATACAAACAGATAGGATGAAAGTCATTTGGAAGTATGAAAGATTTCATAGAGAATATTGAATATATCCAGTCAAATATTTTAATACAAAATAAATAAAATTAAAACTTTTTTTTTTTTTTTTTCCTGCCAGGATATCTGTGTGCTACGCTTTCTACCAGGGTCATTTGATGAGAAGAATGCTTATGTAACTCTATACTCCTACCTAAACAGTCGTGGTCGATGCGGTGTAGTAGGAAACAACAGTCGCCACATAAAAGAC
The DNA here is from genome assembly GCA_023376005.1 of Doryteuthis pealeii. Taxonomy (NCBI): domain Eukaryota; kingdom Metazoa; phylum Mollusca; class Cephalopoda; order Myopsida; family Loliginidae; genus Doryteuthis; species Doryteuthis pealeii. The sequence continues at coordinate 18,304,739 of CM042153.1, read as the reverse complement.
ATGTACATTGTCCCATTAGCCTCACACAGCAAAATACCCCCCTTGCTGCTTCCTTTTGATGAACCAGGTAAGTAGAAACTTCTTGAAATTTTTATTGTTTAAGGTGTCTCATTTCAGTTGACTACTGTATGGTTGCACCTCTTATTTTTATAGTAAAAAGTCATTTACACAATGCAAAAAACTCATTTGTAATGCATTTCTATAGTAATGAATCATTTGTTATGCATTTTTATAGTAAGAACAATTTTCGATGCATTTCTATAGTAAAGAGTCATTTCTAGTGCATTTTTATACTAAAAAGTCATTTGTAATGCATTTCTATAGTAAGTCGTTGGAGCGGCCTAATGTCGGTATCAGCCATGCAGCGAGGGAATCTATCCCCTTTTCACTAGCGCTAGACCAAGGAGATTATTTTAGCGTCTGAGGTGGAATGCCACACCTACCATCAGCTCCTTACTTTACCGCGCACATCTCTGTGCTACTCATACGCTGAGTTGGCGAGGGCGGGTATCGAACTAGGAACCTCGTGGTTTCTAGCCGAACGCTCTGCCAACTGAGCTAACCCGGCCCCTTTCTATAGTAATGAATCATTTGTAATGCATTTTTATAGTAAGAATAATTTTCAATTCATTTTTATAGTAAAAAGTCATTTCTAATGCATTTCTATAGTAAAGAATCATTTGTAATGCATTTTTATGAAATTAGATGGGAACTACACAAGGATGCTGTATGCCGTCTTGAACAAATCCTGGAAACAGCACCCCCTACAAAAAAGCAGCCGTTCGGCCACTTACCTCCCATCTCACAAACCATCCTGGAAAATAAGGATGAACTCATAAGTGATATTCTCCTATGAACTCCTACACATGGACACACCAGCGTTAGTCGACGAGCATAAACTTATATTAATCAGCTTTGTCTGAATTTTTTAGATGAGGCTTGATAATTTGTATTATTTGGATTTTTCAGACTGTTGCCCTCGTCTTTATTGTTATATACACAACGTTCTGCCTGATGTGCCCTCCAGCCTTCTTCAGGTGTTCCTTGTCGAACTCGGAACCTTCTTGTTAATGGAATGAGAACAACCTACCCTAATGTATTATATAAAGGGTTTGGTTTGGTTAAAAGGGCCACAATTTGGCCCTTTTAACCCATTATCTACCATAGTGCCCCAAAGCACCCAAAAAATAAGTTTGAAAGAAAAATTGAATACCCAGTAAGAATGAATAAAATAAAAATGTCTTCAGCATAAAAACAACCCAAAGGTTGACATCTCTGGCGTTTTCAGGCAGTCCAGCATTTTGGCAGATAAAGAGTTAGGACTCAGACAAACTGCTCACTAGCCATTAGCTAAGGACTAATAAATTAAGATATCAAGGAAAAGAAAATTCTATAGAAATTTCCTATTTTTTGGTATTTCCGAGAATTTTCTCTTTTTTTTTCTCTTTTTTTTTTTTCTCTTTTTTTTTTTTTTCTTTTTTTTTTCTCTTTTTTTTTTTTCTCTTTTTTTTTCTCTTTTTTTTTTTCTCTTTTTTTTTTCTTTTTTTTCTCTTTTTTTTTTTCTTTTTTTTTTTTTCTCTTTTTTTTTTTTCTTTTTTTTTTTTTTTTTTTTTTTTCTTTTTTTTTTTTTTCTTTTTTTTTTTCTTTTTTTTTTCTTTTTTTTTTTCTTCTTTTTTTTTTCTTTTTTTTTAATAGAAAATTGACTTTTCACTAAACTAAGGAAATTTGACAACAATAATCAAAGAAAATAATCCCCTCCCATGTGTGTCTAACAAGCTGGACCTGTGGATATACCACAGTATGATGATTTAATTATTATAACATTTGATATGTTTACTTAAGAGCTATTGCAAAATAGTTCAATATGTAAAAAGTATTATAATCTTGATTTAACTCTCTCTCACTCTTTATTTTCTTTCTTTCCTTCTTTTCATCTTTTCATTATGTTCAATTGAAACAGATTAACGTGCTCAACCCCTCTTTCTATCTATCCCTTACTCTTTCTTTCTTATTATATTTTTTTCTGTGTAGCATGTCCTTTTCCTTTTCCTTTCTTTATAATAAAACCAGAATGGTCCATTATTTAGCTGAGGTGACGACACTCAAAAGAAATAAGAATTCAGCGGATAAGCAACACAAGATAATAAGGATTTACATTTTTGCATTTGATCTTGGACAATTTGGAATGTCTCATTTTTAACCAAGGTGTGTTGCAAGGTGATAATGGTCGGAAAATTAAGGAACAAGAGGATTAATATATAGATGGTTCAGTTTTTTTTTTCCACCGATTGTTTTTTCAATACTGTAATTAAATCATATTTCATTAAGCTTTGACCTTATTCATTTTTAAAACATTTTTTTTCCAGGTTTGGAAGATAATCGACCCCATATGTTACTTGGTGTAATTGTCCGTCAGAAAGTAACTAAACGTCCTGTTGAACAGCTATCTGGCAGTTCTCAGGCCTCCCTGGCAACCGATAATGATACTCAGGCCAAACGACTCAAGTACGACCCAATGCTGCCATCAACAACCATTAAAATGGATACGTTGGCGTCTCAACAGCCTGCTAAATATGATCCTACCCAGCCAGTCACTCTACCTCCTAAATATCCTGTGGCTGCCCACACAGACCTTGTCACGGCTGATACGCAACCAACTAGCTCAGCCATATTACCCGAGCTAAAAGACAGCAAGTATTACAGCACCCCTGCTGCTCTCAAGGAAGTGCCCTATACCCCATCACCAGTGGTCAGTGTCAAGTCTGAGAGATTCAAACAACCGTCTCCGAGTCCCGTGGATTCATCCACGTCAGACTCACCTGATACAATCGGCTCCCGTATTAATGACCCCATTGTCAAAGCCTTTGGAAAGATGGATGCCATTTCAGAGACTGTGAACACTACACCGGTTGAAGATTTAAGTAAGTATTTTTTCTTTTCTGGACATCCACACCTCCCTATCTTTTGCTGGTATAAGAATTAAATTAGCGTTACCAGTTGATTTTTTTTATTTGAGGTTATTGTTATTTAATCACATTAATTATATAAGTCTACGGGGCGGCCTAAAGTCAGTATCAGCCAGTCAGCGAGGGAGTCTATCCCCTTTTCAATAGCGCTAGACCAAGGAGATTGTTTTTGGCATCTGAGGTGGAGCGCCACACCTTCCATCAGCTCCTAACTTTACCGCACATATCCCTGTGCTACTCATACGCTGAGTTGGCGGGGACCGGTATCGAACTAGGAACCTTGTGGTTTCTAGCCGAACGCGCTACCGACTAATTATATAGAGCCCTGTAAATGGAGTTCAAAACTATTTGAATTATGCAAATATCCCCAGTGGTTCAAAAGTTATGAAATTGGACATGATTTTGTTAAAAAAAAAATGTCAAATCACGGACCAATTCAAAACAAGAAATTTAGTAATTTCTTCACCATTTCTTTATTTTTGGAACAATTTTGATAAAATTTTGCATTCTTTTGCAAGATTGTATGTTCTTTCTGATTCTGTGCTTAAATTTTATGTATCTCCATGTTGGAATCCATTATTTGGGGGATAAGAAGTACAGATATCAAGGTTTTTTTGGGTTTCTTTTTAAGTTTACCACAAGATTATTCAACATTTTCATTTTAGTACGGCATATATACACATATATATAGTATTAATTTATATAAATAACATCACTTTGGACTTAAAAATCCCTTTTTAAATACCTGCTATGTTGTATTACATACAAGAAATAGAATAACTCTTTATATAATTTTATTTAACAAAGCCTGCCCTGCTTGTACAGGTTAGTTTACGTATAACGCATTTTCAGCTGTTCGAAGACAAAATACCGTTTTAACTCGCTGTAAAAAAAATAATTCAATGGATAAAAAGACATAAAAGTTACATATTTAGAAAGATTATTTTATTTTATTCCCAACAATATAAATATATTTAAAATTGGACCAGAAATAAGCAATAAATTACTATTCAAACTGATACACTCCGAATTACGACGCCTGTTAAGAGATTGTTTACGTTCGGAAGACAAGTAAATTTGAGTTTTTTGGGTTTTTTTAATTCAAAGTTTCAATGCTAAACCCTGACGATGTAACGTCTACATTTCACACATTATATAATAAAATAATTCTGAGACTGTCTTCTATTAGGGATATAGTGCTTTTTTTTTTTTTTTTTTGCTGGTCTCATATTTTTTGAAGAAATCTCCATCAAATTTGGTCTGTTGTGGTTTCACTTCCAAAGGTTGGAAAAGAAAAAGAAAGGCCCTATTTGTACTTCCAGGTGTCTTCTAATTAAGTGTAAAATTTCAAGACTATTGGTAAAGAGTAACCACTTCAATTTTGCAGATCCAAATAGCGTGTAAAATTTAGTCGTAAAGAAAAAGTCATATTTTATGTTTTCAGCTGCTCGAAGCAAAATACCATTTTAACTCGCTGTAAAAAATAATCTAATGGATAAAAACACATAAAAATTACATTTCCAACCATGTAGTTTTACGGTTGGACTGGAAATACGCAAGAAATTGCAATTTGAACCGATTAAGGTGAAAATTTGTCAATGTCCACCATTTTTTACCAAACGGGCTTGTAATGCTAATTAAATGTAGTTTTAGTTTCCATAGCTAAAACAGCTTCTTATAATACGTTAGGAGGCTTCAGAGAAACCTTCAAACGTAGGTGAATATATATGCAACAAGATCCAATAAAGAGGTACATAACAAAATACAGACTTTATTGTCTGAGCACATTTAACATAAAATACAGATACAAAATAGCTAGGATGAAGGTCCTAAGGAAAGAGTTCTTGGTTAAATGAAAAGATAAAAGTTATCACTTATTTCGTACAGGAGCTACATGGTAAATTTTTAAAAATTAAAAACACAAAAAACAAACGAGTCACTTTTGAAATTGGATTAGTTTTCAAGTTTTTTAATGATAATCGTAAATTAAACTTTTTATTCATTTTTATTTTCATGTTAGCCATTGTTTATAAAATAATCACATTAATTTATTTATTTTAGTATTAAATATAAAAATAAAATCAGATTACTAATGCAGAATAGCATGCAAGAGATAATATTAGATTACATATAAAAATGTATTACATTTCACGAAAATATCCGAAACGAACGGCTTAGGAGTTTCCATAACCTAATGTTATTTACACGAAAAATGCGATTCTAATGATATTATCTCATGCATGCTATTCTGCATTTGTTAAAAAATCAGTACTGTAATTTGATATTCAACTTTTAACCACATTAATAATTCTTTTTAAAAAGAAGTATGTTTCAATCTTTTTTGCTATAATAATTTGATATTCGATCGGCTATGCTTTGAATTAATGTTATTTCTTAAATTATTTATTGCATTTTACATATTACAAAAAACTTTAAAATTAAAGAATTATTTATTGCATTTTACATATTACAAAAAACTTTAAAATTAAAGAATTATTTAATTTTTTCCTATGATTCTTTTTTTTCTCTTTTTAATTTTTTATTTTATTTTATTTATCTGTTACTTATGTTTCTTCTTTATTTCTAATCTCAGGTGCAGCTCCTTATTCCCCAACGCAATACGATCCTGCCCCGGCAGGTCTGCTCAGCTCCCACGGTGACAATGTCACCACCAGCAACAATAACAACAGCAATAACAACACAACCGCCGCTGCCACCAACATGGTAATAAGTAAGAAGGTTGACGATCCTGATGACAACGATTACACCATTCAGGACGACGAGAAGCCCTATGACCCCGAAGAGTGCGACTTCGAAGCGAGCGAGGATTCGCCGCCACCTCCTCCGCCGCCACCACCCCCGCCCCCGCCGGTGACATCCGTTGCGACTGCTGCTGGCTCCAGTTCTCAGAAACCCTCCGGAATAGGTATTGCTACCACTGCAACGCCTCAGCCTCCCGTTAAAATGGGTCAGATCTTTGACCATATCAAAATGTCAACCCTGTCCTCTGGGGTGACATCGGTTATCTCAGCTGTCAGTGGTCAGCAGGGCAAACAGGAAACGAAAGATTTATTGGCAGAACTGACCCAACGGGTTGGTGAAAAGAAGACTGAGGTTCCGTTGCCGAAACCATCCACGGCAGGTCTACCTACTGCCCTTCAGAATTTGTTCAGTCAGGTGTCGAAGGTCAGCATGACCTCTAACTTGACCCCAAATCTTGGGACTGGATTGCCCCCTGCTATTCCTAATACGACCTCGACAGTTCTTTCGCTTAACCTTCCCTCGGTGACCACCAAAGTTCTGACCACTACACAGCCCAGCACTTTGGGAAGCATTCAGCTTCCTCTGTCATCAACTGTTGCCTCAAGCAAGAACTTAGCAAATTCCTCGTTTAATGCCAATACGTCTGCCTCCAATGCCAAGGACATAATGACAAAAACAACTACTGCACCTGAAACTAGTACTCTCTCCAAGAGTCTGACCATTCCGGTGGTCAAACAGGATCAGACACTGTCGTCACTGATGCAGGGTTCAAACCTTCCCCCAATTTCAGAAACTGGCTGGTCAACAATTGCACAGACATTGGCTTCACTGGCTAAAGTTCAAAGCACGAAATTGACTTCGCAGGTTCCGCCAACCGCTTTGACATTGTCCACAGCGACTACGACCCCCATCGCCACAAAAACAAGCAGCACTACCCCAAGCAGTGTAGCTGGAAGTGCCAATTATAGCTCCTCTTTGACATCCACTACCACCTCTGCAGACTTCAAACATATCACTATGCCAAAAAGCCAAAAGACAGCCCCAAACATTCCTCAGAAAGAAGTCTCTGCTAGTAGAACATCAAAGACCGATGTCAAACTGACTACACCTTCAACTCATTCAGTATACAAGCCTCCAGAAACAGGCAAGTTGTCTAGTGTCCGAATTGCCTTTTCTACCGGCCCCAAACACCCGCTAGTGCCGCACGCGGCATTTAAAGAAGAAGAGAAGCCGAAGATGCAATCCCTGTTGTCGGAACCGAAGATTCCAGGTCTTGGTCTGGATGAAGACGATGAGGAGATCGGTAGCGCTGCCCCCAAAGATACCGCATTCCTTTCCCGTGCAGAATTTGATGCATTGTCCACAATCGCCAAAACCGATTCTTTCCTTGCGGGAGGTCTTCGTTCTGATACCTTCATCAGTAACTGGAAAGGTATCAATATTGGTAGCAAAGAAGGTGGAAACCAGATGAAATTTGATGATGCCAAAGCAGCATGCGAAGCCTCGAAATTGGCTAATGAAAACCTACAACAACAACAACAACAACATCAGCAGCAGCAGCAACAACAGCAGCAGCTGCAGCAACACCACCTTCACCACCACCACAACAACAACAACAACAAGCCCATGCATTAAAAGTTCAAACGGAGGGTCCTGCTGAAATTAGCCGGGGTCGTACAGATACCCATTACGAGTCGTCGTCTTCATCGTCGTCAACGAAAACCAAGCCTGAGATGAGCAGCAAAGACGTAGGGAAAGGGCGATTGGACAGTCGCTATGAACCGTCTTTGTCCAAGAGCAGAGACAGCCATCACGACTCTAAAAGTCGTTTGACACACGATCCGCCGAAAGAGCCTCGGCGGCGAAGTGACTCCGACCGCAAAAGGAGCAGCAGTGGTCACCATTCTGACAGTGGCAGCTCCTCTAAGAGTGGCCGGTATTCTGACCGGAGTGACCGTCACAGTCACTCACGACACTCGAGGGGCAGCAGGGACTATTCGGACAAGCGAGACAGGGATTATCGCAAGGATTACGGCAGCTCGGATCACCGCAGCCGGGACCGGGATCACGAAAGGGACCGGGATCGAGACTACGATCACGGCTCCGCAAAGAGCAAGGATAGGGGTGCCGACCGAAAGGAGCACCGGAGATCCTCCTCATCTAAAAGCGAGGATCGATCGGGCAGCAAGAAGAGTTTGGACAAAGGCGACAAATTTGGCACAATGTCAAACGAGGATTCCAACAAATACGGAGATGTTGATGAGAGAAAGAAAGTCTACGGAGCAAGTAGTTCATACATGGACTCTGCAAGTAGGTACACTGCTGACAAGAAAGATATCTCCATGTCCTCGTCGCACGACGGATCCAAGTCGTATAAGTCACCATCCATAAAAAAGGAAGGTGATGAATCTTTCAAGACTTTACAGTTTCCCAGCCAAGACCAGGACTTCCGAAACAGTCACCCCCTCAATGTGCCCCCACCCTCTGTAGCTGGGGTACCGCCTGTTCCCCAACCTATTCCCACTCTGACTTCAACTTCCTTGGAAGAGTTCCCCAGTGATGTTGATCATCGTAAACATGGTATTTCCTGGCCCGCACCAGAGAACGACCCAAATACCCCTGCAGGTCCCCTATGGGTAAGTCGGGGAGACATTGATTACCGTTCACAAAGTAACCCTGTAATAGGTCCCATAAACCTGCCTCCTCAGACAACACATAATACAGCCGGTGGTATCCCTGGCTGGGTAAACACAGCACCTGCCCTGGCACCGCAACACATAAATAGTGCATCAGCTTCCTTTAAGTCAATATCCACAGTACTCAATCAGCGTCCACTCACTGGAAAGCTGCCCGTTGAATCGGGTAACCAAATCGACCAGGATATGAGGAAACCGCCCATTGGTCCACAGAAAATTGAGGTTATCTTACCACGGCCGACGGCCAAAGACTTTTTTGGTACAGTAGACTCTGAGAGCAGCGATTCAATGAGTCAGTCTCCATCGCATTTTGAGTCAGAGTCGACGCGTCAAAGAATCCCCGGCACTTTCATAGCCCCATCCGGAAATCCAAATGAATCTCAAAACAAACTGCGGGTTGTTTTGCCGAGCTGGAACAGTGCAATGGGACAAGAGAAAATTGCTCCGAATGTGCCGGCGCCATCTGTAACTGCTGCCAGTATTCTAACCCCCCAAGATGTGGACGATCGGCAGAATATTTACCGAAAAGTTGGGTTACCACCGCCTCCGCCACCACCACCCCCGGCAGCAAATCCAACAGCCAACCCTAATATGCTGCGGGGTGATGACACTAACTCTTCATCCAAAGTCATGAAAATCTCCCCTGTAGATTCTGCCCATTCCCAGGAGCCCCAACTGGCAGCACCAGACGTTACATTCTACTCTGCACCCCCTCCCCAACCACCACCACCTCACGGTAGCCATCTTGAACATATTGTCACCAGCACCACAATCGTTTCCTCCACATCACCTCAAGAAACCCGTCCAGTGAAGTCTGTAGCTCCCACTCCACCGGCTGCTGCCTCCCCTCTTCCTGTGATCACCCAAGAGTTGCTCCCCTCTGGTATTTCAACTAAGCAAATCCCCTCATATGGCACCTCCAACCTCCCTACATCTCACCTTCCACTTCATTCAGAATTTGTTCCAAGCACTTCACACATTCAGCCTGTAGTCGACGTTGCTGCCCCTGAGAGACTGAAGCCAAACCCTCAGTGGGAAGGACAGCAAAGCCCACAGACGATCCCAATGCCAGATCATAACCCACAGCCTCCTCCACCTCCACCTCCACCTCCTTCTCAGCATGATCCCCAAAAGAACAAAAGTGGCGGCGGCGGCAACCCTCTGTCCCACAACCTGGTGCCAAGCTGGCCCACCCAACAAGACTCCTCTGGCCAAGCCCTCATTCTGCCACCTAACGAGTATTATGAACGCAAAACTTATGCAGACTCCTCAACTGCCTCCTCTGACCCCACACTCTCATCATCACCATCTTCATCTGGGGTTTCCATGGACCCACACTTGGGAACTCTACCACCTCCACCTCTTTCATCTATCAGACCTCCGCCAATAGGAGGGCCTCCACCTCCTCCGCAACCTTACCCTGGAAGTGGTCCTCAACTTCACCGGGGTGGTCAGTTCATGGGGACACACCCTCAGGGTGGCCATGGATACCACTTACCCTCACGGACAGATTATCATCAGGGAGAACAACAAGGTCCTCGAACATTTGGAGGTCCCAGACCTCCATTCAGACCCCCTGAGGCTAATTTTCAGTCAGGTCATGGGGCCAGAATGGAACGTGGTAGTACTGGTAGTGGTGGTGGAGGGGGTGCTAGTGGTCACTTCCCCCATCAGAGGCAAGGCTCCCGTTTTAATTAAAATGAAAAAAAAAAAAAAAATATTGAAAACAAAATATAATTTTAGGAAAAGGGGGCAAAAATATGTAGGTTCCTAATAATCCATTTATTGGTAAATTTCTTTCCTTTTTTTTTTCTGTTTTTTGTTTTTTGTAAAAAATACGAAAGAAAATATGGATATACCTTAAGGTTGGTTTGTATTTTTTCTTCCAATTGTATTTTTTTTTTCAAAATTTCTGTTGAAGCATTTTTTAAAAGTTTAGCAGGAACAAAAAAAAATCACATTATCTTCTCAAAATAAACATAAAACATATTTTTATCTTTTTGTCCTATTTAACGAAATAAAAAAAAATTAAAAAAAACAGTAAACCAGAGGCAAAATGTGAACACTAAAAGAAAAAGTATAAAAAAAAAATTAAAAATTGCAAAAATGACAATAATGAAAGAAGTGTTTAAAAAAAAAAAAAAATTGAAAAGGTAAAAAAAAAAATGCCTTGTGTTTTACGACTGGATTTTTAAACTTTTTTTTTTCCTCCCCTCCATTTGTGTCTCCCACGTTAAGTGGGATTCAGCTGTGTGGAAAATCCCAAGTTCCACCTAATAAATAAAAAAAAAGTAACATCAGAAAGTAAATATGAATGTAAGAATTTGAAAGAAAGATTCTTTTTTTTTCTTTCTTTTTTTTTTCTTTTTTTTAAAGAATAATTGTATCAACCTCAACAATTCTTCAAACAAAACAGTTTACAGTTGATAGAAGAAAACAAAAGACAGAAGACAAACACATTAATCCTTAAAAAACGAATTAAAAAAAAATGATATAAAAAAAAAAAGAAATGAAAAAATTTTAAACCCGAGTGAGTATTGTCAATTTCTAACAAACCAAAAATGTATGCTTTTTTTTTTCTTAGTTTTTTCCTTCATTTTTTTCTTTCTTTTTTTCATTTTTTCTTTTTTTTTTTCCTTCATTTTTTCTTTTTTTTCCTTCATTTTTCTTTTTTTTTTTTTTCTTTTTCTTTTTCCTTTCATTTTTTTTCTTTTCTTTTTTTTTCATTTTTTCTTCTTTTTCTTTCATTTTTTCTTTTTCTTTTCCTCCATTTATTTCTTTTTCCTTCATTTTTTTTCTTTTTTTCATTTTTCTTTTTTTCATTTTCTTCATTTTTATTTTTATTTTTCCATCACTTTTTTTTTCCTTTCCTACATTTAAAAAAATTTTTTCTTTCAGGAAAACAAAATAAATCCCAGCCAAATATCATTCTAAATAAAATTTTAAAATATGTTAAACTAGAAATTCCTACCAGTGGCCAAAGCACAATTCTAATGTTATCTTACCGTAAATTTAATTTTAAGTGTCTTCTAAAATATATATCAAATCTTCAAGATTTTCAACACAAAAAGGAAAATATGGTGACAGTGAATGTGTATATGTATTCACTTTGTCGTTGTTCTATTTTCGAACATACATACACACATACAACTGCCTTTTATATATGTATAAGTAAGTAAAATTGTCGGGGGAGCCTAATGTCAGTATCAGCCAGACAGCGAGGGAGTCTATCCCCTTTTCACTAGCACTAGACCAAGGAGACTATTTTTGGCTTCTGAGGTGGTAGCACAACACCTACCATCAGCTCCCCACTTTACCGCACAGATCCCTGTGCTACTCATACGCTGAATTGGCGAGGGCTGGTATCGAACCTGGAACCTTGTGATCCCTAGTCGAACATGTTTGAGCAGTCTATGAATTGCAATATTCCACTTTAAGCTCTTCTTGGGCTAGATAGGCGGTTGGAGAGGCCCCCTCTGATCAAATGGTTGGCTCCGTCAAGCCTTAGCACCTATATGATTGCCCCAACCCTATTGCCCTTATGGCAACCCCCAATCCTTCTTATCATATGGGTGCTAGAAGGTGGTGGCTGGGGTCTAAACTCTATCTGATGGTGATGTTCCAGTTCTGGAGGTTTGGGGAATGGAGCACTCCTTCATCACCATTGCTCCCTGGTCCACTCTGACCCGGAGTGGTAGTACCTGTTAGAGTCCCATCTATGGGTTGAATAGAAAAACATGAGTTTATAAACCAAATTGTTTATGCATTAAGAATGAATTTATTTCACAACTTTGTCGGCATTAAATGACCCACCGAGGTTGATATGCTGTAAACCAAACCAAACTGAACATTTTACCGACTGAGCTAAACCGGCCCTTATAGATATAGGTAATTCGAGGCAATGCTGTTGAGAAATAAGAATAATTATTACTTATTTGGTTTGTAAAGATCCTTCTTAGCCGCATGGCTGTGTGATTGCATAAAAGAAAAAAATATACTGTGTAAGGTAATCATGAACTTTGGTTTAGTAAATTCCTACCATAAAATTATGCTTGCGCATTATCCGAAATGAACTTAATTGTTAGTAAGAAAACATTTTATGATATTTTTGTGTTAAAGCATGGTATTATTCGAACAAGTTTTTTTTTTTTTTGTTTATATCGTATGATAATTCAAATTAAGTTCATTTAAGATAATGCTTGCGCATTCTCTGAAATGAACTTAATTGTTATTAAGAACACATTTTGAATTATCGTACAATATAAACAAAAAAATACAAAATTGTTCAAATCAATACAACTGCATGATTTAACACAAAAATATCATAGAATATGTTCATAATAACAATTAAGTTCATTTCTTATTTCTTATTATTTATTGCGCAAGCATAATTTTATGGTAGGAATTTACGAAACCAAAATTCATGATTACCTGTGTAAAAGGGTTGATAAAACAATCAACAAATGTAAGTACATTTACAGAAGTACGTTGTGCAATGGTTAAAGTATATAGGTACATCTACGGAGGCACATGGCATAATGGTTAGTCATACGAAATGAACTTGTCAACCCGAGTTCAAATCCTGGGTGAGACAGTTTGCATTTCACATAGTACTAATACTCTTAGGAAAGGTATGTATCCAACTAATTTCCCTCCCGCTATGGGTAAATAGTAGGGCAGACTAAGCTCTTTAACCTTGGTATGGCAACCAATCTAGGAGAAGGAAAACTATAAATTCAAACCTGTTAAACTCTGTTTAAGAAATTGACCTTGTGTCGCATCCTGCTCGTTTGGAGGGGTTGATAAATAGATATATAAGTATATCTACAGACAGACACACAAACAGATGGGTTCTGTAGATGGGTTGCCAGGTAAGTTGGTATTAGGATGATTCTAAGGTGGAACTTTCCTCCAACAGTGTAATGTTAGTTGTTCAGGTCAAAGTTGACATAAAGTTAGCGGTCTGATGAAACTCATAGGTATACACAGATACCTGTGGGTAGAAATAGATCTATGACCAATTTTTAAGCCTTTTTCTTTACCAAATATATATATATACATACATATATACACACACACACACACACACACAATATAAAAGTGGTGTCAGAATTATTTTTCCCACCCCCATAATTAAGAATAAAGCTGAAATAATATACACAGATACCTGTGGGTAGAAATAGATCTATAACCTCAAATGACCAATTTTTAAGCCTTTTTCTTTATCAAATATATATATGAATACATATATACATACATACATATATATATATACACACACATACAGGTGGTGTCAGAATTATTTTTCCCACCCCCATAATTAAGAATAAAGCTGAAATAATATACACAGATACCTGTGGGTAGAAATAGATCTATAACCTCAAATGACCAATTTTTAAGCCTTTTTCTTTACCAAATATATATATGAATACATATATATATATATATATATATACACACACACACACACACACACATACAGGTGGTGTCAGAATTATTTTTCCCACCCCCATAATTAAGAATAAAGCTGAAATAACTTTAAATATTTTTAAGGAAATTTCATGTGTATTTTTTTTGCTTAAATAATGGATTTGCTTTTAGTCCCTGGAAATTTGAAGGATATCTTTCTGCTATTTTTTATTCTTCAAATAGGCCTATGAATTGTCGATGGGGTTTAGGTTAGGATTTTGTGGGAGGTACACCAATATTTTAATTTTGCTCTCACTGAAGTATCTCACAACAATTTGTGCCATGTCTTTCAGGTCATTGTCATGCTGCAACATCCTGTGACACCCCTAAAGACAGCTTTGTTTCATATTAGTTTAAACAATACCAAAATACTGCTCTCCAGTATCCATGATACCCAGTAGCCTCACTATTTCTTCCCAAAGCCCGTCCTGTCGGTGGGGCGTTAGAATGCACCTCTGCAGAGGGGTAAAACTCCCCCAATTGGGCCACCAGTTGGCCGTGGGTGGTGACCCATGATGCTTAAGGATAGAACCCAAGTGGATGAGCAGTTCATGACTTGCAATACTCCACTTTGGCCCTATCTTGGGCTAGACTGGCAGTCGGAGAGACCCCCTCCAATCAATCGGCTAGTCACGTCAAGCCCTAGCACCTATATGATTTTCCCAACCCTATTGCCCTTATGGCAATCCCCAACCCCTTTTTATCATATGGGTGCTAGAAGGCAGTGACTGAGGGTCTACATATCCTGGGAATGACGTTAAACTCTATCTGATGGTGAGGTTCCAGTTCTGGAGGTTTCGGGAATGTGGAGCACCCCTTCATCACCATTGCTCCCTGGTCCACTCTGACCCGGAGTGGTAGTACCTGTTAGGGTCACATCTATGGGTTAAATAGAAAAATGTATTTATAAAAAAAATTGTTTTATCCATTAAGAATTGATTTATTTCAAAATTTTATCGGCATTAAATGACCCACAGAGGTTGATATGCCGTAAACAAAACCATTCCATACCAAATCTTCCCAAAGCAGAACTACCACTGTGCTTAATTGATCAGAGGATATTTTTTTGGTTTGGTTTTATTTCCTCCATTACATACTTGGAGTTCATGTGACCAAAATAATTCTAGTCTGGTCTCATCTGACCATAAAACAGAGTTCAAATACTCACTCGCATGTTCTAGATAGCTTCTAAAGTAAAGTTGTTGGCGTAGCCTAAAGACGGTATCAACTAGACAGGGAGTCTATCCCCTTTTTACTAGCGCTAGACCAAGGAGATAGTTTTTTTAGCATCTAAGGCAGAGCGCCCAACCTACCATCAGCTCCTCACTTTACCGCACAGATCCCTGTGCTACTAATACGCTGAGTTGGCGAGGGCCAGTATCAAACCTGGAACCATGTAATTCCTAGTTGAACGCTCTACCAACCTATTTACATATTTATTCTGAAGCAAGAGAGTTTTTCTTGTGTTATGTTATGCTCTCCTTTCAGAATGGAGGGATGACGTGTCAACGTTCGTTACATTCTGACTCTTACTTTGAATGGAGTGATGATAAGTTGTGCTGACCCGCCTTCACATAGGCCATACCTACATCACCCATCATCATTTACTAGGGAGCACAGAATCCCCAATATGCACTACATGCCAAGAGAGATATACAGTGAAACATATGCTGCTAGAGTGTATAGACTTTGATCTAATGCGAACAAAATACTACCAAGCAAATAATTTGAAAAAACTTTTCACCAAAATAAGACCATCCAGGATTTTACATTTCCTAAAAGAAGTGGGACTGTACTAAAAAATATGAGTAATTGAACAATAGTTAAAATCTATACATATATACATTTGTTTTCTACCAAATGACCCACTGAGGTTGATATACCGTAAAACAAACCAAATCAAACAGAAATTATTTAATTGTATATCTCTGGACCGTTACTACATTTGGAGAGGCTTGAATCCTGGTTGTTGGGCTGCTGTTCTTTTTCTTTTTCTACCTTTTCTTTTAAATTTCTTTAGTACCTTCAATGCCTCTTCTCTTTGAAACCCTACGTTCTCCTCGTCGGAATGGAGAGATGACGTGTCAACGCTTGTTATGTTATGTCATTCATTTCCAAATGGGGTGATGATGTGTTGATAGTAGAAATATTTTGTATACTTATATCTCTGGACCGGTACTACATTTGGAGAGGCTGGAATCCTGGTTGCTGGGCTGTTGTTCAGTTGTCTGGCAATTCTATGATGTTTGGAGTCTGGAAACCAAATTGGAGTGCTGAGAGATATATTGCCTTGTGCCATTTAGAGTTTTTAGTAATAACACAAGGCCTTTTTATTTTCCCCAAAGTCACAACTACCGAGAGCAAGAGTCGATGTCTTGCTCTCTCAGTGCATTCTACCAAACTCAACCAACTTTCTCATCTCTCACTCCTCTCTGACATTCTCCCATATCTCCCAACTCGTCGATTGAAAACACTCTACATGGCGTTATGATGATTCATCCTTAAACTTTTCCATTCTCATCTAACACTTAATTCTTGCTAAAGACTTTTCCATGCTCCTCATTATGTTACACTCAAATCCCTCCTCATTATGTTACACTCAAATCAAATCCCCCTCCTCATTATGTTACACTCAAATACCCCCTCCTCATTATGTTACACTCAAATACCCCCTCCTCATTATGTTACACTCAAATACCCCCTCCTATTATGTTACACTCAAATACCCCCTCCTTATTATGTTACACTCAAATACCCCCTCCTTATTATGTTACACTCAAATACCCCCTCCTTATTATGTTACACTCAAATTCCCCACTCCTCATTATGTTACACTCAAATCCCCCCTCCTCATTATGTTACACTCAAATCCCCCTCCTCATTATGTTACACTCAAATCCCCCCTCCTCATTATGTTACACTCAAATACCCCCTCCTTATTATGTTACACTCAAATACCCCTCCTCCTTATTATGTTACACTTAGATGACAAGCTTGAACATCTGTTCCATGAAGGCATCTAGTGTCTTTACATTATTGACAATGTCTTTTGCCGTTAAGTGAGAGGATATTTCAAGACATCTCAAACAATTTTTCTTTTCTTTTTGTTGGCACTTTTCTAAGGACGATGGTGTAGTGTCCAAAAAACAAAAAAAATTATCTGCGCAAGTGACTCAGCTGGCCAATTCATGAGTGACAGTCTTTGGTGCACTGAATGCACATACAAACTATGATGCTTCCTGGGGCTGCTTTCTTTTCTCCTTCTTTCTGGCTCTCTTTGCTGTAGAGGCTACTCTCCTCTCCGCCCTCTCCGTGCCTTGCTTAATTAATCAATAATCTTTCTTTACGTACTCTCAAATATTAACTGTTTTCTGTCAGTCCTTAATTCATTCTCAACACAATGAGTCTTGAATAATTATAACATTTCAGACTGTTGTCCTCATCTTTATTGGGCTAAACTTGCAAATCGGTCTCAAAATTAAAACGGAAACTTATTTGATGGTGCTCCATGACAGATTAACTAGTGTATGAATGAACTTTTTGCGAATTGGATTACAGTTTAGGGGTTTGGCGATTAAGGTTGTTTTTAATTATGTATTGCTTTAAAAAAAAAAAAAAAATTACTATACATTTAATGTTGAAAAATATTTTTTAAAACCAAGTTTAATTGAAATTATACATTGCAATACTAACACAAACAACTGAGTACCATATGAGTATTAAATAAATATCAAGCTTCATCTCAAATACACATAACAATGAGTTTTGTACTTTTTCATAATGTTCCAGATTGTCAATTTGGAACATTATGAAAAAGTACAAAACTCATTGTTATGTGTATTTGAGATGAAGCTTGATATTTATTTAATAATTATGATATATTGGACTGTTGTCCTCATCTTTATTACATATATGGTTTATTAAAACAATTGGAACATGTTGTATAACCATCACCTTGCTGGTACTCATCAATAACCATCATTCAGCTTAAGGACGGAATCCTGGTGGCTGAGCAGTCCATGACATGCAACACTCCACTTTGACAGTTACTTAGGCTAGACAGGTGGTCGGAGAGGCCCCCTTTGATCAATTGGCTGGCCATGTCAAACCCTAGCACCTATATGATTGTCCCAACCCTATTGCCCTTATGGCAAGCTGCAACCCTTTTTATCATATTGCTAGAAGGCGGTGGCTGAGGGTCTACATGTCCTAGGAATGACGTAAAAATTTCTGATGGTGAAGTTTCAGTTCTGGGGAAAGTGGAGCACCCATTCATCACCATTACTCCCAGATCCACTTTGACCCTGAGTGGGAGTACCTGTTAGGGTCCCATCTATGGGTTATATAGAAAAAAATTTTATTTAAAAAAATGGAGTTTAGATAATTTTCTTGAAAACTATGACTATGAATCTTTCAAAACTTTGCTGGCATTAAATGACCCACCGAGGTTGATATGCCACAAAACAAACAAACCTTCATTCAGAGCCTCTTGTTCAGCAATCTTCAAGGTTGTTGAGATATTGTTGAGCACTCCCATATTGTCTTCTTCAGAATCTTATAGAAACAGGTGAATACTATTTCATTTTACAAACGTGCTTGTATGAAATGTCAAATTAACAACAAAAAGAATTACAATTATATATATATATATATATATATATATATGAGAGAAAGAGAGAGATAATTGTGAGGAGTGAATAAATCTGACAAAATGTGGTTGAGTAATAAATTTTGAGAAAGCTTCAACCAATGAGGTGAAATATCAATTGAATATAGTTGTTTGTGTTGTTAGATCCACATTTTCCTCTACTCTCAACCACACACACACACACATATATATATATATATGTGTGGTTGAGAGTAGAGGAAAATGTGGATCTAACAACACAAACAACTATATTCAATTGATATTTCACCTCATTGGTTGAAGCTTTCTCAAAATTTATTACTCAACCACATTTTGTCAGATTTATTCACTCCTCACAATTATCTCTCTCTCTCTCTCTCTCTCTCTCTCTCTCTCTCTCTCTCTCTCTCTCTCTCTCTCTCTCTCTCTTTTATTTATATATATATATATATATATATATATATATATATGATTATAGCTCTACAGACACGCACATATATATAATATATTTACCAACCCCTCCATATGAATAGAATATGACACAGTCAATTTCTTAAGCATAGTTTAATAGGTTTGAATTCAGAGTTTTCCTTCTCCTAGACTGGTTACCTAACAAAGGTTAGAGAGCCCAGTCTGCCCTACTATTACATTAAATACATGTGTTTCATATTGTCTTTGTGTTCAATCTGTATATGTATTTATTCAACCCTACAGCCCAAAGGGCCGGGTTAGCTCAGTCGGTAGAGCGTTCGACTAGAAATCACAAGATTCCTAGTTCGATACCGGCCCTCGGCAACTCAGCGTATGAGTAGCACAGGGATCTGTGCGGTAAAGTAAAGAGATGATGGTAGGTGTGGCGCTCCACCTCAGACGCTAAAATAATCTCCTTGGTCTAGCGCTAGTGAAAAGGGGATAGACTCCCTCGCTGCATGGCTGATACCGACATTAGGCCGCCCCGACGACTTTACTTTACAGCCCGAAGCAACATGCGACAGTCAAATTTTAAACGGAATAAAACCATGCATCCAAGTACAGGTGGTATCTGCTCCAAAAATTACCTTGTGTTACATCCTCATGGTGGAGTGGTTTGGTAAATACCATTTATAGCCGGAAGAACTGGTTGTTTTGTCGACACAGTTTTAAGTAGAACCCGAATGAAACTAACAAACAGACACAGTAGCTTTGTATATTTATATATTTACCAACCCTGCCGCACAAGCAAGATGCAATAAAATTTTAACAGATTTGAATTCAGAGTTTTCCTTCTAGACTGGTTACCAAGCCAAGATTAAAGAACCAGTCTGCCCTACTATTTACTCATAGCAGGAGGTGACTCGGAGTGGTAGTACCTGTTATGGTCCCATGTATGAGTTAAATAAAATGTGTTTTAAAATAATTGAGTATCCAATAAAAATGAATTTATTTCAAAGCTTTGTCGGCATTAAATGACCCGAGGTTGATATGCCATAAAAACGAACCACACCACACCAAACCAAATCATAGCAGGAGGGAGAGTAGTAGATGCATACCTTTCCCAAGGAGATTAGAGCTATGTGAAATGCAAACAGCCTCGTTCAGGATTTGAACTCAGGTCAACGTGTCCATTTCCCACAACTGTAACCATTACACCATGTGTCTCCACATAGTGCAAATAATGTTGGACCGCACCAATTGAAAAAAAAAAAAAAAGAAATCTATAATTATCTATTAATAATGAAGTTTCACTGTCTGTAACTGAAACCATGTCACAATACCCAAAATCATTAATACATAGAATAAAGAACAACTTTAAATGTTATGCTTTTTAAGTAAATAATTAATTTTTTTTTTTTTAAGATAATCTTTTTTAAATTAATAAGATAAATAAAAGTTATTCCTTATAATTCAGCATTTGAATCCTTTCCTTTCTAATAATGACAATTTAGATAAATAAACTATGAAAGTAATTAAAAAATTGTAGGTTATTTCCTATAAGTCTAACATAAACAAAGGGGAACCACTCTTGATTGATAAATTATTTATTTTTTTATTGATCTACTAGGAAAAAAGACGGAGTTAGGGTTAGGGTTCGTTTAATGGGGAAATAAATAATTTACCCATTAAACTAACCCTAACTCCGTCTTTTTTACCTAGTAGATCAATAAATAATTTATCAGTCAAGAGTGGTTCCCCTTTGTTTATGTTAGACTTATAGGAAATAACCAAATTGTATAATTACTTAAAATGGAAAAAATTATTTGCAAAATTTTTAATCAATTTTAAAAATCATTTTTTACTCGCACTTTTTTCAGTAACAAGAAGTTAACTAAAAATTTTACAAATAAATAAATACCTATGATTTTGTGTAAATTATTCAAAATAATTATTCAATTAATAATTAATAGATGTGCGCAACATTTTATTTGACGGAGGTCAGAATTAAATTTCCATTTCAAATTGTTTTTTTTAATCCTTTAATAAATTTGATGATTTTACTTATGATATAAACCTCTGACATTGAATTTTAAACCCCCCCCCCCTGCAGGCAATATCTTTCAAAAATAATTTTTTTTACGCCACCCAGCAGTTGAGATATTGATATTAAAATAGAAAAGGTGGGGGAGCACTAAAATGCTTGACAAATAATTAAAAGCTAAAAATATATTGAACGTTTAGTAAAGTGAACATCATTCACGGCCAAAGTTGAGAGAGAATTAAACGGTCATCAACCGAATAAATAAAAATATGAACAAAATAAATAGAACTGAATAAGGAACAAAATAAATAGAACTGAATATGGAACAAAATAAATAGAACTGAATAAGAAACAAAATAAATAGAACTGAATAAGGAACAAAATAAATAGAACTGAATAAGGAACAAAATAAATAGAACTGAATAAGGAACACAATAAATAGAACTGAATAAGAACAAAATAAATAGAACTGAATAAACAAAATAAATAGAACTGAATAAGGAACACAATAAATAGAACTGAATAAGGAACACAATAAATAGAACTGAATAAGGAACAATAAATAGAACTGAATAAGGAACAAAATAAATAGAACTGAATAAGGAACAAAATAAATAGAACTGAATAAGGAACAAAATAAATAGAACTGAATAAGAAACAAAATAAATAGAACTGAATAAGGAACAAAATAAATAGAACTGAATAAGAAACAAAATAAATAGAACTGAATAAGGAAGTACATAAACATAAATGGTGATATTTTATATTTTGGGAAAAACATGAAATGATTATTTAACTTTGAAATAATTGGGATGAGTAAAAATCGATTGGATAAATAATTTTTAAATAGCACTGGCTTAAAAGCCATTTTTACTAGTAAACGGAAAAACGAAATAAATATATCATAAATCACGAGGCACAGAACGCTCTCAATCAGTACCGAAATTTTCAAATAATTGAATATATATAGATATATAATCTATATATATATTCAATTATTTGAAAATTCCGGTACTGATCGAGAGCGTTCTGTGCCTCGTGATTTATGATATATTTATTTCGTTTTTCCGTTTACAATGTTGCTTTGATAAAGACCGCATATGGTCGAAACAGATTTCTGTCAGCCAAACTTTAAACATCTTGTTGTTTTTTCTACAAAACTTTCTACACATATCTATATATGCGTCTATGTATATCTGTTTTAAATATGCTTATATAATTCATTACATTATTCGATTAAAACTAAATAAATAAATTTATTCTATACTAGCAGCGTCGCCTGGGTAGAGGAGGATTTTTTAAAATTAGTCCCACAGATCCATTATTACTGAATAGTGAGTTAAATCCTCGTGGGATGCCCCATTTAAATCCCTATGTAAAAAAAAAAAAATAGACCTTGCATTGATCCAGCTGCTCTGAAAATAAATGTTAATGTCTACTATCTAAAATATTAAATGAAAAAAAAAATCCATGCTGTTATCATTTAAATTTTATTTTTTAATTATCTTCACGAATATAAATCAAATCTTCATTATTTTTGCTCAAAAAACCAAGCCCTGGTGATATTTAATATGTATGTATATTTACTTTGTCGTTAATTGTTTTATTTTCGAAGTTTCCTCCAGACATACATATACAGACAACTGCCCTTTATATATGTATAGATAGATAGATAACTGCCGATGGTTAAATTCCGTGTAAAATGGAAAATTGTTTGTATGAGAAATTTAACAGTATTTTGCATACTCAAACACATACACATAGAGACACCCAAACGCACACGTTCATGTATCTGTTTGTATGTATGTATGTATGTGTGCATTAGTAATAAGTGTATCAATGTATGTGTGTCTGTGTAAGAGAGATATTGTCACAATTGACCTAAAAAGGTCACTAATTATTCAAAAATAAATATGGAATAAAATATCTATGGCAAATTTAGTAAGTACTTGTAAATATGTGCATTTCTTTGAATATATATATATATATATATTTGAACATATATACCTGTCTAAATTCATTAATTATTAACTAATTAATTTTCAAAATTAAGTATGACTTCAATTAAGCACATATCCTCCAAAAATTGTCAGCTAAAAGCCATATCAAATAAACACATTGTTTATTTACTCACTCATATATATATATATATATATATATTCAGTGGGGTTGAATAATTCTGACACTTCTCTAAACTTACATAGATATACACATTCAGAAATATAGACACACACACACACACACACAAAGAGAAACTGTCCAGTTATATGTACTTCTAAGTAGGGACAGCGCACTCACACATCTATATTTATTTATATGTACTAGCAAATATATGCACCCTCCGGGTGCAAGTATTTAAGTTTTAATGTAA
>CM042153.1:18256392-18278892 GCA_023376005.1 Doryteuthis pealeii | reverse complement strand
GACAGTCAAATTGTGAAGTAAGAGACGGGTCAGTTTTTGACATAATTGCAAATTACAACTAATTAGAACCAATTAAAATGAAATTTTTTCAAACATAACTCAATCCCAGAACTAAGAAATATTTTGGGATGTATTTTGTGTCGTTAAATTAAATAGAAAAAAAGCCTTTAGGAAACAATCATTGATTCACTCGTCTTTATATATATATATATATATATATATATATATATATATATATAAAGTCATCCACAGACACGTGTTTCGAAGTTTACTTCTCATCAGTGCGACTCGACTTTTTAAGAGCTACCTCTAGCCGGGATCGAAACCCGACAGAATTTTTCGTCTGCCAAGTTCCTTACCCTTGCGGCTATCAGCGTGAACAATTAATTGCTACATACTTTACAGCAATATGTTTTTACAATCACCAGAGAACTCAAATCTGTAAACAGACGGGTCACAGCTAATGCCAAACGGTGAAGTTACAATGCTCAACCATGGGAGTGGGAAGCATATATATATTATACTAAAGCTAAGCAAATCAATGTTTGTTTCACTAAGGCTTTTTTCTGTTTAGTTTAATGACTAAAATTAAATACTGAAATATTCCTTACTTTTGGGATTGAATTATGTTTGAAAAAAAAATTAAGGTAATTTATGAGGAAGTGTGTCCCGGTCTCCTGCCTCAGAAATTGCTACCCAGTGACTATTAAAATAACATCCCCAGCTATGTCGTCTCGGTGGTTTTACTTGAAAGAAAACAACCAACTTAGGGCGTTAAATGTATTTTAGAGGGGGGTGGGGCTTCTCTTTTTTGATATGAACAAATGGAGGTGGGTGGATAGATATATATAAACAAAGTAAAAAATGAACAAATTGAGGTAGGTAGATAGATAGATATCCATCATATCTAAACAAGAATTACGATAAATTTCTATAAATAAACAAGAATTATGACAAATTTCTATAAATAAATTTCTAAACAAATTACGATAAATAAATAAGAATTACGACAAAAAAAGAGAAGCCCCACCCCTCTAAAATACATTTAATGCCCTAAGTTGGTAGTTTTCTTTCAAGTAACACAACCGAGACGACATAGCTGGGGATTATTTTAATAGTCACCGGGTAGCAATTTCTGAGGCAGGAGACCGAGACGCACTTCCTCATAAATTACCAAAATTAATTTTCATTGTTTTAATTAATCAGAAATTTGCAATTAAGTCATAAAGTCACCAATCTCTCACTAATCTCACTACCTATCAATTTCACTCCCTCTATTATATCTTAGTCTATCTGTGGGAGCAAGTTGGAGAGTCACAGAGGCTAACTGCTGGTTGTTGACCCCTGCCACCACCAAACCAGCAGTCGAGAGAAATCTGTTTACCACCCCCTTTCCCTTCTGTCATGGTAAAAATTGTCAATAGTATTTTGTTTTTGTTTTTTTTTATTAATGTAACTACCGAAGAAGTATAAAAACATTTTACTTTATTTTCAAAACTTTTTTCACTACAGTTTTGTTTGTCAATTAGAATTATGATGAAATAGTAAAGGATTACTTTTGATATTACATAAAAAAGGATTTTCTGTCATCCCCACAACTTCTCCACACCGTAGCTATTAACAGAATTTCAAGAATCAGGTCCATTTAAATTTGGTTAAACCTCCCTTTCCTAGAAATCTTACAAAATGATTTTAATGATTTTTAAGAAATTCTCTGGCCCTATTTCTTTTTTTAAAAATTAATTCACTTTGCAAACTAACCTCTTTTCTGATCATAGATATCTCTCCAGAGTTCAATGGGTCATGCTTTTCTAGTGTATATATATATATATATATATATATGCTTTGAAAGTTAAATATTGCACTGTATATAATTTAATCTATTGATTATTATACATTGAGCTCTTTTTAAGGATTTATAAAAATCCTTGTGTGAGTATATATATTTGCACCTACAAGAACATACAGTATGGTTGTACAGTTAGATTTCAATGATCCCAAATAGAATCATCCCTTACTTACCAGTCATTTGGATAACCTTACACACACACACACACATATATATATATATATATATATATATATATATATATAGTAATTGGTAATTTGCTTGAAGCATTGTTAAGTGTGTTATAATATATTAATATTTTGAAGGCCAATACAATGCGTATGAAAAATAAAAACAAAAAGATGTTATTTTTGTCTTATCGATTTCGAAGCATAAACTTCATCATCAAGAAATTACAGTTACAGTTATTGGATACATTTGTTCTCAACAAACATTAAAAAAAAAGAAAAGAATTTACAGTTATTCACCCATTTCATTCATAAAGGAGTAGAAGAAGAAAGAAAAAAAGGAGAGGAAAAAGAAATAAGAAGAGAAATTATAACCACACAAAGAAAAACATAAATACGTCCATTTCTGATACGAAACTCTGATGATGAAGTTTATGCTTCGAAATCGATAAGATAAAAATAACATCTTTTTGTTTTTATTTTTCATACGCATTCAAAATATTAATATTATATATATATATATATATAATTGAGGAAATAACAGATTGGACAAAATCCAACAAAATATAATTAAAAGTTGAGGAATAGAAGCGGATAAAACACAAACAACTTCATCCAATTTATATTTCGCCTCTGTGCATTAACGAGGCTTCATCATAATTTGAGACAAGAACTGGTATGTGTGTATATATTGAAAAGGTGAAGGGAGGGCAGATGCATCGGAAGGTTTGAGGTAGAGGCAAAATTTGATAATTTACTAATGCCACTCTAACGGAAAGGTTAAACCAATTGGATATTATTAACTTATATATATATATATATATAATTTAAAGTTGAGGAATAAAAGCAGATGAAAAAGAACTTCATTCAATTGATATTTTGCCTTGGTGTATTAATGAGGCTTTGTCAGAATTTTGAGACAAGAACTGGTATGTGTGTATATATTGAAAAGGTGGAGGGAGGGCAGGAGAAAAGGGGAAGGGTAGATGCATTGGAAAGTTTGAGGTAGAGGCAAAGGGGTGGGGGAGAGTGTCAAAGGAGTTTGTATGATTTCTATTCCTAATTTGGTTAATTTGTCTGACTGCAGAGCTTTGAACTCATGAACCACCTTATCTTTGTTGACTCTTCCCCCCCACCCTTTTCTTTTTTTCCTCTTTGCCTCTACCTCAAACCTTTCAATGCATCTACCCTCCCCCTTTTCTCCTGCCCTCCCTCCACCTTTTCAATATATACACACATACCGGTTCTTGTCTCAAAATTCTGACAAAGCCTCATTAATACACCAAGGCAAAATATCAATTGAATGAAGTTCTTTTTCATCTGCTTTTATTCCTCAACTTTAAATTATATATATATATATATATATATATATATATATATATATATATATAAGTTGATAATATCCAATTGGTTTAACCGTCCTGTTAGAGTGGCATTCGTAAATTATCAAAAAGTGCTCCATATATTAGAAACATAGAGCAATAATAAAAAATGATAGTAGAAGAAGAAAAGAGTTGAGTGTCTACCATGGTTTCAATCCAAATGATTTCATTAGGACCCTACCCTATACTTAACTAAGTCGGTGTAATGCCTTAGTTAAACTACTATCACCAATATATATATATATTGAAGTTTGAAAAAAAATTCATTTTAAAATCTGAGTTATCTGGGGGTTTTCACACTGGTTGAGTTTAGGAATAATATATATATATATATATAAATCCTTGAATGAGTCAATAAGTTTGCACCTACAAAAGCATAGTGTGGATGTACTGTGAGATTTTGATCATCCCAAATAAAATCATCCCTTACCAGTATATTGGAATATATATATTAGACAAACCGTGACCCGTTGGGTCACCCATTGAGATTAGGGAAAACAGTTTCCAAAGTGAATAAAAAAGATAATAAATAAGACTGGACAAAACATTAAAATCATTTTGTAAGCTTTCTAAGGAAGGTAATGTTTGACCCAATTTAAGCTACGGGTTGCTGCTTGTGAAATTTAACATAGAAATAAATTTCAAATTTTCTCTCTCTCTCTCCAGAGAAACTAACATTATATAACGAGGAGGTAATCAAGAGGGAAGTAAGAGATTGGTTAGTTTTTTTACTTAATTGCAAATTACGACTAATTAGAATCAATTAAAACGGAATTATTTTCAGACATAATTCAATCTTAAAAATAAGGAATAATTTAGTATAATTTTTGTGTCATTATACTAAACAGTAAAGAAGCCTTTAGGAGACAAAAGTTGATTCACTAAGCTTTAGTTTAATATATATATATATATATATATATAATCATCATGTGCTGACAGCACAGATTCCTTTGATTCTCTCTCACCATTCATCCCTATTACACTTGGTAAGTCCTCTAGACACCATCCAGTGTTTACAGCTGATGAACAGCAGATGATTTTTATTCCAATTGTCTATATAGAAATAGTGCAATGTATCATATTTTAACATAATTATTTAACTACTTTGAGAACAAACTGTTTTAAGAATAAATTCTGATGTAGAGATAATTGAAAAATAAATATACCATTTATCTAAATCTGATTTCTGAGAAAATGATATAATTTGATATTCCAATAGGAAAAAGTTAATCTCGCTACTCCTAAACAAAACATTTTCTATAATAACTGACAGGACTCTAGACTGATTCAAAAATTGCAAATTCAAAAGAAGACAATTCTGAACATCTTATAATGGAGATTGTGTGTTTTTCTGTCTGTAACCGAAACTATATTACTATTCAAGTCACAATTCACATAGTTATTTACATCATATTCTCCATGATTTTATTTGTATTTAAACCTCAATTATTAATAAAATTGTTTTACATTACTTACACTGTTGACCATATCGATATTTACCGCGTACCCCACTTGTACGGGTCAGGCACAAAGTCCCTATTAACGTGGGACCACCCACAAGCCGAGACTCATGGGGTGGCAGGTGAAAAATTGCGTCGATCCCGTCGGCATTCCCCTCAAGAGGGGCGCCTCAGGCACTGGGCAATAAACCCAGCCCTGCCCCTTTAAATCGAGGGGGCAGGTGTTGCCTGGGGGATGGCCCCCTGGGATCGACGCCGTTAATTATATCAATGGTCCAGAGGCCGAAGCCACTGTAGACCATATCTACATGCTAATAACATGCAATTGTATTTATATATACAACAAAATAGAGGTTTACAGTGTGAATGGGAAGGCTAATTTGCATATTGATCTTAAAAAATTGATTTTAATAAATATATGCTTAGTATTATTGATTTCTAATAGTTTGGTTTTATCTTATTGAATATGAGCAAAAATCTCTTCAATAAATCTTAAAAGAAATCCCTTAACAAGAAGAAATAACTGTAATATTATTCTTTACTTCCTATTTTAACTAAACAGTTTAAATTAGTAAAATTTACCAATGAAAGACAGGAGTAACGGAAAATGATGGAAGTGTTAGTTTCAAAGTTGTTCTATTTTTCAATCATACCCCCTCTGTTCAAAATCTTTTTATCTACATTCTTATTCAGTTTCATTAACCTTTCTAATTTAATATCATATTTTATTATAAAATTTAACTAAAATACTTGCACCCGGAGGGTGCATATATTTGCTAGTGTTTTTAATAATTTTTACATTCTTAAGTGTTGCTTATTTACTTTATATAAACTTATTTCTATTTATAGAATGTATATTATAATTACTAGCAAATATATGCACCCTCCAGGTGCAAGTATTTAAGTTTTAATGTAATAAAATATTGTATTAAATTAGAAAGGCTAATGAAACTAAATAAGAATACAGATAAAAAGATTTGAAACAGAGGGAGTATAATAAAAGATTTGAAACAGAGTGAGTATAATAAAAAATGGAACAACTGAAACTTACTCTTCCATCACTCTCGTCTCTCATTGTTATTTTTTCTAATTTAAGTATTTAGTTATAAGAGGAAGTAAAGAATAAAATGACAGTTATTTTATCTTGTTAATGGATTTCATTTAAGATTCATTGAAGAGATTTTCGCTTATATTCATTAAAATAAAACCAAACAGTTAGAAATCAATAACACTGGGCACATATTTATTAAATTCGATTTTTTAATATTAATATGCAAATTAGCTTTCCCGTTCACACTGTAAACCGCTATTTTGTTGTATATATAAATATTATTACATGTTGTCAGTATGTAGACATAGTTAACAGTATTAATAATGTAAGACAATTTTATTAATAATTGAGGTTTAGATAAAAATAAAATCATGGAGAATGTGATGTCAATAACTAAGAGAATTGTGACTTGAGTAGGAATATAATTTCGGTTACAGACAGAAAAACACACAATCTCCATTATAATAAGATTTGAAAATGTCAATTATTGCTAATCTTAATTATTACTAGTAATTATTATTATTAAAGAATCATCATTACCGGTATATTACTATCTCCTTTTCATTATATATATATATATATATATATATATATATATATCAGTCTGTTTTCCACAGATGTTAATTGAATGTAATTCTGTTTTTATTCCCTGAGTTCCTCAATTTTGACTCACACACACACACACACATATATATATATATATATATATATATATATATATATTAACCATGAATAATGGGAGGAATTTTGCCGACGCATCTGGTGTTGGCATTGCCCGCCGACTATATAATTTTAAAGATGTCACTTATTCAAGTACGAAATGAATCGCTTCGGTGAGAGGATATGATGCAACTTCCATGAAATCTTCCATGGCCCGAGGGAATCAGCGATGAATAATCCCAAAGTTTATTTCTTTTTTTGGAAATGGGATAGAAATATTGTGCGACTAACACTGATGTGTACGCAGCATTCTATAAAACAGCAAATTTATGGCCACTTTCGGCTAGAAATCACAAGGTTCCTGGTTCGATACCGGCCTTCGCCAACTCAGCGTATGAGTAGCATAGGGATCTGTGCGGTAAAGTGATGTGCTGATGGTAGGTGTAGCGCTCCACCTCAGATGCTAAAATAATCTCCCTGGTCTAGCGCTAGTGAAAAGGGGATAGACTCCCTCGCTGTCTGGCCGATGCCGATATTAAGACGCCCCGACGACTTTATTTCTCACAAACCATCCAAGATAAGACATGCTGGCCACTGCTGAGGAAGCACACACACACGGGTCTGTGTGTTTAAAGACATCTATTATTATAAAGTAAAGTCGTCGTGGTGGCCTAAAGTCGGTATCAGCCAATCAGCGAGTGAGTCTATCCCCTTTTCACTAGCGTTAGACCAAGGAGATTGTTTTTGCGTCTGAGGTGGAGCGCCACACCTACCGTCAGCTCCTTACATTACCGCACAGATCCCCGGGGTCTATTATGCTAAAGCTGATTTTATAAAAACATGTAAACAGATCTTTGAATTTTTGTAAAAATAATAGTCATAATGAAAGGCAGATATGCGCAAACCTAAACCAAATACAGTTTAACACACAAACATCTTTAAATTTAATATAGAAGAAGATTATGTGACTATTTCTTATTTGTAGATAATTTTCTCATAAATCTATGGGTTTGATACCTTTAAATACATATTAAAATAAAACAAACTATATATAAATCAATAATATCGGGCGTGTATTTATCAAAAATTATTTTAACAATTAGAATTAATTTTAGTTTAATGCTGCATACTTAATTTCTGAGCATATATAATACAGAATTGTTATTTATTCTATGTATTAATGATTTTGACTATAAATTAAATACTCATTGATAAACTTATGCAATTTCTGGGGGTGTTGCTATGTCAGCAGTGACATAGTTTTGGTTACAGACACCGAAACTCCATTATATATAGAAGAAGAAGAGATGTGATTCATTTCTTCAAAAATGAAAATAAGACATAGGCAAAAATATTTGGGGTGGGGGTGTCCCAATAAATTCTGCTAAAAAAAAAAAACAAACACATTTAGGTGCTTGATTATTCAATTTAAGTTGACCAATCAAATGAGACATCTTTAGTAAATTAGGAAAATTAAAAGTCAACGTACTACAGTCCTCGTCCTAGTTGTTATATTCGCAATGTTTCGACCACTGTGCACCAGGCCATCTTCAGATATATTTTCTTGTTTTCAGTAATCCATGATCTAGTCAAATTGTTGCTACTTACCCAACCCGTTCGCCACGTGGAGGATGTGATGCTAGGTCGCAAAAGTACGGGACGTCCAGATGTAAGACAAATAATTTGTAAATAGTGGTGTTGTATACTCTCTTTCCTTTCTTTCTTACTTCTATTCTTCTAGCGTCTGGACTTCGTCTTGGGGATGTAAGATTCAAAGTGATATATACTTGAAGATAAAACTCCGACAAGGGTTGATAGACAAAACATTTTATATACAGCACAAGAATTAAACAGGGTACATAATACATAGAGGTGTACATAAACATACATACATAAGTAATATAAATACATATACAAGAGTAGAGATAATTACACATTCATGAATGGTAAAAAGATAAACATAAAAGCCACAGACATGAGACTAGGAATTGTCCATGCTGTGTGAATCACTTACAGTAATGTAAGGGGGTCCAAAGCCCCAACAAGAGTGGGATAGACCAGAGTCTAACCCATAGTAGTGTCTCGTGGGTCGAACAACCGGAAAAGAGAGAAAGAGACGTTCAAACCAGCCGCTTAAATATAACAGGCCCCTAGCGGGAACCAGCAAACCAAACGAGCAGACAACTCTCCAGGCAAATATGAAAGTAACGCCACAGGGACTTCGTGTCTGGTCTTCCATTGGGGATTTCTCTTTATCAGAAGCCCTATGTCATTGGTAGTTTTTAGATAACAACACAACACTTCGATTTAACTTAGATCATATTTTATTTCGAAATCCCCCACCAGACTACCTGCGCAGATTGAGTCGGAGCGTGCATAACACGATTTACCAGCGTGGGGGGTGGGGGGCATTCAACACGTCCTAGTTGTTATATTCGCAATGTTTCGACCACTGTGCACCAGGCCATCTTCAGATATATTTTCTTGTCAGTAATCCATGATCTAGCCAAATTGTTGCTACTTAGATGTCTCTCTCATAATAACATTTCCATCTCTCTCTTACTCACATAGAGAAACTAACATATATAATGAAGAGGTAACCAAGATATACATAGAGAGGAGGAAATTGATAGGCATAATGTGAAGTAAGAGACAGGTAAGTTTTTTTTACTTAATTGCTAATTACAACCCGTTCGCCACTTGGAGGATGTGACGCTAGGTCGCAAGTACGGGACGTCCAGATGTAAGACAAAGGGTGGGGGGCATTCAACACGACATCAACTTTCATAATCCCTTTGATGCCTTTCAAAATTATCACTTGAAAAAATAAACAGATAAAAGCCAACCCACATATCACATCGATAGAGTTTCGAACCTCTCTAGCAGCATCTGGAATAACTTTACATGTGTCTAGTATCTGACAAATATTTAATAGACATGGCATTCATTGGAGGTCTAATAGAAGGAAACATCTGCTCTTAATGAACAATAAATATGCCCGTCTAAATTTTGTTCAGATAGCACTTGGACAAACTAGACATCCAGAAGATCTGATGGTAGGTGTGGCGCTTCACCTCAGACGCAAAAACCATCTCCTTCGTCTAATGCTAGTCCATTCTCTGAACAAATGAATCAAAGATAGAATTGTTTGGTCACAAGCAAAACCATTTCCAAAAAAAGATTACAACTCCATCCATCCACTGTAAGACAAATAATTTACAAATGGAGGACAATCAGCACGAACACAATTCTTCATAGTCTCTTTGATTATCACCAAAAACACTTGGAAAAATAATTAGATAAAAGCCAAACCACATATCACATCGATAGAGTTTCGAACCTCTCTGACAGCATCTGGAGTAACTTTACATGTGTCTAGTATCTGACAAATATTAAATAGACATGACATTCATTGGAGGTCTAATAGAAGGAAACATCTGCTCTTAATGAACAATAAATATGCCCGTTTAGATTTTGTTCAGATAGCACTTGGACAAACTAGAGACCTTCTCGAAGTCCATTCTCTGAACAAATGAATCAAAGTTAGAATAGTTTGGTCACAACCAAAACCATTTCAAAAAAAGATTACAACTCCATTCATCATCACGCCATTGCGAAATGAGAGCCAAAACGTAATAAACGTTGACACGTCATATCTCCATTACAACAATGAGAGCGTAAAGGTACGAAGGTACTGACTTTTTACCAGTCTAAGGAAAGCTATAAGACCATTTCAAAAAAATATTACAACTCCATCCATCCACTGCAAGACAAATAATTTACAAATGGAGGACAATCAGCACGAACACAATTCTTCATAGTCTCTTTGATTATCACCAAAAACACTTGGAAAAATAATTAGATAAAAGCCAAACCACATATCACATCGATAGAGTTTCGAACCTCCCTGGCAGCATCTGGAGTAACTTTACATGTGTCTAGTATCTGACAAATATTTAATAGACATGGCATTCATTGAAGGTCTAATAGAAGGAAACATCTGCTCTTAATGAACAATAAATATGCCCGTCTAAATTTGGTTCAGATAGCACTTGGACAAACTAGAGATCCAGAAGATCTGATGGTAGGTGTGGCGCTTCACCTCAGACGCAAAAACAATCTCCTTCGTCTAATGCTAGTCCATTCTCTGAACAAATGAATCAAAGATAGAATTGTTTGGTCACAAGCAAAACCATTTCCAAAAAAATATTACAACTCCATCCATCCACTGTAAGACAAATAATTTACAAATGGAGGGCAATCAACACGGACACAATTCTTCATAGTCTCTTTGATTATCACCAAAAACACTTGGAAAAATAATTAGATAAAAGCCAACCCACATATCACATTGATAGAGTTTCAAACCTCTCTGGCGGCATCTGGAGTAAATTTATATGTGTCTAGTATCTGACAAATATTTAATAGACATGGCATTCATTGGAGGTCTAATAGAAGGAAACATCTGCTCTTAATGAACAATAAATATGCCTAATTTTGATACTTCGGGCTGTTGTCCTCATCTTTAATGTGTATAAACACAACGTTCAGGCTACAGTAACCTCGTGCTGTGTGAGGACAACTGTCCTAAATATGAAAATTATTCATATCAAGCCTCATCTTATAAATACAAATATGCTCGTTTAAACTTTTTTCAGAGATTACTTGGACAAACTAAAGGCCTTCTATAAGTCCATTCTCATTACGAACTGTTATCCTCATCTTTATTGTGTATAAACACAACGTTCAGGCTACAGTAACATCTAAAGAAAAATTGCAGTTCCATCCACTGTAAGATAGATAATTTACAAATGGAGGTTAATCAACACGACCCTAATTCTTCATAGTCTCTTTGATTATCACCAAAAAACATTTGAAAAAAAGAATTATTAGATAAAAGCCACATATAACATTGAGAGAGATGAGGTAATAAATTCTGACAAAACTTATTTGGGTGCTTAATTATTCTATTGTTGAGTTCATCGTTATAAAAAGTTGAACAAAACTATATATATAGTGCTGCATGTGAAACCCACCAGACATGGTTTTGTTTTTGTGAATAAGCCTATTAAATATTTCCCCAAACACCAATTTGTAAAGCAGACATTCCAAACAAAAAAGGATGTGTTTTCTTATCTATTTTCAAATTGGGATTTATTTATCAAAAAAGTAAAATGAGCAGAAGTATGTGAAACCCCCTCAGTTTTGATGAAGCCAAGTATATAATAAATTCTGACATTACTTATTTGGGTGCTTAATTATTCAATTTAAACTGACCAATCAAAGGAGACATCGTTTGCAAATTGGTTTGGCAACACAGATTAAAAGAGAGAGGGAAGCCATCGAAACTACTTTAATTATTCACAGATCAAATAATGCTGAGAGGAAATGGATTACCCCCAGGATATTCAGGAAGAAGGTATTGACTTTTCACCAGTCTAAGAACAGATATAAGACCATCTCAAAAAGATTGCAGCTTGATCCATCCACTGTAAGACAATTTTATAAATGGAGGTTATTCAATACAACCACAAACATTTCTAGAAGTTGATGCGCATTAAAACTGTTGTTGGGTTCATCGTTATAAAAAGTTGAACAAAACAACTCCGAAACGAGTGTTAAACATAACATAATGGACTTTAATACAAGCACGCGGAGAAGCATTTAAGACAAGAATTATGCGTATACAAGATACATGAGAAAAGTCACATAGTAGATATACACGTACACAGAAAAGGGATAAGATACAATAAAAACGTATACAATAATTATCTTAAAGCTTGATCCATCCACTGTAAGACAATTTACAAATGAAGGTTATTCAATACAACCACAAACCTTTCTAGAGATTGATGTACATTAAAACTATTTTATCAAAACTGAATATTTTAATTTTAGTGTAAAATCATTCTGACGAAGCCTCGTTAATACACCGAGGATTCATAGTCTGTATTGGTCTAGTGAATATATATCAAGGCGTGTCGATAGCACATATTCCATTGACTCTCTCTCTCTCTCTCTCTCTCTCTCTCTCTCTCTCTCTCTCTGCCATTGTTCTTGTTAAGTAGTCTAGATGACACTCAGTGTCCGCACAGGACTGATGAATGGAAGTTTTTGGTGTTCGGTCAAAACTGGTATGTCCATGTGTAGGAGTCCATAGGAGAACGCCGCTGATAAGTTCATTATCAAATAAATATGAAAGCCAATTCCACTCATCAAGAGAGTTGCACACCTGACAGAATCTCGAGTAAATGTACATGTGTCTACAATCAGACAAAAATGGACATGGTCATGGCATTTTCGATTATTCGGACTATTGTCCTCATCTTTATCGTTATCCAGTTGGACACATGGCTCAGCGGATATAAGGGTTGAGTTAATACAGTTCTTAGAGACAATCATCTTTAGGTTGCAGGTTCAATCCTGTTCAAGGGTGTTAATAACATAGAATAATTAACATAGCTTAACACTTGTACACGGTCATGGTTAATGGAATGAGAACAGTCTACCCGCGTGGATTGAATAAAGAGTTCGGTTTGAAGTTCCGTTAAAGCTCCCGATTATGACAAGAAGGTTCCCGAGTTCGAAGAGAAGGTTCCCGAGTTCGACAAGAAATACCCGAAGAAGGCCGGAGGGCACATCCGCCGAAATGTTGTGTACATAACAATAATGAGGACAATAGTCCGAATAATACAAATAATACAAATTATCAAGCCTCATCTCAAAAATTCAGAGTGACATGGCATTTGTTGGAGGGCTGCTAGAAGGAATCCTCTTCTCCCAACAAAGAGCTAAAAACTGCCTGTTTAAACTTTGCCAGGGAACACTTGGACAAACCAAAGGCCCTTTTCGAAGTTTATTCTCCAGATCAGCGGTCTCCAAACTACGGCCCGCGGGCTGGATTCGGCCCGTGAAGGCATTTTATAAGTACTTGAATTTGTTAAAACATACGGAACGCGAGACGTTCTGATACCATTTGAATTTAGATATCATGTTAAGTTTACTAAATCTTCATGGACTTGATTACTGTAGGTAGGTTACAAAATTTTGTGGGTGTGAGCATTTCACTTGTTACTTACGCGATCCCGAATTTTCACTTGTTACGACCGCTTGAAAAACACAGATAATTTTCAAAGAGAAACTGTGAAGCAACAAATAGGTCAAAAGTTATGAGACAAACATTTTTGGAAAAAGCAAAACTTATATTTTGAAAATATATAAGGTTTTAATAAAAATTTCAATTGATCAGAATGTTTAATTTGAAGCGATCTGTTTTGAAAGAAATA
The DNA here is from genome assembly GCA_023376005.1 of Doryteuthis pealeii. Classification (NCBI taxonomy): domain Eukaryota; kingdom Metazoa; phylum Mollusca; class Cephalopoda; order Myopsida; family Loliginidae; genus Doryteuthis; species Doryteuthis pealeii. Next base: position 18,265,037 of record CM042153.1, on the reverse strand, counting down.
ATTGCGATTTAAAATTGAAATTTACTGCATGCTTATTCTTCACAAAATTATTTATTTTATAAATTAATTTTGATGCATCTTACGCCACTCATCCATGAATATAACATGGAAAGGAATTTTGTTGTACATCTTTTTCTCAGAACTTTCGTTCTGGCTAACAAGTATTGAACACAATAATAATGTATCCCGTGCTCGTTATCTTTTCAATTATCCAGCCCACCATGAAAAAAGTTCTGTGATCACAGCTCTAGATAGATGAATCAAACCTTCCATGTTTGAAAAAAAGCAAACACTGCCTACCAAGCAAAGAACCTAATTCCACCGATAAAGCACATTGGTGGAAATATTACGATCTGGGGGCTACTTTTCTCCTTCAACCTGCCCCCACCCCCCAAAAAAAATAGTCGCAGGTTATTAAATCAGGGTTTTTGACCGGCCACCCATGTGGGCCACGTTTCCATCTCCCAGGAAAATGGTGATTCAGACATCCACGAATAACTATAGCAAAATGTGGAGGAGCACCATCTTGCATAAAAATCAAGTCTTCAATATTCTCCCAAGTGGCCAGATTTCATCTTGCAGTTTAAAATAGGGATTTACTTTTCGATCCTCCGGTTACAATTCGTGTGGTCATTTTAGGGTTGTAGTTGAAAGCAGTTTCAGAGTGGTGATCCTTTGTGGTATAAAGTTTCTTTCTTAAAGTAGAAAGATATAGTATCAGTTTTGATCCTTGTCTGTTGATATGTCCTCAAAGCTGATCAGAGTTGATCCTGTCTTGAAATAGAAAGTCGTATAATCCTTGTCTGTTGATCTGTCCTTCCAGTGAGTAATTTTAGGACAATTTATCAGCGCCTTTAAATAGTGAAATAAATACATGTTTGGGCGTTTTTGATTGGCAGATTCTGCCACTGCTGTTTTGTATCAAGTTCCGGTCTTTAGCATACCTTATACCATGAAATACTCCAATGTATATCTTCTTCCACTTGCTGAAGTCTACAGATAGCTTTAGTGGCTTTGAAGCCCAATTTAAAATGTCTGAACTGTCCCTCAATCAAAAGGTAAATAATCCGACGGTATATAAGTATATTCACAGGATGTATTTATTTATGAATGAATAAATAGTTCTGCCTATGTTTGAACATTTCGGTTTATATATATATATATATTGGATATATCAACCATCATTAGGGAAATATTGAAGAGTGATGCCATGGAGCTCCTTTAAAAATGTTATTTTTTCCGAAAATATGACTAATTTATTTGGTTATCATTAACAGCGTTAAAAAATTTGTCCCATTTTCGTTTCGTTTCACCAGGAAATAACATTGTTTGAAAGATCTTCTTAGCATCGCTCATCAATATTGCCCTGATGATAATATTTCAAATATATATAAAAACCGAAACGCTTGAACGTAAGCAGAAGTGTTTATTCATTCATAAACAGATACACCCTCTGAATATTGTTTTTTGATATTTCTATACTTACTTATGTTTACAGTGTATCTTATCATAATGGAGATTGTGTGTTTTTCTGTCTGTAACCGAAACTATATCATTACTCAAGTCACAATTCCCTTAGTTATTTACATCACATTCTCCATGATTTTATTTTCATTTAAACTTCTATTATTAATAAAATTGTTATACATCATTAATACTATTGACCATATCTAGATACAAATAACAGGTAATTGTATTTATATATACAACAAAATAGCGGTTTACAGTGCGAATGGAAAGGCTAATTTGCATATTGATCTTTAAAATTTGATTTTAATAAATATGTGCTTAGTATTATTGATTTCTAATTGTTTGGTTTTATCTTAATGAATATGAGCAAAAATCTCGGGGATAAATCTTAAATGAAATCGATTAATAAGAAGAAATAACTGTAATATTATCCTTTACTATTTTAACTAAATAGTTAAATTAGGAAAATTTACCAATGAAAGACGAGAGTAATGGAAAATGATGGAAGATTTAGTTTCAAAGTTGTTCTATTTTTCGATTATGCCCCCTCTGTTCCAAAACTTTTTATCTGTATTCTTATTCAGTTTCATTAGCCTTTCTAATTTAATATGATATTTTATTATATTAAAACTTAAATACTTGCACCCGGAGGGTGCATATATTTGCTAGTATAATATAATAGCCATAGTGATTCAGTTATACACTTTTTTTTTTTTACACCAGAACTGCAAAAGTGAAATATTTTAAGTTCTTTTTTTTTAAATTGTTACTCTGAAATAGAAATATCTTTAAATAAGTAAAGTCGCCGGTGCGGCCTAATGCCAGTATCAGCCAGACAGCGAGGGGGTATATCCCCTTTTCACTAGCGCTAGACCAAGGAGATTATTTTAGCATCTGAGGTGGAGCGCCACACCTACCATCAGCTCCTCACTTTACAGCACAAATCCCTGTGTTACTCATACGCTGAGTTGGCGAAGGCCGGTATCGAACCTGGAACGTTGTGATTCTTAGCCGAACACTCTACCGACAGAGCTGAACCGGCCGTTATACTCAGCAAAATTACCAGCGAATAGTAATTTTCAGTTTATTTCAGTATTATAAGTTTATAATCTCAATTCTCTTAAATGACACCGCTGAGGTGAAAAAAGTGTATAACTGAATTACTACGCAACAACTTTAAATCTATACAACATCAATTAATGCAGTCCTTTGTTTTTTTTTTTAAACTTATAAATTAATTAACATATTAAATTATGTTTTCTTTAGAGTTTAATTTTTTATTAAAAGTATTAATCCCAGTTGAGAAATTAAAAATATATACACTGGACTTCATTTCATATTCGACTAACATCTGTCCGGTAGACTATGGTAAAATTTACGCCCCTGAATTCACAGTCTACCATTCTTTGATCAATTAAACTCTTCCTTGTTTGCACAACATTATGATCGATACATTCTCCGGCCTTCTTCAGGTGTGATACACACCTGTGTAAGAAAAGAGAATTCTGGGTTCTTTCTTTGGAGTAATCTATGTGTATTTTTGAAGGGACAGTTTCTTTATTGATATTTTTTAGCAGAATTCTGTTCATGGTTCTTTTACTAAAAAAACTTTGGCATTGAAACTTATAAAAATCTTCTGATATAATTATTCAGATTCTTATCTTTATAGAAAATCGCCCTGTCGATGGGGTTTAACATATGCTGGCTGTATTTCTTGTAGAAATAAAAGAGGTTTCTTGCATATTACATTAAACAGCATCTAACTCGGAGTGGTAGTACCTGTTAGGATTCCATCTATGGGTAAAATAAGTAAAAGTAAAGTCGTTATCAGCCAGATAGCGAGGAGGTCTATCTCCTCTAACTTAACTCACTCGTGATGGTTTGTCAATCTAGCGGGCTAACCATTAAACTACACGAGACACCATGCCGCTGTTTTCAACATGACTTTTTAGCAAGCTTATTTCGGTTAGTTTTACTCAAGGGAGGTAATTCTGTTGCTACTTTCAAAGGGAACTAACTCATGCTAGTATAAGCTCCTTTTTCTTAAATAAAAAAAAAACAATTATCTAATTTTTTCAAAGGATTTTTCCGAATTTGATTGCAGTGATTGTTTGAAACTGTTTTTTGCCCTTCTGTTTGAATAGATTAAATACAAACATATAACATTTTAATGAAAAAAAAAAAAAAAAGGTGCATAACATTTCTTATATATATATATATATATATATATATATATACATATATATATGGGTAATTCCATGTCAAATCATCAGGGCCATGTCACCCACCCACTTCAATTTTTTGAAATTTTGTACAGGTGTAGACTAGGTTAAAATTAGACAATCCCGCAAAATTGAGCTTCTAATTCGAAACATTCGCCGAGTTATGTAGATTCTAAACTCGAAAAATTTGAGGGGGGGGGGGCAGAAAAATGGCGACATTTTGTAATCTATTTTTGTCTATAAAATGAGGTCTAGAGCTCCCACGCTCCTAAAAATTGGTTTATAGTAGTTTTTAGGCCTGAGGAATCCAAAAATATTATCAAAATAGGCATAAAGTTAACCCTTTTCACTTTTCAGGTATAAATAATCCGAAACGTTTCAGCGTCGATAAATAAATTCATCTTATTTTTGGAACATTTCGGTTTTCAAATTTCTTCATATTTTTGGGAGAATATCTGCTTAATTGAAGTCGTACCTAATTAATATTAATAATTAATTAATTAGGCGGGCATACCTATTTAAAATGTAAGGCTAAACAAATCGAGAAAAATAAATCTCTGTATGTACATTTCGGCCTATTAGGCCTCATCAGCAGAGCTATAGATAGAAAGACCGCCTTGTGCGTGAATCGAAACCCGACTGTCAAGCTGACAGGCGAGTATCGTAACCCCTACACCAACCGGACCTTCTTAGATTTTTCGTTTTGTTTAGAAGTAGGTTCCTATTCCTCTTATAGTGACTTCTTCTACACGACAGTATGAGAAGTAAATACACACGCCGTGTGTTTATGATATGGCTTTATTTAGCCGACAATTTATATATATATATATATATATATATATATATATATATAAGGAAGATCACTTGGTGTTATCCAAATCACAAGGGATTTTAAGTTAAACTTTAAATTTTGTCAGCAAATGTTGTCCAATGTTAATTTTATTTCTAAAAAATGGTTGGTTAGTGGGTTTTATGGCATGTCAACTGTTTTTGGGTTATTTTATGCCAAATACATTTTAAACCATTTGTCAGTTTTCAAGTAACTAATGATAATAATTATTTATAAACAATTATAGTTTCAAGTAACAATTCATGGTATTTGGGGTAATCACTAATGTTAGTGTCGTGATTTCTTCATTTTTTTTATCTTCCCACATGACCTCACACTCAACAAGAAGGTCTACATCAAGCGCCTGAAAGAGGTAGTGCTGTCCTGAATCGAGAGGGTGGTTGTGGGAATACCCGACGTCTGGCAACAGGACTAAAAAAAAAAACAAGTGAACCCAGTGTTGGTTATCAGAAAAATGTTGCGACCATATCACCTTTAAAATGTGGGGATTAAAATAAAACTAAAATAAAATTTTAATTTAAAAAACAACAACAAATTCCCATAGGCCTTCACCGGAAGAACCCTGCGCGCATGTGCGAGAAAAAGGACTGACTTCCGTCTCCCAAGAGAATATCTTGGCCATTCTAGTTTAGGCCGTAACTAGGTCTAGTCGCTTCTACTGGTCAGGGAGATATCCCCTTGTCACAGTCGACTATGACCGGGAATAAAGCCTAAGTCATAAAACTACCTTCTGCCTTTGTCTCTTTCTTTTTCGTTTCTTTAATTCCTTCCTTTTTAGCGCGGCCACCAAATGAGATGGGAATTAAAAGCCTAAACCCAAAGAACACACACCGAGAATATCCAGCTACCTTTAAAACACTCAAACCTCTTGCTACCCCATAAACATCTGATCGACTAACTACCCAGATCACAATACCCTGGATTATTATGTGCGGGATGCGGTTGAGCGAGAGGCCAACGAAACTCGGTGCAACGCTAAATATGAACTGAAGACATGTATAACGGCATCATTTACGGCATATCAACCACGGTGGGTTATTTAATGCTGGCACAGTTTTGAAAGATTCGTAGCGATAGTTTTGAAGAACATTTTTAAACTCAATTTATTTTTTGTAAACAAATTTTATATTTGACCCATAGATGGAACCCTAACAGGTACTACCACTTCAGATCAGAGTGGACCTGGGAGTAATGGTAATGAAGATGTGCTCCACATTCCCCAGACCTCCAGAATTGGAACCTCAACATCAATTAGAGTTTACTGCCATACCGAGGACATGAAGATCCTCAGCCATTGCCTTCTAGCACCCATATGATGAAAAGGGTTGGGGCTTGCCATAAGGGCAATAGGGTTGGGACAATCATATAGGTGCTAGGGCTTGACCAGCCGATTGATCGGAGGGGACCTCTCCGACTGTCCGTCTAGCCTAAGTAAGGGTCTAAGTGGAGTGTTGCATATCATTGACTGCTCAACCACCATGATTCCATCCTTAAGCATCACGGTCGCCACCCACGGCCAATAGGTGGTCCCATTAGGGGTGTGAGGGGTTCTTACCCCTCTGCAGAGGTGCAATCAGTGTATTCTAAATCCCCAGCCGACATTATGAGATGTCAGTGTTATTTTCCTTTTTTGCGTAATTTAGACGAAAATTTACCCATTATACCCTGTAAATGTACAATGAATGCGATTCTCAAACCTCTTGACATAAAATAGCCCTAGACGGGTTGACGGGTCGTTAATATCAATCAATCAATCAAGTCGGCTTAAAATTGATATTATGATGCGTCTTATAGATGAGGCATCCTCGTTTAATTTAAATTTTTAAAAGATTAGATTCAGACTTGATACATAAAAAATACACCTGGTATAGATGGCGATGGCTGGAGAATGGACCGGTCGAACCTTTGTGCAGACACCAAGAATACGAATAAATTCTACCATTTATCAATCATCATCATCATCATCATGTCGCGCTGTCAGCGCGGATATCCATGACAATCCCTCTCCATCCGTCCCTATCGCTCATCATTCTCGGGAGGTCCTCTATACAGCATCTTGTATCCGCACAGAGCTGATCAATGTACGTCTTTGCTGGTCGGCCCACACTGGCGTGCCCATGTGCTGGCTTCCACAGGAGGACGACTATTTATCAATAATGTCCTCAAAATTATAGATTGGGTGTATTCACCCAACCCCTCCACCAGGGACTGGAGTTTTCCTTCTCCTAAACTGGTTGTCTAACAAAAGCTAAAGAATTCAATCTACCCTATTTTCTTAGATCAGAGTGAGAGAACAGATGGATTCATACCTTTTCCTAAGGGAAAAAGTGAAACGCAAACTGCCTCATCCAGAATTTGAAATCATATCACCAATGCTAGGAAGTTCAGTCTGCCCTGCTAGTGTTACATAATCCATGGGTTGCCTACGAATTATGACTGTAGTGTAGTCAAATTTAAATAACGGTATTTCTAAACAGAAAGTTACCATTGAATCATAGCATGACCGTTATAGAAGTGACTGACAGCAGTTCACCTTTCACTGACCTACTCGCTGATTTCTCATTGGCTAAAGGGAAAGCATGTGAAGGGAACTGAGTTGGAGTAATAAGAATTTGGTGGTTAGTCGAAGGGAGCAGACATGATGGTCGTCTGTTCCCCAGGTAAGCCATCTTCTCACCACGCGGTTGAACTCTTTTGGGTTTCGGTTTTAATAAAGACGTTTGGGAAAAATAAACTAAGCTTTGCGTCATCGTTTAAAAAAAAGAGAATGAACACAGACAACCGGAGTCCAGAATAAAAGAAGTCTGTATCAAATAGAAGAAGAAATTAACCAAAAAGAAGATGGCCAGTCGGCGAAATAGAATCCTCTTAACGACAATCCACTCGCCATTAATATTCCCGGTACAAAAGGCGTATATGACATGAGGATGAGGATAAAATTAAAAATCTTAGTAGCTTTGGTTTAGAAAGAAATACACTTTTTAATACAAAAAGGCACCGGCCCCCTCGATTTAAAGGGGCAGGGCTGTGTTTGTTGCCCAGTGCCTGAGACGCCCCCCTTGAGGGGGAATGCCGAGGAGATAGACGCAATTTTTAAGCCCACCACCAATGAGTCTCGGCTTGTAGGTGGTACCACGTTAATAGGGCCTTGTGCCTAACATAGTACAAGTGGGGTACAAGGATAATACCCGCCCAGTGTGGATCGAACCCACCCCTATTAGCAACTACCTGAAATACGGAGTTTCTCAGGTGTAAATTTAGATGGATTTTCAACAAATTCGAAATGTATAGATTTTTAACCAATCCTTTCCCCACACGGTTGAAACCTTTTTAGACTTCGGTTTTAATAAAGACGTATGAGAAAAATAAACCAAGTCTTGCGTCATCATTTAAAAACGAAGAGAATGAACACAGACAACCGGAGTCCAGAATTAAAGAAGTCCGTTTCAAATAGAAAAAGAAATTAACCAAAAAGAAGATGGACAGTCGGCGAAATAGAATCCTCCCAAGACCCCACCCCCCTCTCGTCATTTTCTACCCGATACAAAAAGGAGTATATAACACTAGCACTACTCCTGGCAAAACATATGGACTAACCACACTGACAAAAAAAAATGTGTGTGAGAATATAAAAAGTAAAGTAGGCATCAGCCGGACAGCGAGGGAGTTTATCCCCTTTTCGCTAGCGCTAGACCAGGGAGATTGTTTATCCTTTTGAGGTGGAGCGTCACACCTACTGATAGCTCCCCACTTTACAGCCCAGATCTAAGCCATGCTAGGGACACCTACCTTCAGGGAAAAGTATAAAATAAACTCAACTGGACACATTTACAAAGGATGTTGTTGAGTACCGAGTGTCTTTTTTAATAATGTAGGAAATAACTAAATATCAGTAAAAAAAACAAAAAAAAATTAACTTACACCCACAAGAATATAACTACCTTCTTGCCAATAAGTCTGGTAGATAAGAAGGTGAACCGGGAAAAGATTATTAGTAAACTAAATTTGGTATTTTCTGAAAGCTTATGGTATCCTCTTTTGAAATTAGAAAACTCCTCTTTTTGACCCCCTGGGGAATTTTTTTTATTGGAGGGAGTATGGTT
>CM042153.1:18211261-18256382 GCA_023376005.1 Doryteuthis pealeii | reverse complement strand
TAAAACCAGAATCTTGTTGGTAGATAAGAAGTTGGACTGGGAAAAAATTGTTACTAAGCTAAATCTTTGATATTTTTGAAAAGCTTACGTTATCCTCTTTTTGAAATTTGAAAGCTCCTCATTTTTGCCCCCGGGGGAAAATTTTTATTGGGGGGGAGAGTACTGCAAATCAGATTCTATATTGGCTGTTAGCTTTTGTTGCCACTAATTTATTTCCTTTACGGGTTTATCAATGGCAATCTCTCGCCAACCGTCCCTATCATTCATTGCCTTGGTAGGTCCTCCTGCGCAGTATCCAGTATTCACACAAGAGCTGGTTAATGTAGGTTTTTGCTGGCCGGCCTGCCACTGGCGTTCCTATGTGCTGGCTTCCATTGGAGATAAAGCAACACCAGATAATCCGGATATACATTTTTGCATTTCATCTTGACGATATTGGACGGTCTCATTTTTAACCAAGATGATAAACAGTCGTACACTTAAGGAACACGAGTATTAATATATATTATATTACTAAGGTTAGCTTAGATGTAGCACAAGGCCAAAGTATTGGGGGTGGCCCAGTGAGAACAAACTCACTAACAATGGTCTGCGAATCTAGTTTTGCTAAACCATTACACCACCTGCGGTGCCCCGAGTTTTAATATATAGATAAGCAGCTTATGAATTAGTACCCGTTTCTCCAGCCGGTCCGACATGTATGGTTCATCCGAGGCCACCGGGAAGTTGGGCCTACTTTTGTGACCGTCACACACCCAAAGAACAGGCCTTTTCTTTCGGTTGGCCTCGGTTCATCTCACTCTGATGGTTGTGTATATAGGGTACAAGTGGCCCATAACCCTGGCTATGGACCTAATTGACTGGCTGGGATCGTAGTCAGTCTGTAGCCTGGGGACCTTACCCAAGAAATTTAGCAGTTCTTTTCAATCAGATAGATCAGAATGAGGGTCCTGTCTGCCATAACCCTTCGCAATCCCCATTGAACTCGTCCAAATCTTTTAAAATCCTTTGCACTGTCCCGTCCTGTCGGTGGCGCTTTAGAATACACCGACTGCACCTCTGCAGAAGGGTAATGCCTAAGGATGGAACCCGTGGTTAGCTGAGCAAGTCCCATGCATGCAACACTCCACTTTCGCCTTTACGTAGGTAGACGGGCGGTCGGAGAGACCCTCTCCAAACAATCGGCTGTCATGTTCAAGCCCTAGCACCTATAGGATTGCCCCAACCCTGTTACTTTTATGGCAAGCCCCAATCCTTATCATATATATGTCTAGAAGCGGTGCTGATGGGTCTTCATGTCATGGGTATGAGGTTAAAACCCTAACTGATGTGTGAAGTCCAGTTTCTGGAGGTCTGGGGAATGTGGAAACACCCCTTCATCACCATTGCTCCCAGGTCCACTCTGACCCAGAGTGGTGGTACCTGTTAGGTGTCCCATCTATAGGTTAAATAGAAAAAACATGAAATTTATTCAAAAATGAGTATTCCACTAGGAATGAATTTATTTCAAACTTAGTCAGCATTAAATGACCCACCGAGGTTGACTATGCCGCTAAAACAAAACCAACCAAACTATATCTGTACTGTCCTTAGATTTGAAACCCAAAACTATGAAAATCTTCCGATATTAGAAATTCAAGTGTAAATGACAAACCAATTACAGCATGTCGTTCCAAATTTATATACATAAAAGAAAGGAAATGAATCCGACGGTATGAGTATAGATAAAAGGATATGAAAAACACCATTTAATAGCATTTTGTGGTGTTTTCATATCCTTTTAGCTAACTCATAATATATATATATATATATTATATATATATATATATATATATATAAGAAGAAATATTTTTAAAAATATAACAAACACAGATGTTATGATCGGGGGAAACAATTTTATGTGTCAATACTTAAGTATTTCGGTATATTGTACCATCTTTAGGACACTGTTAAGTAATGTTTATGTGAGGGCCAAAATGAAAGATGTTAAGTGTATAGTAAATGTGTTGAATATGATGTTATTTAACGTTAATAATGTCCTGAAGATGGTACACTATACCGAAATGCCTTAAGGATTGACACATAAAATTGTTTTCCCCTGATCATAACATCCTGTTTGTTTGTTATATTTTAAAATATTTTCTTCTTATTATGGCGAGCCATTCCTTGCGGGATTACTTGTCAAGTTTATTTTCTATAATTATTCGAATTTTATACGATACATGCATTTATAATTGCCTTCAAGCAAAAATTATAAATAAATAATTTATTCAACATTGCTTCTAAAAACAAACATCCAAAAATCTTATTCACTTCGCCGAAGAGCTTAACGGCCGGGTTTGTTTACTAAATAAACGTCTACTTGCCTGCTATGGCAGGGGCGTGTTAATAGTTTCCTTGACAAGGTTAATTTCGGCAGGGATTGTTCGCTATGTACCGGCGGCCGAACGGATATGTCTCGACTATTGCCTGTGAAAGTCCCGGTTTCGATTCCTGTCGGAGGGGAGTCGTTAGTATACATCGCTGAAGAGACTTGATAAAGTCGAAACAGTCTGTACGGTGTTCTGCATGCGAGCCATCCTTTGCGGGATTTACTTGTCAAGATTATTTTCTATAATTATCGATTTATACGATACATGCATTATAATTGCCTTCAAGCAGAAATATAAATAATAATTTATATATATATCAAACCAACCGAACGAGCAGAATGTGACACTAAGGTCAATTTTAAGCGGAGTTTAACATGTTTGAATCAATGTAGTGGGTCTTTTCTTCGAAATGCCTCTTCCTTTGTGAACATCATCTAAGTTTGTTGATTCCATAATTTTATCGCAGGTTTTATGCTCTAAGCATTAATAAAAAATGATTCCTCACTCCTGAAATACACTATCATTCATAACAAAGAGAACACTACGTAGGATTATGGAATCTTGTGTTATTCTCATACATCAAAACCATTCCCCAGAGACAAGATTTTTTAATATATCCCCACATCTAGCTAAATTAGTTCTTTAAAAATCACAAAATCCGTTTAAATAACGAATTCAGACAACACTTCTGAACCAATTTCTGTTAAATTTCACATTATTGCACCCAGGACCCAAAGTTACTTCCCATGCACCATTCATATCTATTAATAATGAAGATTCGCTTCCGTTTTTGTCTGTAACAAAAACTACGCCACTGCTTACGTCACACTACCTAAAATCGTCATAACAGAATAACTACACTCAAAATTTGAACATGCAACATTAGACATTTCCTCATTGGGTTTTTAAACAAGTTTTAATAAATACCATACCTGGTATTATCTATCTATATATAGTTTGTTTATCTTAATATATATTTAAAGTTATCAGAACAAAGTTTACAATTTCAATTTTTTTTTATTTACTCCTTTAATAATTTTTAAAATTTTTTTTTGCTCCTTTAATAAATTTGAAGATTTTACTTATGATACAAACTCTGATATTAAATTTTCAACTCCCATCCCCTCAGGCAATATTTATTTTATGTCGCCCAGAGGGCGTTTTTTGTATTTTGCTAGTTTCCATAAAAATGAATTACTAAAACTTATTACAAACATTTCTCTTCTTGCTAAAATCCATTATAAATTGGTTATGAACGCGATACATGCCCTTTTCAGAATTTTGTTTTAAATTTAAAATATTTCTTTTTCTTACAGTTACACCTGATTATGAATGTGATACAGGCTTTTTGAGAAATTATCTTGTTTAAATTTAAATATTCTATTTGTTCTCTCTTAAAGAATCTGGTAGAAAACAATCATAAAATAATTTTGAATAAATAAATTCAGTTGAATAACATCTATGTTTTTTTCATATCATCTTATTCCTATATAATCTATAAATAAGTCCATCTATCTATCCATCAATATATCTATTCTATCAATCTATATATCTACGTTGTCTATCTATGTGGTTGAGAATAGAGGAAAGTGTGGATATAACAACACAGACAGTTGAATTCAGTGATATTTCGCCCCATTGTATGAAGCTTTTTCGAAAACTTTATTTATTTATTCATACAATGAGGCGAAATATCAACTGAATTCAACTGTCTGTGTTGTTATATCCACACTTTCCTCTATTCTCAACCACATTTAGTTGGATTTATTCAAATCCTTCACTCCTCATATCTATCTATATATCCCCACTGTTCACATTCAATCTACAATTAATATCTATTGCCGACTATTTGTATCTATCTATTCAATCTATTTCCTTGTCATATCTATTAATAATTGGAGATTCGCTTCCGGTTTTTGTCTGTAACAAAAATTACGTCACTGCTTCATCACATACCCAAAAATCGTCATAACATAGAATAAAATTTATCTACGATTTTTGGCATGTTCAAATTTGAGTGTATTTATTCAATGACTACACTCAAAATTTGAACCTGCAACATTAGGACAGTCCTACATTTTTTAAAAACAAGTTTTAATTAATACCCATGGCTGGATTATAGGCAGTAACATCTCCTCCACAGAAAACGACGTTAATGCACGCATAGGAAAGGCATGGGCCGCTATAAATATATTATCTATCATATGGAGGTCCAATCTCACAGACAAGCTAAAAGAGACAGTTCTTTCCAGGCCGTTGTCGTGTCGGTGCTTGCTGTATGGCTGCATCACCTGGACCCTAACTAAGCGACTAGAGAATAAACTAGATGGGAGCTGCACAAGAATGCTGCGGGTGATCATGAACAAGACGTGGAAACAGCACCCTACCAGAAAAGCAGCTGTACGGCCACCTACCACATATCACCCAAACCATCCGAGTGAGACGGACAAGACACGCGGGCACACTGCTGGAGAAGCAAGGACGAACTCATAAGCGACGTCCTCCTGTGGAAGCCAGCACATGGACGGGCCAGTGCGGGCGACCAGCAAAAACGTAGCTTGATCAGCTCTGTGCGGAATGCAGTATGCTTGCATAGGAGGACCTTCCCGAGAATGATGAGCGATAGGGACGGATGGAGAGAGATTGTCATGGCATATCCACGCTGACAGTGCGACATGATGATGATGATGATATATCTATACATAGTTGTTTTATTTAATACATAATTTAAAGTTAATTTAAAACTCTTATCTAGTCGAAGGCTAAAGAACCAAATCTACCCTACTTATTAAAATGGATTCATGCCTTTCACTAGAACATTAGAATGAAATGAAGCACAGCCAGTTCCACCCAAGATTCGAAATTGGCTTAGCGAGTCCATTTTAGAAGACAATCATGAATAGGAAATATGCTATTATGGAGATAACCAGGCGTCAATAGAAACGTTTATCTAGAGCCTTGTTGATTAAGCTAAAATGAATCCTGAAAAGAACTGGATATCAAATTAGGAGATTAAGGTAATCCAGAAAAAAAACATACACCACCATCACCCCTCGAGAAGATGAAGAGCGAATCCATTAAAAAGAATCTGTTCGTTAGACGTTTTAGACGAAGAAATGATTGTTTTGTTTTGTTTTACGGCGTATCACCTCAGTGGGTCATTTAATGCCGATTAGACGTTTTAGACGAATGAAATGAATATATATATATATAATATATATAATATATATATATATATATATATATTTGGGGAATATTGTGCTTAGTTGAAGTCGTACCTCACTTTTGAAAATTAATGGAATAATAATTAATGAAGAGCGAAACCCATTAAAAAGAATCTGTTCGTAGACGTTTTAGACGAAGGAAATGAATAATGAATTATATATTATATATATATATATATATAATATATATATATATAATTAAAGATAAATCTAATGAGTCAGATCTTAGCCCTGAATAGCATTAAGTGAAACTAATAGTAGGTCGTCTGACTCATTAGATTTTATCTTTATTATTTGCTCTACTTAGGTATTGAGCACTTTTACTTATTAGCTTTTTCTCCTAGCGGTTTTATGAATATATATATATATATATCTTATATACATATATATACATATAAATTGTTTTTCTTTTGGCCAAATACTGTACCAATTAGATTATTTTTTGTGTACGACTATCTTGGTCTTTTCTTTTTTTTAAAAATTTTTTTTCTCCCCGGTTGATGTTTGGTAGTATTTATTTTTACAATCAAACTATTTGCTGGGTTTTTTCTCACCGCAAGGATTACCAACACGCTTGTATATTATATATATATATATATATATATATATATATATATAATATATATATATACGAAATGAAAAGGAAATCTCAGATCCAAATTCGAGTCACAAAATGGCGGATGCCGACACACAAACAGGAGAGAAAAAAAGGATCAGATACATCCTGTCAACCAATCTAGAGTTATTTTATGTTTAGAAGTTACGGAATCGTTTTTATGTACGTTCAAATTTACATTTTTGTGTAGTGGTTTATGTTTGTGAGGTTTTAAGGGGTCAAATAAGAACAAAACGACGGTAACAAATGTAGAAAAGTATTAACAGAAAGTAGACAAATACAAATAGAGAGATGTGGGAAATTACGTGCGACAAAATAGAGTTATTGGCACACTCGCATTGGCTTACTGCTAAGCCACAATATCCTGTTACTTATAGTAACCTGTCGGCGCAGTCCATTAGTTTATAGGGTGTATCACCTATAACATTTATGATTTTTTTTTCTTTTGCACCACGTTCCTATCGAATATGAATAATTTTAAACAGATATATTTGATCAGTATTATCATGCGTTATTCGGACTATTGTCCTCATTTTTATTGTTATCTGTACAAGTTTCGGCCGATTAAAATAAAACAATATGAGTCTGGTAAAAAAATCATACATAAAATGATAGGTAGATTATAGACAGCCAGTGAGTTGTTCCTGCAGCCAATCACTAACATACTGCGTGGAAAGACACACTATTTTAACCCCCCCCCGCCCCACTGGTTCATAATTACAATTACGCTCACTGGTCATAATTACAATTCAGCCCTAAGTCATAATGTTTCCACCACCATGTTTAATGGTTGGATGGTGTTCTTGGGGTCAAAGACCCCCCAACCTGTGGCCGTGAGTGTGTGACCCGTGAGCTTAAGGATGGAATCCTGATGGCGGCAGTCCATTGACATGCAACTTTAGCCCTTACTTGGGCTAAAACGGTCGGTCGGAGAGTCCACCTCCGATCAATCGTCTTGCACGTTCAAGCCTAGCCCTATAATGATTGTCCCGATCCTCATTACCCTCAGACAACCCTTCAATCCTGTTTTTTATCATATAATATATATATATATATATATATTATATATATATAATATATATATATATACTAGCAAATATATGCACCCTCCGGGTGCAAGTATTTAAGTTTTAATGTAATAAAATATAGATTAATTAAAAGGCAATGAAATAAATAAGAATACAGATAAAAAGATTTGAAACTGAGGGGTATAATCAAAAAATAGAACAACTGAAACTTACCTCTTCCCCACACCCGACTTTCATTCGCTAAATTTTCCTCATTAAACTATTTAGTTAAAATAGAAGTAAAATATAAATGACAGTTATTTCTCTTGTTAACGGATTTCTTTTAAGATTTATCTTCGAGATTTTTGCTATATTCATTAAGATAAAAATCAAACAATTAAAAATCAGTAATACTAAGCACATATTTTATTAAAATCAGATTTTTATATCAATATGCAAATTAGCCTTCCCATTCACACTGTAAACTGCTATTTTGTATTATATATAAATACAATTGCATGTTATTAATATGTAGATTATTGTCAACAGTATATTAATATAAAGCAATTTATCAATAATTGAGGTTTAAATAAAATAAAATCCTGTAGAATGTGACGTAAATAACAAAGAAGAATTTGTGACTTGAATAGTAATATAGTTTCGCTTACAAACAGAAAAACACACAATCTACATTATAATAAGAATATATATATATATAGGCGATGTCTAAGACTCTTGTTCTTTTTTGATGAAATAAACTTTAAATTTGCTTTCATGTAAAAAATTCATTTCAACTGTAAAATGCAGCATCATCAGACAGAACAAAATATGGTTGTTACCTGAATATATTCTGGATTATTCTTGTTTTAAATATCTATTTACACACACACACACACACACACACACACAACATATATATATATATAATATATATATTATATATATATTATATATATACACACACATATATAATACATATATATATGTTGGAGATTATGTGCTTAAATTAAAGTCATACCTAATTTGTTAATTAATTAATTATAATAAATTCATTAATTATAATTAATTAATTAACAAATTAGGATGACTTTAATTAAGCACATAATCTCCCACAAATTGTCGCGCCTTTCGCCATTTCAAAACATATATAATTAATATTACACACCACACACACACACACACACCACACACACACATTTCAACCTTAGGCTTTAAAGAAATTGTTTTTTATAAAGGTTTAAAAAATTGAAATCATTTTTAAGTGTTTGACAAGCCACTATAATCCGGACAGAGAAGTGTATTAGAATCCATATATATTATATATATATATAATATTATATAATATATATATATATATATGTGTGGCGGGGGATAAAATTTGAATATGAATCCAACAAGGTATATATATATATATATGTTTTATAATTTTGAATGAAAAATTGAATGTTTGAATTTAACAATTTATTCTATAACATATTACGCCTATAAGGTTTTTCAGATAATAAGAAATTTCTTTTTTTCCCGATATATATAACGAAATTATTGAATTAATGGAACAACCTACATTGGATTTTTGAAGCATTTAAGTTTATGGATTCATAAACTTCTTTTCGGATATTTTTTTATGTGAATCAAATTCCGTTTTGTATTTTGTTTTTTCTACGTCATGTTGACCACTTGCAAGATTCTTGAGAATATAATATTGTCCAATGATCGTGAAAACGAAAAAACTATTAGTTACAACATTGCTTACCCTGATATATAATAATAATATATATATATATATATATATATATATAATATATATATAATATATATTATATATATATATATTTATTTATTTTCAATGTTTTCATAGTTCAATGTTCATTATTACTAGCGACCGCGCGTTTCATGCTAAAAGCAATCATCAGGCTGAGGAGAAAGATCCTATGGTGTTTGTTGGAGTTCTTTTCAACAAACACCATAGGATCTTTTCTCTCAGCCTTGATGATTGCTTTTAGCATGAAACGCGGTCGCTGATAATGAACATTGATCTATGAAAACATTTGTAAAATAAATAAATATTAGCTCTTACAAACTGTGATGAGCACTGTATTTTCTTTGTTTCATCGCAAAAAAAATTTTGATTTTACATATACCTATATATAATTATATATATATTAAGGTGTGGCAAAAAGGTATCGAATTTTTTGTACTTTTTCACACACCTTGCAGCCTGAAAAAAAAGTTCCATTCTGTCTTCATTTCTATATTGAATAATACAGTTTTAAACTTGGTACTTTTTTGACACACCTTGTTTCTGAAAAAAAAATTAATGAATGGCACGTTATTTTTATTTATAGGTGTCAAAAACTACAAAAAATCTCGATACTTTTTTGACACACATTTTGTATATATATATATATGTATATATATATAATGTATATATATATATATATATATATAATATATAATTATATATATATATGCATATTATATTATAAAAAAGAAGGTCCACAAAATGAAATATGTTTAAAAAAAAATATTATTTTTAAATTTTTCATTTAGCCAAAAACCTATTTCAGATCTTCTGTATCTTCTTCAGGCTTCGATTAACCACATTCTGTTGTGTCCGTATATGAATATATATATCTATCTACATATCTAATCAATTTATTTCTTCTCTCTCTCTCCTCTCTCTCTCTCTCTCTCTCTCTCTCTATATATATATATATATATAATATATATATATAAATATATATATGCTGTGTCCGTATATAAATATATCTCTCTATATATATACTTCTCAAACCTGCGTAGACCTTTTTGGAAAATAATTTAGCTGAGGTCACCGTTTACGCCTAAGCAATAATCTCCTATTAACGGATATGATTTGTGTGTTCAAAGTCTGAACATTTGTCGATTGACCGAAGCCTTTTTTACTCAAATTCTTTTTTTGAACTCTGAGTTGTTGACTTCAGAGTCATTCAAGAATCGAAGTTCCAAAAATAAAACCACCTAAAAAAATTGAGGTACAAAAAGTCATTAATTATTATCAATATTATCCGCAGACCTTTCTGCATTGGATTATCCTCAACAAATACCAAATTAGGAATTTGTAGGAAATTAATTGACCCGCTTAAAAATGAGAGAAATTCACTCTCTTAAAATCTTGTGTTCACATTACTGAGTAATCCCTCACCAATAATACTTATCCCTAAATCTAATTCACAACCCACAAAACAATAAACATGCCCAAATGTAGACATAAACATTCAATTTTTTTTATACAACAGATATTAAAATACTATTTGTCTTAATTTTTTAGACGATGCTTGATAATATGCATTACTTGCGATTATTGTCCCCATCTTTATTGTTATATACATAGTCCTTGACATACATGTCCTTGACATATATACCTATGTATTTATTTATCATTTTAAATTTCGCTTCTTGCTTGTTGGTGCTGATGCCCGAAAGGTTAGGGACTGCTGACTGATGAAATATCGGTCTTTTTTTTTTTTTATCCCGACAGGATGTCTAGCCACACTGTGGAGATGGGATACGTCGAAACATTGTGTCTACGGATGACTAAAACGCACGTGCACACACACACACACAACACACACACACACACACACACATATGTATATATTATTCATATATATATATATATATTATATATATATATATGTATGGTGTGTTTGTGTGTGTGTGTGTGTGTTTGTTAAGGTAGCGGTGGACATAGAGTCAACACCTGGATTACTGACAGTTTCTCGAGTATGCGATTCTTCGGACCAAAGCAAAAACAAAATGCAAGCCATCTGAAGATCGTATAGACGGAAAAATCTCAGTAACCAGGCGCTGTTGACTCCATGTCACGCTCCTTAACTTAAATATAAATGCTCTATTCATGATATTATTGAGCACTGCTTTACTCATAAATATAGCCCGCATATATATATATATATATATATATATATATATATTACTATATATATATTATTATATTTAAACAACATCTCCCGCATGAGAAAGGGTCGTGACACAAGTCAAATTTTTTAAAGCGGATGTGCAACAGCTTTGAATCAGAATTTTCCTTCCCTAGACTGGTTTACCTTAACAAAAGTTAAAGAACCCAGTATGGTCCAAACTATTTACCCATAGCTGGAGAGAGAGTAAGGTGGATTGCATACCTTTTCCAAGAGTATTAACACTATGCGTAAAAGGCTAACAGATTCTTCCAGCATTTGAACTTCGTCTCACCGTATCCATTTTCACGACGTATAACCATATATATTATATATATCAAACTCATAAGTCATAGTACCACTGTATTAGTATCAGAAGCCACCATCTTGTGGTTAACACGTTTGTTATTGAGAGTAAAAATGTAGTCATCCTTGAGACGAATTTCCTAGAAGGAGAAAAATTCCGGGCACCTCACGTAGAATGCTAATAATAGGTTAAGCAAGCTAGATTACGCAGACCATTGTTAGTGAGTTGCTTTTTCTAGTGTATATATATATATATATATATATATATTATATATATATATATATGCTTTGAAAGTTAAATATTGCTCTGTATATAATTTAATCTATTGATTATTATACATTGAGCTCTTTTTAAGGATTTATAAAAATCCTTGTGTGAGTTTATATATTTGCACCTACAAGAACATACAGCATGGTTGTACAGTTAGATTTCAATGATCCCAAATAGAATCATCCCTTACTTACCAGTCATTTGGATTACCTTACATTTATATATATATATATATATATATATATATATATATAATTGACGAAATAACAGATTGGATAAAATCCAACAAAATATAATTAAAAGTTGAGGAATAGAAGCGGATAAAACACAAACAACTTCATTCAATTGATATTTCGCCTCTGTGTATTAACGAGGCTTCATCATAATTTGAGACAAGAACTGGTATGTGTGTATATATTGAAAAGGTGAAGGGAGGGCAGATGCATCGGAAGGTTTGAGGTAGAGGCAAAATTTGATAATTTACTAATGCCACTCTAATGGAAAGGTTAAACCAATTGGATATTATTAACTTTTATATATATATATATATATATATATAATTTAAAGTTGAGGAATAAAAGCAGATGAAAAAAAAACTTCATTCAATTGATATTTTGCCTTGGTGTATTAATGAGGCTTTGTCAGAATTTTGAGACAAGAACTGGTATGTGTGTATATGTTGAAAAGGTGAAGGGAGGGCAGGAGAAAGGGGGGAGGGTAGATGCGTTGGAAGGTTTGAGGTAGAGGCAAAGGGGGAAAAAGAAGGGGGTGGGGGGAAGTGTCAACAAGGAGTTTGTATGGTTTCTATGCCTAATTTGGTTAATTTGTCTGACCTCAGAGCTTTGAACTCATGAACCACCTTATCTTTGTTGACACTCCCCACCCTTTCTTTTTTCCCCTTTGCTTTGCCTCTACCTCAAACCTTCCAAAGCATCTACCCTCCCCCCTTTCTCCTGCCCTCCCTTCACCTTTTCAACATATACACACATACCAGTTCTTGTCTCAAAATTCTGACGAAGCCTCATTAATACACCAAGGCAAAATATCAATTGAATTAAGGTTTTTTTCATCTGCTTTTATTCCTCAACTTTAGATTATATATATATATATATATATATATATATAAGTTAATAATATCCAATTGGTTTAACTTTTCCGTTAGAGTGGCATTAGTAAATTATCAAAAAGTGCTCCATATATAGAGAGCAATAATATAAAATGATAGTAGAAGAAGAAAAGAGTTGAGTGTCTACCATGGTTTCAATCCAAATGATTTCATTAGGAACCTACCCTATACTTAACTAAGTCAGTGTAATGCCTTAGTTAAACTACTATTATCACCAATATATATATATATATATATATATATATATATATATTGAAGTTTGAAAAAAAATTTCATTTTAAAATCTGAGTTATCTGGGGGTTTTCACACTGGTTGAGTTTAGGAATTATATATATATATATATATATATATATAAAACCTTGAATGAGTCAATAAGTTTGCACCTACAAAAGCATACAGTGTGGATGTACTGTGAGATTTTGATCATCCCAAATAGAATCATCCCTTACTAGTAAATTGGATTATCTTATATGTATATATTAGACAAACCGTGACCTGTTGGGTCACCCATTGAGCTCTGTGTAAATAATTGAGATTAGGGAAAACTAAGTTTCCAAAGTGAATAAAAAAAATAATAATAAATAAGACTGGACAAAACATTAAAATCATTTTGTAAGCTTTCTAAGGAAGGTAAAGTTTGACCCAATTTAAGCTACGGGTTGCTGCTTGTGAAATTTAACATAGAAATACATTTCAAATTCTCTCTCTCTCTCTCCAGAGAAACTAACATTATATAATGAGGAGGTAATCAAGAGGGAAGTAAGAGATTTTTTACTTAATTGCAAATTACAACTAATTAGAATCAATTAAAACGGAATTATTTTCAGACATAATTCAATCCTAAAAATAAGGAATAATTTAGTATAATTTTTGTGTCATTATACTAAACAGTAAAGAACCCTTTAGGAGACAAAAGTTGATTCACTCAGCTTTAGTTTAATATATATATATATAAATATATATATATATATATATATATATATAATCATCATGTGCTGACAGCACAGATTCCTTTGATTCTCTCTCACCATTCATCCCTATTAAAATTGGTAAGTCCTCTAGACACCATCCAGTGTTTACAGCTGATGAACAGCAAATGATTTTTATTCCAATTGTCTATATAGAAATAGTGCAATGTATCATATTTTAACATAATTATTTAACTACTTTGAGAACAAACTGTTTAAGAATAATTCTGATGTAGAGATAATTGAAAATAAAATATACCATTTATCTAAATCTGATTTCTGAGAAAATGATATAATTTGATATTCCAATAGGAAAAAGTTAATCTCGCTACTCCTAAACAAACATTTTCTATAATAACTGACAGGACTGTAGACTGATTCAAAAATTGCAAATTCAAAAGAAGACAATTCTGAACATCTTATTATAATGGAGATTGTGTGTTTTTCTGTCTGTAACCGAAACTATATTACTATTCAAGTCACAATTCCTTTAGTTATTTACATCATATTCTCCATGATTTTATTTGTATTTAAACCTCAATTATTAATAAAATTGTTTTACATTACTTACACTGTTGACCATATCGATATTTACCGCGTACCCCACTTGTACGGGTCAGGCACAAAGTCCCTATTAACGTGGGGACCACCCACAAGCCGAAGCTCATGGAGTGGCAGGTGAAAAATTGCGTCGATCCCATCGGCATTCCCCCTCAAGGGGGGGCGCCTCAGGCACTGGGCAATAAACCCAGCCCTGCCCCTTTAAATCAAGGGGGCAGGTGTTGCCTGGGGGGATGGCCCCCTGGGATCGACGCTGTTAATTATATCAATGGTCCAGAGGCCGAAGCCACTGTTGACCATATCTACATGCTAATAACATGCAATTGTATTTATATATACAACAAAATAGAGGTTTACAGTGTGAATGGGAAGGCTAATTTGCATATTGATCTTAAAAAATTGATTTTAATAAATATATGCTTAGTATTATTGATTTCTAATAGTTTGGTTTTATCTTATTGAATATGAGCAAAAATCTCTTCAATAAATCTTAAAGAAATCCCTTAACAAGAAGAAATAACTGTAATATTATTCTTTACTTCCTATTTTAACTAAACAGTTTAAATTAGTAAAATTTACCAATGAAAGACGGGAGTAACGGAAAATGATGGAAGTGTTAGTTTCAAAGTTGTTCTATTTTTCAATCATACCCCCTCTGTTAAAAAATCTTTTTATCTACATTCTTATTCAGTTTCATTAGCCTTTCTAATTTAATATCATATTTTATTATAAAATTTAACTAAAATACTTGCACCCGGAGGGTGCATATATTAGCTAGTGTTTTTAATAATTTTTACATTCTTAAGTGTTCCTTATTTACTTTATATAAACTTATTTCTATTTATAGAATGTATATTATAATTACTAGCAAATATATGCACCCTCCAGGTGCAAGTATTTAAGTTTTAATGTAATAAAATATTGTATTAAATTAGAAAGGCTGATGAAACTAAATAAGAATACAGATAAAAAGATTTGAAACAGAGGGAGTATAATAAAAAATGGAACAACTGAAACTTACTCTTCCATCACTCTCGTCTTTCATTGTTATTTTTTCTAATTTAAGTATTTAGTTATAAGAGGAAGTAAAGAATAAAATGACAGTTATTTTATCTTGTTAATGGATTTCATTTAAGATTCATTGAAGAGATTTTCGCTTATATTCATTAAAATAAAACCAAACAGTTAGAAATCAATAACACTGGGCACATATTTATTAAATTCGATTTTTTAATATTAATATGCAAATTAGCCTTCCCGTTCACACTGTAAACTGCTATTTTGTTGTATATATAAATATAATTGCATGTTGTCAGTATGTAGACATAGTTAACAGTATTAATAATGTAAGACAATTTTATTAATAATTGAGGTTTAGATAAAAATAAAATCATGGAGAATGTGATGTCAATAACTAAGAGAATTGTGACTTGAGTAGGAATATATTTTCGGTTACAGACAGAAAAACACACAATCTCCATTATAATAAGATTTGAAAATGTCAATTATTGCTAATCTTAATTATTACTAGTAATTATTATTATTAAAGAATCATCATTACCGGTATATTACTATCTCCTTTTCATTATATATATATACATATATATATATATATATATATATATATATCAGTCTGTTTTCCACAGATGTTAATTGAATGTAATTCTGTTTTTATTCCCTGAGTTCCTCAATTTTGACTCACACACACACACACACACACACACACACACACGCACACACATAGATAGATAGATAGATAGATATGTGGGGTGTGTCTTCCTGATTATCAACACACACACACACACACACACACACATATATATATATATTAACCATGAATAATGGGAGGAATTTTGCCGACGCATCTGGTGTTGGCATTGCCCGCCGACTATATAATTTTAAAGATGTCACTTATTCAAGTACGAAATGAATCGCTTCGGTGAGAGGATATGATGCAACTTCCATGAAATCTTCCATGGCCCGAGGGAATCAGCGATGAATAATCCCAAAGTTTATTTCTTTTTTTGGAAATGGGATAGAAACATTGTGCGACTAACACTGATGTGTACGCAGCATTCTATAAAACAGCAACTTTATGGCCACTTTTGAGTAGGAATCACAAGTTTCCTGGTTCAATACCGGCCCTCGCCAACTCAACATATGAGTAGCATAGGGATCTGTGCGGTAAAGTGATGTGCTGATGGTAGGTGTAGTGCTCCACCTCAGATGCTAAAATAATCTCCCTGGTCTAGCGCTAGTGAAAAGGGGGATAGACTCCCTCGCTGTCTGGCCGATACCGATATTAAGCCGCCCCGACGACTTTATTTCTCACAAACCATCCAAGATAAACAAGACATGCTGGCCACTGCTGAGAAAGCACACACACACGGGTCTGTGTGTTTAAAGACATCTATTATTATAAAGTAAAGTCGTCGGGGTGGCCTAAAGTCGGTATCAGCCAATCAGCGAGGGAGTCTGTCCCCCATTTCACTAGCATTAGACCAAGGAGATTGTTTTTGCGTCTGAGGTGGAGCGCCACACCTACCGTCAGCTCCTTACTTTACCACACAGATCCCCGGGGTCTATTATTATGCTAAAGCTGATTTTATAAAAACGTGTAAACAGATCTTTGAATTTTTAAAAAACAATAGTCATAGTGAAAGGCGGACATGCGCAAACCTAAACCAAATACAGTTTAATACACAAACATCTTTAAATTTAATGTAGAAGAAGATTATGTGACTATTTCTTGTTTGTAGATAATTTTCTCGTAAATCTATGGGTTTGATATCTTTAAATATATATTAAAATAAAACAAACTATATATAAAACAATAATATTGGGCATGTATTTATCAAAAATTATTTTAACAATTAGAATTCATTTTAGTTTAATGCTGCATACTTAATTTCTGAGCATATATAATACAGAATTGTTCTTAATTCTATGTATTAATGATTTTGACTATAAATTAAATACTCATTGATAAACTTATGCAATTTCTGGGGGTGTTGCTATGTCAGCAGTGACGTAGTTTCGGTTACAGACACCGGAGCTCCATTATATATAGAAGAAGAGGTGTGATTCATTTCTTCAAAAATGAAAATAAGACATAGGCAAAAATATTTGGGGTGGGTGTGTCCCAATAAATTCTGCTAAAAAAAACCCAAACACATTTAGGTGCTTGATTATTCAATATAAGTTGACCAATCAAATGAGACATCCTTAGTAAATTGGGAAAATTAAAAGTCAACGTACTACAGTCCTCGTACTAGTTGTTATATTCACAATGTTTTGACCACTGTGCACCAGGCCATCTTCAGATATATTTTCTTGTTTTCAGTAATCCATGATCTAGTCAAATTGTTGCTACTTACCCAACCCGTTCGCCACATGGAGGATGTGACGCTAGGTCGCAAAAATACGGGACGTCCAAATGTAAGACAAATAATTTGTAAATGGTGGTGTTGTATACTCTCTTTCCTTTCTTTCTTACTTCTATTCTTCTAACGTCTGGACTTCGTCTTGGGGATGTAAGATTCAAAGTGATATATACTTGAAGCTAAAAACTCCGACAAAGGTTGATAGACAAAACATTTTATATACAGCACAAGAATTAAACAGGGTACATAATACATAGAGGTGTACATAAACATACATACATAAGTAATATAAATACATATACAAGAGTAGAGATAATTACACATTCATGAATGGTAAAAAGATAAACATAAAAGCCACAGACATGAGACTAGGAATAGTCCATGCTGTGTGAATCACTTACAGTAATGTAAGGGGGTCCAAAGCCCCAACAAGAGGGGGGTAGACCACAGTCTAACCCATAGTGGTGTCTCGTGGGTCGAACAACCGGAAAAGAGAGAAAGAGACGTTCAAACCAGCCGCTTAAATATAACAGGCCCCTAGCGGGAACCAGCAAACCAAACGAGCAGACAACTCTCCAGGCAAATATGAAAGTAACGCCACAGGGACTTCGTGTCTGGTCTTCCATTGGGGATTTCTCTTTATCAGAAGCCCTATGTCATTGGTAGTTTTTAGATAATAACACAAGACTTCGATTTAACTTAGATCATATTTTATTTTGAAATCCCCACCAGACTACCTGCGCAGATTGAGTCGGAGCGTGCATAACACGATTTACCACCGTGGGGGGGTGGGGGGCATTCAACACGACATCAACTTTCATAATTCCTTTGATGCCTATCAAAATTATCACTTGAAAAAATAATAAGATAAAAGCCAACCCACACATCACATCGATAGAGTTTCGAACCTCTCTAGCAGCATCTGGAGTAACTTTACATGTGTCTAGTATCTGACAAATATTTAATAGACATGACATTCATTGGAGGTCTAATAGAAGGAACATCTGCTCTTAATGAACAATAAATATGCCCGTTTTAATTTTGTTCAGATAGCACTTGGACAAACTAGAGACCTTCTGGAAGTCCATTCTCTGAACAAATGAATCAAAGTTAGAATAGTTTGGTCACAAGCAAAACCATTTCAAAAAAAGATTACAACTCCATCCATCATTGCGAAATGAGAGCCAAAACGTAATAAACGTTGACACGTCATATCTCCATTACAACAATGAGAGCGTAAAGGTACGAAGGTACTGACTTTTTACCAGTGTAAGGAAAGCTATAAGACCATTTCAAAAAAATATTACAACTCCATCCATCCACAGTAAGACAAATAATTTACAAATGGAGGACAATCAACACGAACACAATTCTTCATAGTCTCTTTGATTATCACCAAAAACACATGGAAAAATAATAAGATAAAAGCCAATCCACATATATCAATAGAGTTTCGAACCTCTCTGGCAGCATCTGGAATAACTTTACATGTGTCTAGTATCAGAAAAATATTTAATAGACATGGCATTCATTGGAGGTCTAATAGAAGGAAACATCTGCTCTTAATGAACAATAAATATGCCTAATTTTGATACTTCGGGTTGTTGTCCTCATCTTTATTGTGTATAAACACAACGTTCAGGCTACAGTAACCTCGTGCAGTGTGAGGACAACTGTCTTGAATATGAAAATTATTCATATCAAGCCTCATCTTATAAATACAGATATGTTTGTTTAAACATTTTTCAGAGATTACTTGGACAAACTAAAGGCCTTCTATAAGTCCATTCTCATTACGAACTGTTATCCTCATCTTTATTGTGTATAAACACAATGTTCAGGCTACAGTAACATCTAAAGAAAAATTGCAGTTCCATCCACTGTAAGATGGGTTAATTTACAAATGGAGGTTAATCAACACGACCCTAATTCTTCATAGTCTCTTTGATTATCACCAAAAAACATTTGAAAAAAAGAATTATTAGATAAAAGCCACATATAACATTGAGAGAGATGAGGTAATAAATTCTGACAAAACTTATTTGGGTGCTTAATTATTCTATTGTTGAGTTCATCGTTATAAAAAGTTGAACAAAACTATATATATAGTGCTGCATGTGAAACCCACCAGACATGGTTTTGTTTTTGTGAATAAGCCTATTAAATATTTCCCCAAACACCAATTTGTAAAGCAGACATTCCAAACAAAAAAGGATGTGTTTTCTTATCTATTTTCAAAATGGCATTTATTTCTCAAAAAAGTGAAATGAGCAGAAGTATGTGAAACCCCTCAATTTTGATGAAGCCAAGTATATAATAAATTCTGACAAAACTTATTTGGGTGCTTAATTATTCAATTTAACCCTGACCAATCAAAGGAGACATCATTTGCAAATTTGTTTGGCAACACAGATTAAAAGAGAGAGGGAAGCCATCGAAACTACTTTAATTATTCACAGATCAAATAATGCTGAGAGGAAATGGATTACCCTCAGGATATTCAGGAAGAAGGTATTGACTTTTCACCAGTCTAAGAAAAGATATAAGACCATCTCAAAAAGATTGCAGCTTGATCCATCCACTGTAAGACAATTTACAAATGAAGGTTATTCAATACAACCACAAACCTTTCTAGAGATTGATGTACATTAAATCTATTTTATCAAAACTGAATATTTTAATTTTAGTGTAAAATCATTCTGACGAAGCCTCGTTAATACACCGAGGATTCATAGTCTGTATTGGTCTAGTGAATATATGTCAAAGCGTGCCGTTCTTGTTAAGTAGTCTAGATGACACTCAGTGTCCGCACAGGACTGATGAATGGAAGTTTTTGGTGTTCGGTCAAAACTGGTATGTCCATGTGTAGGAGTCCATAGGAGAATACCGCTGATAAGTTAATCATTAAATAAATATGAAATCCAATTCCACTCATCAAGAGAGTTGCACACCTGACAGAATCTCGAGTAAATCTACATGCGTCTACAATCAGACAAAAATGGACATGGCATTTTCGATTATTCGGACTATTGTCCTCATCTTTATCGTTATCCAGTTGGACACATGGCGCAACGGATATAAGGGTTGAGTTAATACAGTTCTAAGAGACAATCATCTTTAGGTTGCAGGTTCAATCCTGTCCAAGGGCGATAATAACATAGAATACTTAACACAGCTTAACACTTGTACTCGATCATGGTTAACGGAATGAGAACAGTCTACCCCCGCGGATTGAATAAAGAGTTCGGTTTGAAGTTCCGTTAAAGCTCCCAATTGTGACAAGAAGGTTCCCGAGTTCGACAAGAAATATCAGAAGAAGGCCGGAGGGCACATCCGCCGAAACGTTGTGTACATAACAATAATGAGGACAATAGTCCGAATAATACAAATTATCAAGCCTCATCTCAAAAATTCAGAGTGACATGGCATTTGTTGGAGGCCTGCTAGAAGGAATCCTCTTCTCCCAACAAAGAACTAAAAACTGCCTGTTTAAACTTTGCCAGGGAACACTTGGACAAACCAAAGGCCCTTTTCGAGGTCTGTTCTCTGTATCAGCGGTCTCCATACTACGGCCCGCGGGCTGGATCCGGTCCGTGAAGGCATTTTATAAGTCCTTGAATTTGTTAAAACGTACGGAACGCGAGACGTTCTGATACCATTTAAATTTAAATATCATGTTAAGTTTACTAAATCTTCATGGACTTGACTACTGTTGGTAGGTTACAAAATTCCGTGGGTGTGAGTCAAAAGTTATGAGACAAACATTTTTGGAAAGGGCAAACCCTATATTTTTAATATATATAAGATTTTAATAAAAATGTTTAATTTGAATCGATCTGCTTTGAAAGAAATAATTGCGATTTAAAGTTAAAATTCACTGCATGCTTATTTTTCACAAAATTATTTATTTTATAAATTAATTTTGATGCATCTTACGCCACTCATCCATGAATAAAACATGGAAAGATAAATTTTGTTTTACATCTTTTTCTCGAAGCTTTCGTTCTGGCTAGCAAGTATTGAACACAATAATAATGTATCCTGCGCTCGTTATCTTTTCAATTATCCAGCTCATCGTGAAAAAAGTTTGGTTATCCCTGCTCTAGATAGATGGATCAAACCTTACATGTTTGAAAAAAGCAAACACTGCCCACCAAGCAAAGAACCTAATTCTAACGATAAAGCACATTGGTGGAAATGTTACGATCTGGGGCTACTTTTCCTTCAACCTTCCCCCCCCCCAAAAAAAAATGATGTACGGTTATATCCTAGTCCGACCTGAATAACGCAGGAGACAATATTAGAAGTCAACTATAAGTATTTTTATTCTATTTATGTTCAAAATATATACATTATATATATATTCTTTTTAGACGAGTCCATTGAGTCAGTGAGGAGTGTTTTTATTACTCCACATCATGTACATAGTTTTTATGCTAGCTGGGACAGAAAATGAAGTATCAGAAGAAAAATAATTGTAATATTTCAGAAAATCTCAACCATTCAACTGGCGATAAAAACAAAAATCAAATTGCTACGTTCCATTCACCAGAAAGTATATACATACATCTAAATTCTATCGGCGGGGAAAAAATTTTTTAAAAAAATTAAAAAAAAGAAAAGAGCAGCACACCCGTACTTTCTGAAAATAATCATCAGTGGCCAAAAGAAAGAAAAAAACACTGGAAGAGTTTTCTAAGTTATACATGTAAAAAGTGCTCAATACGCTAAGTAGAGCATAATTATAAGGACCTACATGAGTCAGACACAGGTAGGTCCTTACACACATGTTTGAAAAAAAGCAAACACTACCTACCAAACAAAGAACCTAATTCCAAAGATAAAGTGCATTGGTGGAAATGTTATGATCTGGGGGCTATTTTTCTCCTTCAACCTGCCCCCCCCCAAAAAAAAAGTCGCAGTTATTAAATCAGGGTTTTTGACCGGCCACCCATGAGGGCCACGTCTCCATCTCCCAGGAAAATGGTGATTCAGACATTCACGAATAACTATAGCAAAATGTGGAGGAACACCATCTTGCATAAAAATCAAGTCTTCAATATTCTCCCAAGTGGCCAGATTTCATTTTGCAGTTTAAAACAGGGATTTACTTTTCGATCCCCCTGTTACAATTCGTGAGGTCATTTTAGGGTTGTAGTTGAAAGCAGTTTCAGAGTGGTGATCCTTTGTGGTATAAAGTTTGATTCTTTCTTAAAGTAGAAAGATGTAGTATCAGTTTTAATCCTTGTCTTGTTGATATGTCCTCAAAGCTGATCAGAGTTGATCCTGTCTTTAAATATAAAGTCGTATAATCCTTGTCTGTTGATCTGTCCTTCCAGTGAGTAATTCTAGGACAATTTATCAGCGCCTTTAAATAGTGAAATAAATACATGTTTGGGCGTTTTTGATTGGCAGATTCTGCCACTGCTGTTTTGTATCAAGTTCCGGTCTTTAGCATACATTATACCATGAAATACTCCAATGTATATCTTCTTCCACTTACTGAAGTCTACAGATAGCTTTAGTGGCTTTGAAGCCCAATTTAAAATGTCTGAACTGTCCCTCAATCAAAAGGTAAATAATCCGACGGCATATAAGTATATTCACAGGATGTATTTATTTATGAATGAATAAATAGTTCTGCCTATGTTTGTACATTTTGGTTCATATATATATTGGATATATCAACCATCATCAGGGAAATATTAAAGAGTGATGCAATGGAGCTCCTTTAAAAATGTTATTTTTTCGAAAATATGACTAATTTATTTGGTTATCATTAACAGCGTTCCTGTCACCAAATAAATTTGTCCCATTTTCATTTCCTTTCACCAGTAAATAACATTGTTTGAAAGATCTTCTTAGCATCGCTCATCAATATTGCCCTGATGATAATATTTCAAATATATATAAAAACCGAAACACTTGAGCGTAAGCAGAAGTGTTTATTCATTCATAAACAGATACATCCTCTGAATATTGTTTTTTGATATTTCTATACTTACTTATGTTTACAGTGTATATAATATAATAGCCATAGTGATTCAGTTATACACTTTTTTTTAAATGAAGGATGGGAATTAAAAAAAAAAAAAGGAAGAATGAAGGAGAAAATAAAAGAAAAAGGGCTATTTCCTATAAGTCTAACATAAATAAAGGGGAACCACTCTTGACTGATAAATTATTCATTTATTTTTTGATCTACTAGAAAAAAAGAACACAGGGTTATGGTTAGGGTTAGTTTAATGGGAAAATAAATAAATAATTTATCAGTCAAGAGTCGTTAAGAAATAAACAGAAAAAGATATCAAAAATGGTTATTTCCTATTACTCCAACCTAAAAAAAGGGGAACCACTCTGAATTAATTTTATCTGTTAATTAATCTACCTATTATTTTCCCATTAAACTAACCCTAAACCCGAACCCCGTCTTCTTTTTTCCTAGTAGATCAATGAATAAATAAATAATTTATAAGTCAATCAGAGTGGTTCCCCTTTTTTTCAGGCTGGAGTTATAGGAAATAACATCAAAAATTAAAGTTAAGAGAAGAAATTTTAAGAAAGATGGAAAGGCAAAAAAAAAAGAATGAAAAAAGGAGAAAGAATACGAAAAAAAAAAAAAATGGGGAAAAAAAAAGGAGAAAGAAGAAGTGAAGGAAACTGGGAAAGAAAGAAAAAAAAAAAAAAAAAATGAAAAATACAAAAGGGAACGAAAGAGAAAGCCAAAATAAAAAAGATAAATGAAATAGTTTGGAATGCAAAAGTGGAATGTTTTAAGTTCTTTTTTTTTAATTGTTACTCTGAAATAGAAATATCTTTAAATAAGTAAAGTCACCAGAGCCGCCTAATGTCGGTATCAGCCAGACAGCGAGGGAGTATATCCCCTTTTCACTAGCGCTAGACCAAGGAGATTATTTTAGCATCTGAGGTGGAGCGCCACACCTACCATCAGCTCCTCACTTTACCGCACAAATCCCTGTGCTACTCATACGCTGAGTTGGCGAGGGCCGGTATCGAACCTGGAACCTTGTGATTCCTAGCCGAACTCTTTACCGACTGAGCTGAACCGGCCCTTATACTCAGCAAAATTACCAGCGAATAGTAATTTTCAGTTTATTTCAGTATTATAAGTGTGGTGTTTCTCATAGAAAACAACAACGCAGGTGTTAGTTAAAGCCTTTATTCCCTTTTTCCAAGGTACACATTGCATAAGTTCCCAGGCCGGAAGTGTCCGGTGAACCGGGAGGTGTTGTACCCTGTGATGATACATACATTACAATGAGTTTATAATCTCAATTCTCTTAAATGACAACGCTGAGGTGAAAAAAGTGTATAACTGAATTACTACGCAACAACTTTAAATCTATACAACATCAATTAATGAAGTCCTTTGATTTTTTTAAAAAACTTATAAATTAATTAACATATTAAATTATGTTTTCTTTAGAGTTTAATTTTTTATTAAAATTATTAATCCCAGTTCAGAAATTAAAAATATATACATTGGACTTCATTTCATATTCGACTAACATCTGTCCGGTAGACTATGGTAAAATATACGCCCCTGAATTCACAGCCTACCATTCTTTGATCAATTAAACTCTTCCTTGTTTGCACAACATTATGATCGATACATTCTCCGGCCTTCTTCGGGTGTGATACGCACCTGTGTAAGGAAAGAGAATTCCGAGTTCTTTCTTTGGAGTAATCTATGTGTATTTTTGAAGGGCTTAATA
This sequence comes from Doryteuthis pealeii, assembly GCA_023376005.1. Lineage (NCBI taxonomy): Eukaryota > Metazoa > Mollusca > Cephalopoda > Myopsida > Loliginidae > Doryteuthis > Doryteuthis pealeii. Next base: position 18,230,856 of record CM042153.1, on the reverse strand, counting down.
TACGTTTACTGTATACTTACGTATACTTTACGCTAGGTACCACCAAAATACGTCACGTGATCAATTTAGGTCATATTGAAGGAAGAAACGTAAATATTTTTGAACTTAAAAAAAAAATCTCGCAAAAAATAAATAACGAACATAAAGAGTTGTTACAAAGAAAAACAGTTAGTTCAAAGATCAAATTTTCCGATTGGGGAAAATTATTTACCGTTATCTTGAAAAAAAAAAAAGTAAAACAGTCCGTTTTTTGTTGTTTTTTAAAAAAAAAATAGGGTCAGTTTCTTTATTGATATTTTTTAGCAGAATTCTGTATTCATGGTTCTTTTACTAAAAAAAACAAACTCTGGCATAGAAACTTATAAAAATCTTCTGATATAATTATTCAGACTCTTATCTTTATAGAAAATCGCCCTGTCGGTGGGGTTTAACATATGCCGGCTGTATTTCTTGTAGAAATAAAAGAGGTTTCTTGCATATTACATTAAACAGCATCTAACTCGGAGTGGTAGTACCTGTTAGGATTCCATCTATGGGTAAAATAAGTAAAAGTAAAGTCGTTATCAGCCAGATAGCGAGGAGGTCTATCTCCTCTAACTTAACTCACTCGTGATGGTTTGTCAATCTAGCGGGCTAACCATTAAACTACACGAGACACCATGCCGCTGTTTTCAACATGACTTTTTAGCAAGCTTATTTCGGTTACTTTTACTCAAGGGAGGTAATTCTGTTGCTACTTTCAAAGGGAACTAACTCATGCTAGTATAAGCTCATTTTTCTTAAATAAAAACAAACAATTATCTAATTTTTTCAAAGGATTTTTCCGAATTTAATTGTAGTGATTGTTTGAAACTGTTTTTTGCTCTTCTGTTTGAATAGATTAAATACAAACATATAACATTACAATGAAAAAAAAAATAAGGTGCATAACATTTCTTATATATATATATATATATATATATATATATATATATATATATATATGGGTAATTCCATGTCAAATCATCAGTGCCATGTCACCCACCCTCTTCAATTTTTCTGAAATTTTGTACAGGTGTAGACTAGGTTAAAATTAGACAATCCCGCAAAATTGAGCTTCCAATTCGAAACATTCGCCGAGTTATGTCGATTTTAAACTCGAAAAAATTGGGGGGGGGGGGATAGAAAAATGGCGACATTTTGTAATCTATTTTTGTCTATAAAATGTATTCTAGAGCTCCCCTACTCCTAAAAATTGGTTTATAGAAGTTTTTAGGCCTGAGGAATCCAAAAATGTTATCAAGTTAACCCTTTTCATGTTATTAATGATTTCTGATTTTTTCAATGCAAGATCAATAAGGGTAAAAATCACAGTGTGGCACTACATATAATTTTCTTTTTCCTTTAAATTATTATTCTACATACTAGCAAATATATGCACCCTCCAGGTGCAAGTATTTAAGTTTTAATGTAATAAAATATTGTATTAAATTAGAAAGGCTAATGAAACTAAATAAGAATACAGATAAAAAGATTTGAAACAGAGAGAGTATAATAAAAGATTTGAAACAGAGGGAGTATAATAAAAAAAGGAACAACTGAAACTTACTCTTCCATCACTCTCGTCTTTCATTGTTATTTTTTCTAATTTAAGTATTTAGTTATAAGAGGAAGTAAAGAATAAAATGACAGTTATTTTATCTTGTTAATGGATTTCATTTAAGATACATTGAAGAGATTTTAACTTATATTCATTAAAATAAAACCAAACAGTTAGAAATCAATAATACTAAGCACATATTTATTAAATTCGATTTTTTAATATTAATATGCAAATTAGCCTTCCCGTTTACACTGTAAACCGCTATTTTGTTGTATATATAAATATAATTGCATGTTGTCAGTATGTAGACATAGTTAACAGTATTAATAATGTAAGACAATTTTATTAATAATTGAGGTTTAGATAAAAATAAAATCATGGAGAATGTGATGTCAATAACTAAGAGAATTGTGACTTGAGTAGGAATATAGTTTCGGTTACAGACAGAAAAACACACAATCTCCATTATAATAAGATATTGAACATTATTTGTACCAAAAATGGAGTTTGGTTTTTTATCACAAGCGAAGTTACAACATCAGTTAAAATTTGGCACTTTTACGTTCAGCCATTGAATAAGCACCATATGGAGCAAAATAACTGTCAGAGTTCGATAGAAATTATCAGGATTATGTTTGTGGTTGGATATATTTAAAATAATAAACAAACAATATATTTCCCATGTATTACTCATATTGCCTGCAAAATTCTGACAATATACAAACGTCAATATCAGCACCACATTTCATTTTAGAATTGAAAATTGGAAGGTAACAAAAATGATAACAATATTCTTGGTACCACCAATTTTCCCTGTGAAATTTACCCCCCTATATTTAACACAATAAAACTTGCGAAAGAATTAAAATTATCTTGAAAAAAAAAATTTCCATTCGAAAGAAGAAACCTTAAAAAAACTCCTGATGATTTTAGAAAGTTTTTTCAGCTTAAGGAAATAATGGAAATTATGATTGAAACACAATGTTTTCATTTTTGCACCGTTAAATCAACTGAATTTTAACGTAGCTAAAAATGAGTTACGAAAAGAGGATTTTTTAAAAATTATATGAAAAATCAATTAATGTTCTGATTTTCACGAAAATTTCCATAACTATTTACCTTTGAATGTAAATATGTCTGCAATAGTTTTTTTCCTAAAATGTATTAAGGCAAATATTTTTTACGAGTTCTTCCCCCCACTACTTTATTTTATGAGACATTAAAAAAATAAAGCGTCAAAAAATGTTTTTACTTTTTTTCTATAAAGAAAAGAGTCTGAATAACTATATCAAAAAATTTGTATGATATTCAAGGCAGTAGTTTTTGTAGAAAAAAAAATCATGTATTCTGAAATAAAAAGTGCAAGTCGTAACTTGTTTTTGGCTACGTTGAAATTCAGTTGATTTAACGGTGCAAAAATGAAAACATTGTTTTTCAATCATAATTTCCATTATTTCCTTAAGCTGAAAAAACTTTCTAAAATAATCAGGAGTTTGTTTAAAGTTTCTTCTTTCGAATGGAAAAAAATTTTTTTAAGATAATATCAAAATAGGCATAAAGTTAACCCTTTTCACGTTATTAATTTTTTTCTGATTTTTTTAATGCAAGATCAATAAGGGAAAAAATCACAGTGTGGCACTACATATAATTTTCTTTTTCCTTTAAATCATTATTCTACATATATTGAACATTATTTGTACACACACACACACACACACACACACACACACACACACATATATATATATATATATATACTATTTCATCCAAATCAATTAGAAGCTTACTCAATGCAGGGTCTCACCATCCTATAAAATCCGGTGCTGGTGTTTACGCAATTCCATGTAAAGTTTGCGACAAAAAATACATTGGAGAAACTGCCAGAACTCTCAACAAGCGGGATATTAAATTGGTCAATTTTCAGAACACCCTCGTCCAATATATGTCTGAAACTGATCATAACTTCTGTTCCAATCAAGCCACAATATTAGCTCATATTCACAACAAAAGACTAAGACAGATTTTTGAAGCCAGTGCAATTTCGCTTTTGCCCTCGCTTAATAATCGACCAGGATTTTTCAACATATAAACGTTTTTAGCTAAAACAGTTTTAAATAGCGACAAAATACCAGGCTTTATTTAATTATTTAGTTATCTTTCCCCACTTTGTTCCCATTGTTCTCATAAAATCAGTCCATTAATACTTTTTCTCGTCTTTTGTTGAATACATTTATTCGAGTTACGTCACGCGTCATTACATCTTCACGTGTGCGGCTCGTCTTTCAAAAATATAACGCTGAACAAATACAGTTACAAACTTTTTATAAAGATTTTTCTAACTCCTGTTATTTACAAAACATCCATTAATTTCTTCATCCCATAATCAATCCTGATGAAGGTTTAAATAATCCGAAACGTTTAAGCGTCGATAAATAAATTAATCTTATTCTTGGAACATCTCTGTTTTTAAATTTCTTCACACACACACACACACACACACACATATATATATATATACATATATATATATACATATATATATATATACATATATATATATACATATATATATATATATATATATATATATATATACATATACATATATATATATATATATCTACAGCATATCGTCGGATCCTAAACCCATCCACCCTTCCTTCATATACATATATATATATATATAAGGAAGATCACTTGGTGCTATCCAAATCACAAGGGATTTTAAGTTAAACTTTAAATTTTGTCAGCAAATTTTGTCCAATGTTAATTTTATTTGAAAAAAATGGTTGGTTGGTGGGTTTTATGGCATGTCAACTGTTTTTGGGTTATTTGATGCCAAATACATTTTAAACCATTTGTAAGTTTTCAAGTAACTAATGATAATAATTATTTATAAACAATTATAGTTTCAAGTAACAATTCATAGTATTTGGGGTAATCACTAATGTTAGTTTCGTGATTTCTTCATTTTTTTATCTTCCCACATGACCTCACACTCAACAAGAAGGTCTACATCAAGCGCCTGGAGGAGGTAGTGCTGTCCTGGATCGAGAGGGTGGTTGCGGGAATACCCGACGTCTGGCAACAGGACTAAAAAAAAACAAGTGAACCCAGCGTTGGTTATCAGAAAAATGTTAACCATATCACCTTTAACATGTGGGGATTAAAATAAAACTAAAATAAAATTTAAATTTAAAAAACAACAACAAATTCCCATGGGCCTTCACCGGAAGAACCCTGCGCGCATGTGCGAGAAAAAGGACTGACTTCCGACTCCCAAGAGAATATCTTGGCCATTCTAGTTCAGGCCGTAACTGGGTCTAGTCGCTTCTACTGGTCAGGGAGATATCCCCTTTTCACAGTCGACTATGACCGGGAATAAAGCCTAAGTCATAAAACTATCTTCTGCCTTTGTCTCTTTCTTTTTCGTTTCTTTAATTCCTTCCTTTTCAGCGCGGCCACCAAATGAGATGGGAATTAAAAACCTAAACTCAAAGAACACACACCGAGAATATCCAGCTACCTTTAAAACACTCAAACCTCTTGCTACCCCATAAACATCTGGTCGACTAACTACCCAGATCACAATACCCTGGATTATTATGTGCGGGATGCGGTTGAGCGAGAGGCCAACGAAACTCGGTGCAACGCTAAAGATGAACTGAAGACGTGTATAACGGCATCATTTACGGCATATCAACCACGGTGGGTCATTTAATGCCGGCACAGTTTTGAAAGATTCGTAGCGATAGTTTCGAAGAACATTTTTAAACTCAATTTATTTTTTGTAAACAAATTTTATATTTAACCCATAGCAGGTACTACCACTTCAGGTCAGAGTGGACCTGGGAGTAATGGCAATGAAGATGTGCTCCACATTCCCCAGACTTCCAGAATTGGAGCCTCAACATCAATTAGAGTTTTACTGCCATACCGAGGACATGAAGACCCTCAGTCACTGCCTTCTAGCACCCATATGATAAAAAGGGTTGGGGCTTGCCATAAGGGCAATAGGGTTGGGACAATCATATAGGTGCTAGGGCTTGACCAGCCGATTGATCGGAGGGGACCTCTCCGACTGCCCGTCTAGCCTAAGTAAGGGTCTAAGTGGAGTGTTGCATATCATTGACTGCTCAACCACCATGATTCCATCCTTAAGCATCACGGTCACCACTCACGGCCAATAGGTGGTCCCATTAGGGGTGTGTGTGTGTGTGTGGGGGGGGTTCTTACCCCTCTGCAGAGGTGCAGTCGGTGTATTCTAAATCCCCAGCCGACATTATGAGATGTCAGTGTTACTTTCCTTTTTTGCGTAATTTAGACGAAAATTTACCCATTATACCCTGTAAATGTACAATGAATACGATTCTCAAACCTCTTAACATAAAATAGCCCTAGACGGATTGACGGGTCGTTAATATCAATCAATCAATCAAGTCGGCTTTTAAATTGATATTATGATGCGTCCATGAGGCGTCCTCGTTTAATTTAAATTTTTAAAAGATTAGATTCAGACTTGAAACATAAAAAAAATACACCTTGTATAGATAGCGATGGTTGGAGAATGGACCGGTCGAACCTTTGTGCAGACACCAAGAATACGAATAAATTCTACCATTTATCAATCATCATCATCATCATCATGTCGCGCTGTTGGCACGGATATCCATGACAATCCCTTTCCATCCGTCCCTATCGCTCATCATTCTCGGGGGTCCTCTGTGCAGCATTCTGTATCCGCACAGAGCTGATCAATGTACGTCTTTGCTGGTCGGCCCACACTGGCGTGCCCATGTGCTAGCTTCCACAGGAGGACGACTATTTATCAATAATGTCCTCAAAATTATAGATTGAATGTATTTACCCACCCCCTCAACCATGGACAGGAGTTTTCCTTCTCCTAAACTGGTTGTCTAACAAAGGCTAAAGAATTCAATCTACCCTACTATTTTCTTAGATCAGGGTGAGAGAACAGATGAATTCATACCTTTTCCTAAGGGCAAAAGTGCGAAGTGAAACGCAAACTGCCTCATCCAGAATTTGAAATCAAATTACCAATGCTAGGAAGTTCAGTCTGCCTTGCTAGTGTTACATAATTCGTGGGTCGCCTACGAATTATGACTGTAGTGTAGTCAAACTTAAATAACGGTATTTCTAAATAGAAAGTTACCATTGAATCATAGCATGACCGTTATAGAAGTGACTGACAGCAGTTCACCTTTCACTGACCTACTCGCTGATTTCTCATTGGCTAAAGGGAAAGCATGTGAAGGGAACTGGGTTAGAGTAGTCAGAATTTGGTGGTTAGTCGAAGGGAGCAGACGTGATGTTCGTCTGTTCCCCAGGTAAGCCATCTACTCACCACGCGGTTGAACTCTTTTGGGTTTCGGTTTTAATAAAGACGTATGAGAAAAATAAACTAAGTTTTGCGTCATCGTTTAAAAACGAAGAGAATGAACACAGACAACCGGAGTCCAGAATAAAAGAAGTCCGTATCAAATAGAGGAAGAAATTAACCAAAAAGAAGATGGACAGTCGGCGAAATAGAATCCTCCTAAGGACACTACAATCGCCATTAATATTCCCGGTACAAAAGGAGCATATGATATGAGGATGAGGATGAATATAAAAATCTTAGTAGCCTTGGTGTAGAAAGAAATACACTTTTTAATACAAAAAGGCACCGGCCCCCTCGATTTAAAGGAGCAGAGCTGGGTTTATTGTCCAGTGCCTGAGACGCCCCCCCCCCCTGAGGGGGAATGCCGAGGAGATAGACGCAATTTTTAAGCCCACCACCAATGAGTCTCGGCTTGTAGGTGGTACCACGTTAATAGGGCCTTGTGCCTAATCTAGTACAAGTGGGGTACAAGGATAATACCCGCCCAGTGTGGATCTAACCCACCCCTATTAGCAACTACCTGAAATACGGAGTTTCTCAGGTGTAAATTTAGATGGATTTTCAACAAATTCGAAATGTATAGATTTTCAACCAATCCTTTCCCCATGCGGTTGTAGCCTTTTTTGGGCTTCGGTTTTAATAAAGACGTTTGGGAAAAATAAACTAAGTCTTACGTCATCGTTTAAAAACGAAGAGAATGAACACAGACAACCGGAGTCCAGATTAAAAGAAGTCCGTATCAAATAGAGGAAAAGAAATTAACCGAAAAGATGACCAGTCGGCGAAATAGAATCCTCCAAAGACCCCCCCCCCTTCGTCATTTATATACCCGATACAAAAAGGAGTATATAACACTAGCACTACTCCTGGCAAAACATATGGACTAACCACACTAACAAGAAAAGGCTATTATATGTGTGTGGGTATATAAAAAAGTAAAGTAGGCATCAGCCGGACAGCGAGGGAGTTTATCCCCTTTTCGCTAGCGCTAGACCATGGAGATTGTTTATCCTTTTGAGGTGGAGCGCCGCACCTACTGATAGCTCCCCACTTTACAGCTCAGATCTAAGCCATGCTAGGGACAACTACCTTCAGGGAAAAGTATAAAATAAACTCAACTGGACACATTTACAAAGGATGTTGTTGAGTACCGAGTGTCTTTTTTAATAATGTAGGAAATAACTAAATATCAGTAAAAAAAACAAAAAAAAATTAACTTACACCCACAAGAATATAACTACCTTCTTGCCAATAAGTCTGGTAGATAAGAAGGTGAACCGGGAAAAGATTATTAGTAAACTAAATTTGGTATTTTCTGAAAGCTTATGGTATCCTCTTTTGAAATTAGAAAACTCCTCTTTTTGACCCCCTGGGGAATTTTTTTTATTGGCAGGGGAGTATATAAACCAGATCTAGTTTGGTAGATAAGTAGTTGGACCGGGAAAAAATTGTTACTAAGCTAAATTTGCTATTTTTTGAAAGCTTACGGTATCCTCTTTTGAAATTTGAAAGCTCCTCATTTTGCACCCCGGGGGAAAATTTTTATTGGGGTGGGAGAGTATGCAAATCAGATCTATATTGGCTGTTAGCTTTTGTTGCCACTAATTTATTTCCTTTACGGGTTTATCAATGGCAATCTCTCGCCAACCGTCCTATCATTCATTGCCTTTGGTAGGTCCTCTGCGCAGTATCCAGTATTCACACAGAGCTGGTTAATGTAGGTTTTTGCTGGCCGGCCTGCACTGGCGTTCCTATGTGCTGGCTTCCATAGGAGATAAGTAACACCAGATAATCCGGATATACATTTTTGCATTTCATCTTGGACGATTTGGACGGTCTTCATTTTTAACCAAGATGATAACAGTCGTACACTTAAGGAACACGAGTATTAATATATAGTTATTTACTAAGGTTAGCTTAGATGTAGCACAAGGCCAAAGTATGGGGTGCCCAGTGAGAATCAAACTCACTAACAATGGTCTGTGAATCTAGTTTGCTAACCATTACACCACCTGCGGTGCCCCGAGTTTTAATATATAGATAGCAGCTTATGAATTAGTACCCGTTTCTCCAGCCGTGTCCGACATGTATGGTTCATCCGAGGCCACCGGAAGTTGGGCCTACTTTTGTGACGTCACACACCCAAAGAACAGGCCTTTTCTTTCGGTGGCCTCGGTTCATCTCACTGTGATGGTTTGTGTTATAGGGGACAAGTGGCCCATAACCCTGGCTATGGACCTAATTGACTGGCCGGGATCGTTGTCAATCGCAACCTGGGGACCTTACCAAGAAATTTAGCAGTTCTTTTCTAATCAGATAGATCAGAATGAGGGTCCTGTGCTGCCATACCTTCGCAATCCCCATTGGACTCGTCCAAATCTTTTAAAACCCTTTGCACTGTCCCGTCCTGTCGGCTGGCGCTTTAGAATACACCGACTGCACCTCTGCAGAAGGGTAATGCCTAAGGATGGAACCGTGGTGACTGAGCAGTCCATGACATGCAACACTCCACTTTCGCCCTTACGTAGGCTAGACATGCGGTCGGAGAGACCTTCTCCAAACAATCGGCTGGTCATGTCAAGCCCTAGCACCTATAGGATTGCCCCAACCCTATTACTTTTATGGCAAGCCCTAATCCTTATCATATATATGCTAGAAGGCGGTGGCTGAGGGTCTTCATGTCGTGGGTATGAGGTTAAACCCTAACTGATGGTGAAGTTCCAGTTCTGGAGGTCTGGGGAATGTGGAACACCCTTCATCACCATTGCTCCCAGGTCCACTCTGACCCGGAGTGGTAGTACCTGTTAGGGTCCCATCTATTGGTTAAATAGAAAAACATTGATTTATTCAAAAATTGAGTATCCATTAAGAATGAATTTATTTCAAACTACATCATCATCATCATCATCATCATGTCGCGCAATTTACACGGATATCCATGACGATCTCTCGCCAACCCTCCCTATCATTCATCGACTCTGTGAGTTCCTCCACGCAGCAGCCCGCATCCTTACATAGTTGGTCAATATAGGTTCTGGCTGGGCGGCCCACATTAGCGTGCCCATGTGCTGGCTTGCACAGTAGTACGTCGCTTATGAGCTCATCCTTGCTCCTCCAGCAGTGTCCTGCATGTCTAGCCCGTCTTACTCGTATGGTTTGTGAGATGAGAGGCAGGTGGCCATACAGTTGCTTTTTTGTGGGGTGCTGCTTCCACGACTTATTCAGGACCGCTCGCAGTATTCTTGTGCAGCTCCCATCTAGCTTCAAACTTAGTCGGCATTAAATGACCCACCGAGGTTGATATGCCGTAAAACAAAAACCAAACCAAAACTATATCTGCACTGTCCTTAGATTGAAACCCAAAAACTATGAAATCTTCCTATTAGAAATGCAAGTGTAAATGACAAACAATACAGCATGTCGTTTCCAAATTTCTGAATAGCATCATGGTGCTGCTTTCCTTACAGACAGTGCCCAACTGATTCTAATCGGCTGTACATATTACATAGTTCTTTGGTAACCTACGAATTATGTATGAAGTGTAGTTAGATTTTAAATCGAATTTCGTTGAAAATTCAAATAACGGCGGTAAATGGAAAGTTACTGTTGGGTCTTAAAGTTATTGAGAGCACTTAAACTTTACTTGACACCCCCACCCCGGTTTCCACCAAGGTGTAGCGTGTGAAAAGAAATTAAGTTAATTAAACAATTGCTGGAGAGTCAGGAGGGGCAGACGTTAGGATCTTAACTCTTAAGATCCAGGCTTCTCGCCACGCAGAGGTCCGATCTCCCTGACAAGCTAAAGTGACAGTTCTTCCAGGCTGTGGTTGTGTCGGTGCTGCTATATGGCTGCACCACCTGGACCCTAACAAAGCGTCTTGAGAATAAGCTAGATGGGAGCTGCACAAGAATGCTGCGTGCAGTCTTGAACAAGTCGTGGAAACAGCACCCCACAAGGAAACAGCTGTACGGTCACCTGCCCCCCCCCCATCTCACAAACTATCCGAGTGAGACGGACAAGGCATGCAGGACACTGCTGGAGAAGCAAGGATGAACTCATAAGCGACGTTCTCCTGTGAAAGCCAACACATGGACATGCAAGTATGGGGCGCCCAGCAAGGACCTACATTGACCAGTTATGTGAGGATACTGGTTGCTCCACAGAGGAGCTCCCAGGTGCAATGAATGATAGGGAAGGTTGGCGAAAGATTGTCATGGATACCCGTGCTGCATGCGCGACATGATGATGATGATTTTGTAATAAAGAATAAAAAATAACGAAGTCTTGCCTATTAATTACAAATAAGAAATAAGTACAGACAGAGAGTTAGAAAGAAAGTTTAGAAGAAAGAAAGAAAGAAAGAAAGAAAGAAAGAAAGAGAGAGGACAGAGAGAATAATAATAATAATAATAATAATAATAATAATAATAATAATAATAATTATGCTATTATGCTATAATAATTATAATAATAAGAAATGCTATGTATATACTGTAATTTATATTTATATAATATATATGAATTTTAGGCTTTTTGTCCTTTTCAAATCTGATTTCAGAATGGATAAGAGTTACAGATTGGGGTGATTCAAATGTTTTTTTTTGTTTTTTTTTGTTGTTTTTTCTTTTCTTTTGCAACAATTTTTTTTTTTTTTTTAATTACTTTCAGAATTTGAAAGCAGAAGAAAGCAGTCCAGAGGAAAAAGATGGCAGCGACAAAGAAAAAAAAAGAAAATTAAAAACTCATCATCTCCTCACCTCATCATCTCATTTGTCTACTCTCTCGCCATTTATACATCCATCATGTAAAGGGGTATATAACCCATAGTCGAAAAAAACCGAAACAAACAAAGCGCATGAACAAAATTTATGTTATATAATGTAGTGGGTTTTGTCTTTGAAATTGTCTCCTGAAGTTATGGTAATCTTGAACTTTAAGTGACTAAATTCCTACCTCATTTAAGTCTTAACAGGTCTTAACTCTCAAAGCAATGAAAGTTAAATCCCTTTGTTCTTTTTCCGAGAAGAAGCTTGTAAACAATGGCAGCCATCTTTGATTCAACGTAATTTTCATGAAGAAAACACGACGCTTTTCAAATCCAGTTCATATCAAATTATGCACAAGTACAATTTCTTTTGTAAGAATTTAGATACTTAAAGTTCAAGATTACCGAAGTTATAATTGTTTACTAAGGATTATTATTATTATCATTAGTTACTTGAAACCATATAAATGTGTGTAAAAATGATTATATTTAAATGATTATTATCAAATAGAAATAGTTACTTAAAAGTATTTTTATAAACCAGCTTTATAAAATGATAACTGTGAGAATGAAACAAGTTAACTCTCTCTCTCTCTCTCTCTCTCTCTCTGTGTGTGTGTGTGTGTGTGTGTGTGTGTGTATGTCAAGAATTTGTGTATGCTGATGACCGGAAATGAATCAGCTTTATTGATGAGGTCACAAGACATATTACTGTGAATTATTTGCATTAGAAATAGTTACTTGAAGTTATAATTGTTTACTAAGAATTATTATTATCACTTTAATTATTACTATTGTCACTTTAAACCATATAAATATGTGCAAAAATGATTTTGTTTGAATGATTATTATTATTAAATAGAAATAGTTACTTAAAGCCATAAAATAATTGTGTATAAAATATTAGTATTAGGTAGGAATACATGAAGCCATACAATTGTTTGCAAATTATTTGTATTAAATAGGATTTTCTTAACTATATAACTGTAAATTATTTGTACAAGCAAAATAAAAAAACGCCCTCTGGGCGACGTAAAATAAATATTGCCTGAGGGGATGGGAGTTGACAATTTAATATCAGAGAGTTTGTATCATAAGTAAAGTAAAATCATCAAATATATTAAAGGAGTAAAAAATAAAATAAATTTATTAAAGGAGTAAAAAATAAAAAAATTGAAATAGAAACTTAGTTCTGATAACTTTAAATATATATTAAAATAAAACAAACTATACATAGATAGATAATACCAGGTATGTATTTATTAAAACTTGTTTTAAAAAACCGATGAGGACTGTCTAATGTTGCATGTTCAAATTTTGAGTGTAGTTATTCTACGTTATGACGTTTTAGGTAGTGTGACGTAAGCAGTGACGTCGTTTTTGTTACAGGCAAAAACCGGAAGTGAATCTCCATTATTAATAGATTAAGAATAGTAACTATAAGTTATGATTGTTTACTAAGGATTATTAGTAGTAGTTACTCCAAAACATGTGTACAATCAAATGCCTATTAGTAAATAGAAATAATTACCCGAAAACATATAATAAAAATATAATAAAATCATATAATAAATTAAATGCCTATTAGTAAATAGAAATAATTTCCCGAAAACATATAATAAAAATATAATAAATCATATAATAAAATCAAATGCCTATTAGTAAATAGAAATAATTACCCGAAACATATAATAAAACATATAATAAAATCATATAATAAAATTAAATGCCTATTAGTAAATAGAAATAATTACCCGAAACATATAATAAAAACATATAATAAATCATATGAAAATTAAATGCCTATTAGTAAATAGAAATAATTACCCGAAAACATATAAAAAACATAATAAAAATCATATAATAAAATTAAATGCCTATTAGTAAATAGAATATTACCCGAAAACATATAATAAACATATAATAAAATCATATAATAAAATCAAATGCCTATTAGTAAATAGAAATAATTACCCGAAAATATATAATCATTAGTATTAGATGAGAATACTTGAAACCATACAATTGGTTGCAAATTATTTGTGTTAGATGAAATTACTTGATAGGGCCGGGTTCAGCTCAGTCGGTAGAGCGTTCGGCTAGAAACCACAAGGTTCCTAGTTCGATACCGGCCCTCGCCAACTCAGCGTATGAGTAGCACAGGGACCTGTGCGGTAAAGTAAGGAGCCGATGGTAGGTTTGGCGCTCCACCTCAGACGCAAAAAAACAATCTCCTTGGTCTAGCGCTAGTGAAAAGGGGATAGACTCCCTCGCTGTATGGCTTATACCGACATTAGGCCGCCCCGACGACTTTACTTACTTTTTACTTTATATATATATATATAAGCGACGTCCTCCTGTGGAAGCCAGCACATGGGTACGCCAGTGTGGGCCGACCAACAAAGACGTGCACTGACCAGTTCTGTGCAGATACAGGATTCTGCATAGAGGACCTCCCGAGAATGATGAGCGATATATATATATATATATATATATATATATATATATATGAGGGACAAAATGAAAGATGTCAAGTGTATAGTGAATGTGTGAATATGATGTTATTAACCGTTAATTTTTAAATACTTAAGCATTTCGGTATATTGTACCATCTTCAGGACACTGTTAAGTAATGTTTATGCGAGGGACATTACTTAACAGTGTCCTGAAGATGGTACAATATACCGAAATGCTTAAGTATTTAAAAATTAACGGTTAATAACATCATATTCACACATTCACTATACACTTGACATCTTTCACACACACACACACACACACACACATATATATATATATATATATATATATATATATATATATATCAAACCATCCGAACGAGCAGAATGTGACACAAGGTCAATTTCTTAAGCGGAGTTTATCAGGTTTGAATTCAGTGTAGTGGGTCTTTTCTTCGAAATTGCCTCTTCCTTCCGTGAACATCATCTAAGTTTGTTGATTCCATATTTTTTATCACTGGTTTAAGCATTAATAAAAATGATTCCTCACTCCTGAAATACACTATCATTCATAACAAGAGAACACTACGTAGGATTAAGGAATCTTGTGTTATTCTCACACATCAAACCATTCCCCAGAGACAAGGATTTTTTAATATATCCCCACATCTAGCTAAATTAGTTCTTAAAAATCACAAAATTCCGTTTAAATAACGAATTCAGACAAACACTTCCGAACCAATTTCTGTTAAATTTCACATTATTTCACTCAGGACCCAAAAGTTACTTCCCTTGCACCATTCATATCTATTAATAATGGAGATTCGCTTCCGGTTTTTGTCTGTAACAAAAACTACGTCACTGCTTACGTCACACTACCTAAAATCGTCATAACAGAACAACTACACTCAAAATTTGAACATGCAACATTAGACAGTCCTCATTGGTTTTTTAAACAGGTTTTAATAAATACATACCTGGTATTATCTATCTATATATAGTTTGTTTTATTTTGATATATATTTAAAGCTATCAGAACTAAGTTTTCATTTCAATTTTTTTAATTTTTACTCCTTTAATAATTTTAAAAATTTTTTTTTGCTCCTTTAATAAATTTGAAGATTTTACTTTACTTATGATACACACTGATATTAAATTTTCAACTCCCATCCCCTCAGGCAATATTTATTTTACGTCGCCCAGAGGGCGTTTTTTGTATTTTGCTAGTTTCCATAAAAAATTAATTACTAAAACTTATTACAAACATTTCTCTTCTTGCTAAAATCCATAATAAATTGGTTATGAACGCGATACATGCCCTTTGAGAATTCTTGTTTTAAATTTAAAATGTTTCTTTTTCTTACAGTTACACCTGATTATGAATGTGATACAGGCTTTTGATAAATTATCTTGTTTAAATGTAGAATATTCTCTTTTTTTCTCTCTTAAAGAATCTGGTAGAAAACAATCACATCATAAATAATTTTGAATAAATAAATTCAGTTGAATAACATCTATGTTTTTTTCATATCATCTTATTCCTATATCATCTATAAATAAGTCCATCTATCTATCCATCAATATATCTATCTATCAATCTATATATCTACATGACTATCTATGTGGTTGAGAATAGAGGAAAGTGTGGATATAACAACACAGACAGTTGAATTCAGTTGATATTTCGCCCCATTGTATCAAGCTTTTTCGAAACTTTATTTATTCATACAATGAGGCGAAATATCAACTGAATCCAACTGTCTGTGTTGTTATATCCACACTTTCCTCTATTCTCAACCACATTATGTTGAATTTATTCAAATCCTTCACTCCTCATATATATATATATATATATATATATATATATATATCCCACTGTTCACATCAATCTATCAATCTATATATCTATTGCCGACTATTTGTATCTATCTATCAATCTATTTCCTTTGTCATATCTATTAATAATGGAGATTCGCTTCCGGTTTTTGTCTGTAACAAAAATTACGTCACTGCTTACATCACATTACCCAAAATCGTCATAACATAGAATAAAATTTATTCTACGATTTTTGGCATGTTCAAATTTTGAGTGTATTTATTCAATGACTACACTCAAAATTTGAACCTGCAACATTAGACAGTCCTCATTTTTTTAAAAACAAGTTTTAATAAATACATGGCTGGTATTATTAGGCAGTAACATCTCCTCCACAGAAAACGACGTTAATGCACGCATAGGAAAGGCATGGGCCGCTATAAATATATTATCTATCATATGGAGGTCCAATCTCACAGAGAAGCTAAAGAGACAGTTCTTCCAGGCCGTTGTCGTGTCGGTGCTGCTGTATGGCTGCATCACCTGGACCCTAACTAAGCGACTAGAGAACAAACTAGATGGGAGCTGCACAAGAATGCTGCAGGTGATCATGAACAAGACGTGGAAACAGCACCCTACCAGAAAGCAGCGGTATGGCCACCTACCACATATCACCCAAACCATCCGAGTGAGACGGACAAGACACGCGGGACACTGCTGGAGAAGCAAGGACGAACTCATAAGCGACGTCCTCCTGTGGAAGCCAGCACATGGACGGGCCAGTGCGGGCCGACCAGCAAAAACGTACGTTGATCAGCTCTGTGCGGATGCAGTATGCTGCATAGAGGACCTCCCGAGAATGATGAGCGATAGGGACGGATGGAGAGAGATTGTCATGGATATCCACGCTGACAGCGCGACATGATGATGATGATGATATATCTATACATAGTTTGTTTTATTTTAATACATATTTAAAGTTAATTTAAAACTCTTATCTAGTCGAGGCTAAAGAACCAAATCTACCCTACTTATTAAAATGGATTCATGCCTTTCACTAGAACATTAGAATGAAATGATGCACAGCCAGTTCCATCCAAGATTCGAAATTGGCTTAGCGAGTCCATTTTGTTAGAAGACAATCATGAATAGGAAATATGCTATTATGGAGATAACCAGGCGTCAATAGAAACGTTTATCTAGAGCCTTGTTGATTAAGCTAAAATGAATCCTGAAAAGAACTGGATATCAAATAGGGGAGATTAAGGTAATCCAGAAAAAAAAACATACACCACCATTACCCCTCGAGAAGATGAAGAGCGAAATCCATTAAAAAGAATCTGTTCGTAGACGTTTTAGACGAAGGAAATGATTAGTTTTGTTTTGTTTTTTTACGGCGTATCAACCTCAGTGGGTCATTTAATGCCGATTAGACGTTTTAGACGAATGAAATGAAATATATATATATATATATATATATATATATATATATATATTTGGGAGAATATGTGCTTAGTTGAAGTCGTACCTACTTTTGAAAATTAATGGATTAATAATTAATGAAGAGCGAAACCCATTAAAAAGAATCTGTTCGTAGACGTTTTAGACGAAGGAAATGAATAATGAATATAATATATATATATATATATATATATATATATATATATATATATATAATAAAGATAAATCTAATGAGTCAGATCTTAGCCCTGAATAGCATTAAGTGAAACTAATAGTAGGTTCGTCTGACTCATTAGATTTATCTTTATTATTTGCTCTACTTAGGTATTGAGCACTTTTTACTTATTAGCTTTTCTCCTAGCGGTTTTATGAATATATATATATATATATCTTATATACATATATATACATATAAATTGTTTTTTCTTTTGGCCAAATACTGTACCAATAGATTATTTTTTGTTGGTACGACTATCTTGGTATTTTCTTTCTTTCAAAAATTTTTTTTCTCCCCGGTTGATGTTTGGTAGTATATTTTTACAATCAAACTATTTGCTGTTTTTTTTCTCACCGCAAGGATTTACCAACACGCTTGGTATATATATATATATATATATATATATATATAGGTATATGTAAAAACAAAATTTTTTTTGTGATGAAACAAAGAAAATACAGTGCTCAATCACAAATTGTAAGAGCTAATATTTATTTATTTTACAAAGTTTTCACAGATCAATGTTCATTATAAACAGCGACCCAGGTTTCATGCTAAGTTACAGTCCAATGTTACAGTCCAAAATGTGACATTGAGTAAAGAACTTCAACACACACCATGGGATCTTGCTCAACGGCCTGATGATTGCCCCT
This sequence comes from Doryteuthis pealeii, assembly GCA_023376005.1. Lineage (NCBI taxonomy): Eukaryota > Metazoa > Mollusca > Cephalopoda > Myopsida > Loliginidae > Doryteuthis > Doryteuthis pealeii. The sequence goes on along the minus strand of CM042153.1, from coordinate 18,212,501 downwards.
TAGCATGAAACCTGAGTCGCTGTTTATAATGAACATTGATCTGTGAAAACTTTGTAAAATAAATAAATATATATATATATATATATATTATATATATATATATATATATATACGGATGAAAAGAGAAATCTCAGATCCAAATTCGAGTCACAAAATGGCGGATGCCGACACACAAACAGGAGAGAAAAAAAGGATCAGATACATCCTGTCAACCAATCTAGAGTTATTTTATGTTTAGAAGTTACGGAATCGTTTTTATTGTTCGTTCAAATTTACGTTTTTATTGTTCGTTCAAATTTACATTTTTTGTGTAGGGGTCAAATAAGAACAAAACGACGGGTAACAAATGTAGAAAAAGTATTAACAGAAAGTAGACAAATACAATAGAGAGATGTGGAAATTACGTGCGACAAAATAGAGTTATTGGCTCACTCGCATTGGCTTACTGCTAAGCCACAATTATCCCTGTTACTTATAGTAACCTGTCGGCGCAGTCCATTAGTTTTATAGGGTGTATCACCTATAACATTTATGATTTTTTTTTCTTTTGCACACGTTCCTATCGAATATGAATAATTTTTAAACAGATATATTTGATCAGTATTATCTGCGTTATTCGGACTATTGTCCTCATTTTTATTGTTATCTGTACAACGTTTCGGCCGATTAAAATAAAACAATATGAGTCTTGGTAAAAAAAATCATACATAAAATGAATAGGTAGATTTATAGACCAGCCAAGGTCACGTGAGTTGTTCCTGCAGCCAATCACTAACCATACTGCGTGGAAGACACACTATTTAAACCCCCCCCGCCCCACTGGTCATAATTACAATTATGCTCACTGGTCATAATTACAATTACAGCCCCAAGTCATAATGTTTCCACCACCATGTTTAATGGTTGGGATGGTGTTCTTGGGGTCAAAGACCCCCCAACCTGTTGGCCGTGAGTGGTGACCTGTGATGCTTAAGGATGGAATCCTGATGGCTGGGCAGTCCATGACATGCAACTTTAGCCCTTATTTGGGCTAAACGGTCGGTCGGAGAGTCCACCCCCGATCAATCGTCTTGCCGCGTCAAGCCCTAGCACCTATATGATTGTCCCGATCCTATTACCCTCATGACAACCCTTCAATCCTTTTTATCATATATATATATATATATATATATATATATATATATAATATTATATATAGGCGATGTCTAAGAGTTTTATTCTTTTTTGATGAAATAAACTT
>CM042153.1:18201261-18208761 GCA_023376005.1 Doryteuthis pealeii | reverse complement strand
TATATATATATATATATATATATATATATATCAAACTCATAAGTCAAGGTACCACTGTATTAGTATCAGAGCCGCCATCTTGTGGTTAACACGTTTTGTTATTGAAGAGTTAAAATGTAGCCATCCTTGAGACGAATTTTCTAGAAGGAGAAAAACTCGGGCACCTCACGTAGTGTAATGGTTAGCAAGCTAGATTCGCAGACCATTGTTAGTGAGTTCGATTCTCACTGGGTGCCCCATACCTCTGGCCTTGTGCCACATCTAAGCTAAGCTTAGTAAATAGCTGTACCCAGAAATACCCTCACGTAGTGTAATGGTTAGCAAGCTAGATTCGCAGACCATTGTTAGTGAGTTCGATTCTCACTGGGTGCCCCATACCTCTGGCCTTGTGCCACATCTAAGCTAAGCTTAGTAAATAACTGTACCCAGAAATACCCTCACGTAGTGTAATGGTTAGCAAGCTAGATTCGCAGACCATTGTTAGTGAGTTCGATTCTCACTGGGTGCCCCATACCTCTGGCCTTGTGCCACATCTAAGCTAAGCTTAGTAAATAACTGTACCCAGAAATACCCTCACGTAGTGTAATGGTTAGCAAGCTAGATTCGCAGACCATTGTTAGTGAGTTTGATTCTCACTGGGTGCCCCATACCTCTGGCCTTGTGCCACATCTAAGCTAAGCTTAGTAAATAACTGTACCAGAAATACCCTCACGTAGTGTAATGGTTAGCAAGCTAGATTCGCAGACCATTGTTAGTGAGTTCGATTCTCACTGGGTGCCCATACCTCTGGCCTTGTGCCACATCTAAGCTAAGCTTAGTAAAAACTGTACCCAGAAATACCCTCACGTAGTGTAATGGTTAGCAAGCTAGATTCGCAGACCATTGTTAGTGAGTTTGATTCTCACTGGGTGCCCTATACCTCTGGCCTTGTGCCACATCTAAGCTAAGCTTAGTAAATAACTGTACCCAGAAATACCCTCACGTAGTGTAATGGTTAGCAAGCTAGATTCGCAGACCATTGTTAGTGAGTTCGATTCTCACTGGGTGCCCATACCTCTGGCCTTGTGCCACATCTAAGCTAAGCTTAGTAAATAACTGTACCCAGAAATACCCTCACGTAGTGTAATGGTTAGCAAGCTAGATTCGCAGACCATTGTTAGTGAGTTCGATTCTCACTGGGTGCCCCATACCTCTGGCCTTGTGCCACATCTAAGCTAAGCTTAGTAAATAACTGTACCCAGAAATACCCTCACGTAGTGTAATGGTTAGCAAGCTAGATTCGCAGACCATTGTTAGTGAGTTTGATTCTCACTGGGTGCCCTATACCTCTGGCCTTGTGCCACATCTAAGCTAAGCTTAGTAAATAACTGTACCCAGAATACCCTCACGTAGTGTAATGGTTAGCAAGCTAGATTCGCAGACCATTGTTAGTGAGTTTGATTCTCACTGGGTGCCCTATACCTCTGGCCTTGTGCCACATCTAAGCTAAGCTTAGTAAATAACTGTACCCAGAAATACCCTCACGTAGTGTAATGGTTAGCAAGCTAGATTCGCAGACCATTGTTAGTGAGTTCGATTCTCACTGGGTGCCCATACCTCTGGCCTTGTGCCACATCTAAGCTAAGCTTAGTAAATAACTGTACCCAGAAATACCCTCACGTAGTGTAATGGTTAGCAAGCTAGATTCGCAGACCATTGTTAGTGAGTTTGATTCTCACTGGGTGCCCTATACCTCTGGCCTTGTGCCACATCTAAGCTAAGCTTAGTAAATAACTGTACCCAGAAATACCCTCACGTAGTGTAATGGTTAGCAAGCTAGATTCGCAGACCATTGTTAGTGAGTTTGATTCTCACTGGGTGCCCCATACCTCTGGCCTTGTGCCACATCTAAGCTAAGCTTAGTAAATAACTGTACCCAGAAATACCCTCACGTAGTGTAATGGTTAGCAAGCTAGATTCGCAGACCATTGTTAGTGAGTTTGATTCTCACTGGGTGCCCTATACCTCTGGCCTTGTGCCACATCTAAGCTAAGCTTAGTAAATAACTGTACCCAGAAATACCCTCACGTAGTGTAATGGTTAGCAAGCTAGATTCGCAGACCATTGTTAGTGAGTTTGATTCTCACTGGGTGCCCTATACCTCTGGCCTTGTGCCACATCTAAGCTAAGCTTAGTAAATAACTGTACCCAGAAATACCCTCACGTAGTGTAATGGTTAGCAAGCTAGATTCGCAGACCATTGTTAGTGAGTTTGATTCTCACTGGGTGCCCCATACCTCTGGCCTTGTGCCACATCTAAGCTAAGCTTAGTAAATAACTGTACCCAGAAATACCCTCACGTTAGCAAGCTAGATTCGCAGACCATTGTTAGTGAGTTTGATTCTCACTGGGTGCCCTATACCTCTGGCCTTGTGCTAAGCTTAGTAAATCTGTACCAGAAATACCCTCACGTAGTGTAATGGTTAGCAAGCTAGATTCGCAGACCATTGTTAGTGAGTTTGATTCTCACTGGTGCCCATACCTCTGGCCTTGTGCCACATCTAAGCTAAGCTTAGTAAATAACTGTACCAGAAATACCCTCACGTAGTGTAATGGTTAGCAAGCTAGATTCGCAGACCATTGTTAGTTCGAGGTTACCTCTGGCCTTGTGCCACATCAAGCTAAGCTTAGTAAATAACTGTACCCAGAAATACCCTCACGTAGTGTAATGGTTAGCAAGCTAGATTCGCAGACCATTGTTAGTGAGTTTGATTCTCACTGGGTGCCCCATACTTCTGGCCTTGTGCCACATTTAAGCTACCCCTTCCCGCACCACCCAAAAAAAACAGAATTTGGGTTCTGGTAGTTTGCATCAGTAATAGTATATATACAGGGTGACCCCTCCCTCCCCCAAAAAACAGAATTTGGGTTCTGTTTTTTTTTTTGGTCACCCTGTAACTAAATGGAGAAAAAAAAACTTTCTTGTAAAGTATGGGAAAGTTTTTTTTTGCCAAAAATGTTTCTTTATCAATCAAAAACTTTTCACTAGTTCATCAAGTAAAATAGGCAAATAGATAAATAGATAAATAATTAAATTTCGTGTGGGCAACAACTTCAAGAAACCTATGCTGTCATTAGATATCAGATAGACGCCATTTTTAGTGAGTAAATTTGGCGGGAAAAAATTCCCATATGGATTGGTCAGTTTCATATGATATAATTCTCATAAAATTTGTCCAGTGTTTCTATTAACTCATGTTATTGTCTTCGGACAGAGAAATTAATGTTCGAACTGTGTTAAACACTCCGTCCATAACTGGGAAGCGAAGATTGCTTTTATCAACGCCTGTTTATCTTTTAGACCCCCCCCCTATATTTGAATCACAATGATGGAAAGAAAAAAAAAGAAGAAGACTTCCCCCCTTTCGCTTTCTACGCAGCTTAGTTATAAGAAGAAAATTGAGCAGTTTGATAGAGGTGGGAATTTCATGAAACTGTTCTCGTTTACTGTCCACCATAGCAGGGAAAATTCCTTTGAGAAGCTGCCACAAGTATTTCCCATTGTCTGTTTAATCGTGTCCTCCCCTCCTCCTCATCCTCCCCGCGCGTGTGCTCCATGTCTATGGGGAATCACCATCGTTTTTTATTCCAGTTTTCGGCAATGTTTCAATCTCTCCCCGCCAACCCCTATCTCCCTCCCCTCTCTCTCAGTCTTTCTTTTTTTCTTTCTTTCTTTCTTTCTTTCTTTCTTTCTTTCTTCTCAGTCCGCGAGTCGTATCACCAGGAGACCAAACGTTATTCACATAATTTCCCGCCCCGCCAGACGTTTCTCAATGTGATTGGTCAACGCAAATCTCGTTTCCATAAACACTGACATACGAGATTACTTTCCGAGATGACCAACACAAAAGCGAGTTGATTGGAAATCGGTTTAATTGAATTTACTGGTTCTTCAATTTACCAAAACGTTGATGGTTGAAGTAAAGAAAGATTGGGTCCCCCCAAATTTAGTCTGGGGTGAGAGGAGGGGTTGGTACAGGCGAGGAATAAAAGTTATCAGATTGGTATCAAAAGTTATAAAGGCATCAAGTGATCTTATTAACATAAAGATGGGAAAATATCACAAGTTATCAAAAGTGGGTTCATTAGTAATCGAAAAGAAAAACTTTTGACGATAGGACGGCATGTTTGGATTTTAACGGCATGTCAACCCTTGTTGGGTTATTTCAAGCCGAAAACATTTTGTTTCTTTCATTTTTTCATAGGTATTATACCCCTTTACCTATCGTAATTAGGTTCCTTAGTAATCGGTTGGTTGGTTGGATTTTACGGCATGTCAACCATTGTTGGGTTATTTCAAACCGAAGACATTTGGTTTCATTCATTCTTTATGGGTATTCAATGTTATGTACCCCTTTATCTCTCGGGTATATAATTGAGGAGATGGATTCTTACTTGTTCTTGTTCTTACTTTGTTGCTGTCATCTCCTGGGCTGATTATTCTTTCCTCTTTGGGGAGCGAAGGACTCCATACGTCTGCTTCCCCCAGATCAATTTTTAAAGATACAAGCTTTACTTGAAATGTATAGAACAGTATTATAGCTGTGACAAGTAGAATCCACAGACTTTTCAATAAGTATTATTATTATGTACAACTTATGACGTATCTTAAAAACCAGACATGACCAAACGCAATGAGTGGTATTTTTTTTAATTCAGCATAAAATCGCGATCATATATCACTTGATAAACATTTGACCTTTGGGAAAAAAGGGTTAACGCAAGCCAGTGTGATCTTTGAAGATAAGAGTCAATGTATGGATAAAAATTCACAATCCTAAAAGGTAAACACTTCATACCTAATTGCAATATGAATGTTTTAAGATAAGTCTACCAAGCTTGACTCTATACATAGAAAGGACGTTTATATTGTTAGTCATTGTTTTATTGTTAAATAATCTGTTAGAATTGAACTAAGGGTAATTCCATGTCAAATCATCCAGAAAAAAATTATAATTGTCACCCAACACTTCAATTTTTCTGAGTTACAAATTTGAGTTACAAAATGTCGCCATTTTTCGCGAACCTCATCAAATTTGGAGAGATAAAAATCCACATAACTCCGCCAATTTTTGGAATTGGAAGCTCAAATTTTGGGGATTGTCAAACGTTAACATAGTCCACGCCTGGGAAAAATTTCAGACAAATTGAAGGGGGTGGGTGACATGGCCTGGATGATTTGATATGGAATTACCCATTGAAGGGGGTGGGTGACATGGCCTGTATGATTTGATATGGAATTACCCATTGAAAGGGGTGGGTGACATGGCCTGTATGATTTGATATGGAATTACCCATTGAAGGGGTGGGTGACATGGCCTGATGATTTGATATGGAATTACCATTGAAGGGGGTGGGTGACATGGCCTTGATTTGATATGGAATTACCCATTGAAGGGGGTGGGTGACATGGCCTGGATGATTTGATATGGAATTACCATTGAAGGGGTGGGTGACATGGCCTGGATGATTTGATATGGAATTACCCATTGAAGGGGGTGGGTGACATGGCCTGGATGATTTGATATGGAATTACCCATTGAAGGGGGTGGGTGACATGGCCTGGATGATTTGATATGGATGGATGATTTGATATGGAATTACCCATTGAAGGGGTGGGTGACATGGCCTGGATGATTTGATATGGAATTACCCATTGAAGTGACATGGCCTGTATGATTTGATATGGAATTACCCATTGAATGACATGGCCTGGATGATTTGATATGGAATTACCCCGAAATTTTAATTCATTTATTTGTTGCTGTTAGTCTTAGAATAAATGCTATACTAATACAATAACAACATCCATGAACAGCAATAACAACAAAAATAATTTCCTCTAGCGACAAACTAAGGAAATTGCTCTCGAGATGACCTGGAAATGGGTACGAAGAGGAAACTTAAAACGAGAAACTGAATCTCTTTTAATAGTAGCACAAAATAACAACATAAAAACTAATTAAGTCATGTATTATTTGTATTATTCGGACTATTGTCCTCATCTTTATTCTTATCTACACAACGTTTCGGCCGATGTGCCCTCCGGTCTTCTTCAAGTATTGAATTGGACACATGACGTAGTGGATATAGGCGTTGAGTTAATACAGTTATAAGTGACAGTTATCTCTAGGCCGCAGGTTCAATCCTGGTCAAGGGCGACAGTAACATAGGATAATTAACACAGCTTAACACTTGTACCCAGTCATGGTTAACGGAATAGTCTACCGCCGTGGATTAAATAAAGGGTTCGTTCGAAGTTCCGTGAAGGCTCCCAATTACTGCCTGAAGGTTCCCGAGTTCGACAAGAATGTTCTCAAGTTCGAGGAGTGGGTTCCCGAGTTTGAGAAGGTTCCTGAGTCAAGAAATACCTGAAGAAGGCTGGAGGGCACATCGGCCGAAATGTTGTGTAGATAACAATAAAGATGTGGACAATAGTCCGAATAATACAAACAATAAAAATTATCAAGCCTCATCTAAAAAAAACTCAGAGAAATAGTAATTAAATCATAACTAGAAATTGATCATACGCAGGTGTAGTTTATGTGTGTGTGTATGTAGAGAGAGAGAGAGAGAGAGAGAGAGAGAGAGAGAGAGAGAGAGAGAGAGGAGAGATGAAATAATTAATCGCACAAGCAAATATATGCATCCTCCGGGTGCAAGTATTTAAGTTTTAATGTAATAAAATATTATATCAAATTAGAAGGACTAATGAAACTAAATAAGAATGCAAATAAAGAATATTTAAAACAGATCACTCCCGTCTTTCATTGCTAAATTTTCCTTATTTAACTACTTAGTTAAATTAGGAAGTAAAGAATAAAATTACATTTATTTCTTCTTGTTAATGGATTTCTTTTAAGATTTATTCCCGAGATTTTTACTCATATTAATTAAGATAAAACAAAACAATTAGAAATCAATAATACCAAGCACATATTTATTAAAATCCAATTTTTAATATCAATATGCAAATTAGCCTTTCCGTTCACACAGTAAACAAACATAAAAGAAATACATACGTTTTTACAACACAAATATGACATACATTTGAAAATGTCAATAGGTTATTTCCTATAACTCCAACATAAAAAGGGAACCACTCTGATTGACTGATAAATTATTAATTTATTTATTTATCTGCTAGGAAAAAAGAAGACGGGGTTAACGTTAGGGTTAGAGTTAGGTTTTAGGGTTAGGGTTTAGTGTTAGTTTAATGGGAAAATAATGGGTAGATTAATTAACAGACAAAATTCATTCAGAGTGGTTCCCCTTTTTATGTTGGAGTTATAGGAAATAACCATGTCAATATATATTTACCAATCCCTCCGCTCGAGCAAGATGCGACATAAAATCAATTTTCTTTGTCCTAGACTGGTTGCCTAATGAAGTTTAAAGAGCCCAGTTTGCCCTACTATTTACCCACAGCTGGAGGGTTAATAGTTGGTTCATACTTTTTTC
>CM042153.1:18191261-18196261 GCA_023376005.1 Doryteuthis pealeii | reverse complement strand
CTTGCAGATCCATTATTACTGAATCATCAGTTGGATCCTCACAGGATGCCCCATTAAAATCCCTATGTAAAAAAGACCTTGCGTTGATTCGGCTTGGTAGGGCGTCAGAAAAAAAAATCGCACATACACTCTGAAAAGAAAAATCAGTGTCTCTTATTTGAAATATTAAATGCAATAAATAAATAAATAAATAATCCATGCTGTTATTATTCAAATTTTATCTTTTTAATTCTCTTCACGAATATAAATCGAGTCTTCATTATTTTTGCTCAAAAAGCAAGATCTGTTGATACTTGATATGTAAATATATGTAATAAGTAATTGAGAGTTACCTCCCCTACTTTATGATTACCTCCCCTTTGGAGAACTCTTTAGTAAATACTAGACTATATAAACTCTGAATAAGTGTACCAATTATTCTAAGTAGAATAAAGCTTTCCAAAGTCTATCAGTGTTATCATTTGTCATTACACTTATATAATGTAAATATCTAGTGAATAATAGACTATATAAACTCTCAGTAAGTGTACCAATTATTCTAAGTAGAATAAAGCTTTCCAAAGTCTATCAGTGTTATCATTTGTCATTACACTTATATAATGTAAATATCTAGTGAATAATAGACTATATAAACTCTCAGTAAGTGTACCAATTATTCTAAGTAGAATAAAGCTTTCCATAGTCAATCGGTGTTATCGTTTGTCATTACAATATATTTACTTTGTCGTTAATTGTTTTATTTTCGCAGTTTCGTCCGGACATTCATACAGACATACAGACATACATACACACCAACTGCCATTTATATATGTATAGATTGTATTGATGCTGTATATGTTTTGTGCAAATATTCTTTTTCTTCCTATGGTCGATGATAGTTGGTTGGTTGGTTGGTTGATTTAACGGCATATCAACCGCGTCTGGGGTTATGTCATGCCTAAACGGTTAGGAAGTAATATATGTTGTGTATTCATATTTATACTTTTTTTAGTAATTGGTTTTAACAATGTGTTAGCATTATTAGGGATCATGTTGTATGGTATTGATTATGTTCATGTCTTATTCGATGGTATAATTTTCTTTCCCTAAAAAAGGACAGAATGTCCTCCATGTTGACATTTTCAAATAGATCTTTTATATTGCTTGCATTAAAATACCGGTTTCTGATGTGAGCAAAAGACCTACATTCCATGAATAAGTGCATAACAGTCAAAGTTGTTTGACATGTTTCACACTATGGTTGTTGTTCTTGTTTGAATATATAGGAGTGCGTTAGTCTTGTGTGACCAATGCGTAATCGAGACAAAATGACTTTTCCTTTCTAGACTTCCTTAAAGTCAGTCTCCAGCCTCCCAAATTGGGTTTGATTAGGAAGAGTTCATTGTGGATGTTGTTATTCCAGCGTTGTTGCCGTTTCGTATGAAGGAATCTATTAATTTTAGGTTTCAAGTCCGTATATGAAATCTTGTACTTGCTGATGAGAGCAGATAGTAAAAAGGGAAAATCTTGTGGTGGTTTTACCTGTGTGTGTGTGTGTGTGAAGTGGCAAACAATCTGTTTGAGATGGCGATAGCCGACAATTTTTGGGAATTATGTGCTTAATTAAAGTCATACCTTTTTCTCGATTTGTTTACGCTTTACATTTAAACCGATATGCACGCCTAATTCATTTAATTATAATTAATCAATTAACAAATTAGGTATGACTTTAATTAAGCACATAATCTATATATATATATATATATATATATATATATATATATATATAAAGGGCAGTTGTGTGTATATGTATGTCCGGAGGAAGCTTCGAAAATAAAACAATTAACGTCAAAGTAAATATATATACACGTTGAATATCACAAGGGCTTGGTTTTTGAGTAAAAATAATAGAGATTTGATTTATATTCTTGAAGATAATTAAAGAATGAAATTTAAATGATAACAGCATGGATTTTTTTTTCATTTAATATTTTAGATAGTAGACATTAACATTTCTTTTCAGAGTAGCTGGATCAATGCAAGGTGTATTTTTTTTTACATAGGGATTTAAATGGGGCATCCCACGAGGATTCAACTCACGATTCAGTAATAACGGATCACTAGGACGGATCAACGCAATGTTTTTTTTTTTGTGTTTACCTAGGGATTTTAATAGGGCATCCTGTGAAGATCAAACTCACAATTCAGTAATAATAGATCTGCGAGACTAACTTTTTGCATTCCTTCTTCCCAGTCGATGCCGGGTAGCCGCTTCTAGTAATAACTAAGACTTAATGGGCAATCTCGGAGAGTTCATGTATAACATTTGTATATAATACAATACAATGTATCATCATCATCATCATCATCATCATGATGTCGCGCTAGTAGCACGGACGTCCATGATAATCTCTTGCCAACTGTCCCTATCGCTTATTGCCCCCCCGGGAGGTCTCCTGCGCAGTATCCAGAGCTGGTCAATGTAGGTCTTTGTCTGATGGTCCACACTGACGTGCCTATGTGCTGGTTTCCACAGTGGAATGCCATTTGTGAGTTCGTCCCCGCTTCTCCAGCAGTGGATCTGCGAGACTAACATTTTGCATTCCTCCTTCTTCCCAGTCGATGCTGGGTAGCCGCTTCTAGTAATAACTAAGACTTAATGGGCAATCTCGGAGAGTTCATGTATAACAGTTCGTCGAACTCGGATAGGTTGTGTGATAGAGGGCAAGTGGCCATACAGCTGCTTTCTTGTGGGGTGTTATTTCCACGATTTGTTTAAGATGAAACGTAAGCATTCTTGTGCAACTCTCATCTAGCTTATTCTCTAGGCGCCTCGTTAAAGTCCCAGTGGTGCAGCCATACAGTATCACTGATACAACTACAGCTTGGAAGAATTGTCACTTTAACTTGTCAGTGAGATCGGATTTACACATGATTGATAATCTGTCTATAGCAGACCATGCCTTCTGAAAGCGATGCTAATGCACTCGATGTAATATGATATACAAAGGGCGTCAAAAAATATCGATTTTTTTGTACTTTTGACACACCTTGTATTCTGAAAAAAAAAATAACGTTATATTCATTCTTTATTTCTATCTCGATAAATACAGTTTTAAAATCTGAACTTTTGACACACCTTGTATTCTGAAAAAATTAACGTTACATTTATTGTTCATTCCTATCTTGCTAAATACAGCTTAAATACAGCTTTAAAATCTGTACTTTTTGACACACCTTGTATTCTGAAAAAATTAACGTTACATTTATTGTTCATTCCTATCTTGGTAAATACAGCTTAAATACAGCTTTAAAATCTGTACTTTTTGACACACCTTGTATTCTGAAAAAATTAACGTTACATTTATTGTTCATTCTATCTTGGTAAATACAGCTTCAAACTCGATACTTTTTGACACACTTGTATTCTGAAAAAAAAAATTAACGTTACTGTTCAATCTTGTTAAATACAGCTTCAATCTCGATACTTTTTGGTATTCTGAAAAAAAATTAACGTTACGTTTATTGTTCATTCTATCTTAGTAAATACAGCTTCAATCTCGATACTTTTTTGACACATCTTGTGTTCTGAAAAAAAAATTAACGTTACGTTTTATTGTTCATTCCTATCTTGGTAAATACAGCTTCAAACTCGATACTTTTTTGACACACCTTGTATTCTGAAAAAAAAATTAACGTTACATTTATTGTTCATTTCTATCTTGTTAAATACAGCTTCAATCTCGATACTTTTTTGACACATCTTGTATTCTGAAAAAAAATTAACGTTACGTTTATTGTTCTTTCTATCTTGGTAAATACAGCTTCAGTCTCGATACTTTTTTGACACACCTTGTATAATTTAGCTCAGTCGGTAGAGCATCCGCCTAGGAACCACAAGGTGCCTTGTTCGATACCAGCACTCGCCATTTTGCCGCACCAGTAGCGCAGTCAGTTGTTTATCAAAATGACTTGATTCGACATTAAATGACCCGAAATATTGAGATGTCGTAAAACCAACTAGCCAACCATCTATCTTCCAATATTGGAAAAAAGTGGCAAAGATGTTACCATGGAAACCATTTGATTATTTGATAATACCTGACTCGAATAGAAAAAAATTGTTAAATATTCCAGCCGTACGCACGTATACATATAAAACCTCACACGCACAAACACGCATACACTGACATACACGCATACACACAACACACACGCGCATAGACACACATCACTCATATGTACACACACACACACACACACACACCACATTCTCTCACTCACCTGTACGCATACATACACACACACACCACACACACACTCACATGTACATACACCCACTCTAACTCACATGCACACAAAAACACTCACACATAGGCATACACACACATGTAATCACCCACCCTTTCACTCACCTGTACGCATATACACATAGACACACACACACACTCACATGTACACACACAATCCACTCTCACTCACCTGTACGCACACACACACACACACACACATAGGCATACACACACACATGTACTCACCCACCCATTCTCACTCACCTGTACGCATGCACACACACACAGACCACACACACACACACTCTCTCTCTCTCTCTCGCATGTATTCACACACATACACACTCCCAGTCTCACTCACCTGTACGCATACACACACACATAGACACACAGTCATATATACACACCCATCCACTCTCGCTCACCTGTACGTACTCACATACAGACGCAAACACACATGCATGCACGTACCCACTCACACTCCTTGACTGCATTTACACATAAAAACACACAACACACACGTACACACACATATATTTGTGGCTGACTAAAGTAACATATGAACGAAGTGATATTAACGGACAGATCCATGGCAGTGTTTCTGAGTCTTACCTTAAATGGAGTCAAATATTATATATAATATATATATATATATATATATATATAATATATATATATATATATATATATTATATATATATATATATATATTATGAAAATACGGATGAA
>CM042153.1:18187966-18191251 GCA_023376005.1 Doryteuthis pealeii | reverse complement strand
ATCTATATGTATGACAAAGAGAGAAGAGAGAGAGAGAGAGAGAGAGAGAGGAGAGAGAGAGAGAGAAGACGGATAGAGAGCGAGAAGAAAGATAGATAGATAGAGACAAACAGACAGACAGACAGAGATAGATAGAGACATGAGCATACATATATATATATATATATATATATATATATATATAGAGGGAGAGGAGAGAGAAGGAGGCGGGGAAGAATAATATATATATATATATATATATAATATAGTAATAATGATAATAGAGAGAGAGAGAGAGAGAGAGGAGGGGGAGAGAAAGAGAGAGAGAAGGCAGCTGGGGAGGAAAAGCGAGAAGATATATATATTATATATATATATATATATATATATATACAGTAGAAGTGAGAGAGAGAGAGAGAGAGAGTAGAGAGAGAGAGAGAGAGAGAGAGGAAGCGAGAGAGAGAAACGGAAAGTGACAGAGATAGAGACAGAGACGACAGAAGACAGACATAAACGAGAGAGAGAGAGAGAGGGAGAGAGAGAAGGAGAGAGAGAGAGGGGGGGGGAGAGAGGAAGCGAGAAGAGGAGGGCAACAAGTGAAGACAGTATTTCCCTAAATTCATATTGAAGCAAAGAAAGTATTTAAAAAAAAATCGTCTCCAGAGAAAAACCAACCCCGCCCCCTTCCATCAACCCCCGCCCCATCAAGTATCAACAACAAAGTTTCCATCAATCGAAAGACAAATCTTTTTGGGAAATCGATTAGCCTCCAACTACTTAACAATATCTCGGACCGTTGAGATCAATCAGACAAAAAAAAAAAAAAAACTTCTTGACAGCATAAACGTTCTTTCTTTCCTTTTTTCTCTTTCTTTTTCCCCTTTCTGTCTAGCCATTTCTTTCCTTCCTTTATTTCTATCTCAGTCTGTCCATTATCTATCTATCTTCTATCTATCTATCTATCTAATCTATCTCTGTCTGTTCATATCTATCTATCTACTATCTATCTATCTATCTATCTATATCAATCTGTTCATAATCTATCTATCTATCTATCATCTATCTATCTATCTATCATCTATTCTATCTCATCTGTTCATATATATATATATATATATATATATATATATATATATATATATATTTATAATCTATCTCAGTCTGTTCATATCTATCTATCTCAGTATGTTCATATCTATCTATCTCTATCATCTATCTATCTCAGTCTGTTCATATCTACCTCAATCTGTTCATATCTACTATCTATCTCATCGTTCATATCTATCTATCTCAGTCTGTTCATATCCATCTATTTATCTATCTAATCTGTTCAATCTATCTATCTATCTATCTATCTATCTGTTCATACTATCTATTATCCAGTCTGTTCATATCTATCTATCTATTTCTATCTATCTATCAGTCATGTTCTCATTTCTATCTCAGTCTGATTTCTATACTCTTATCCTAATTCTTATCTTCTAATCTACTACTATCTGTCTAGTTGTTGCATCATCTAGTCTATCTATCTATACGTATCTATCTATCTTCAGTCTGTATCAATATATATCACTATACGTATATATATATGTTATATATATATATATATATGTATATTTAGCAATCTGACTCAGTGCGTATCATGATCTATATCTATCTATCTATCTATCTATCGTATTACTCAGTCTGTTCATATCTATCTATCTCAGTACAGACTCATTGTCCTCTCGCATCGATCCATCTATTATCATCTATCTAGTCTAATCTTTATAATTGTTCATATCATCATTATCTATCTAATCTTTCATACTATCTATCTTATCCATGCTTCATTATCTATTATCTATCTATCCCAGTCTGTTCTCATATCTACTATTTATTTATTATCTATCTCAGTATTTCATGTCTATCTCAGTCTGTTCTATCTAGCTATCTATCTATCTAATCTATCTATCTATCTCAGTCTGTTCATATCTAACTATCTATTCTATCTATCTAGTCTATCTATCTCAGTATTTCATATCTAATTAGTGCTGTTCATATCTAATCTATCTATCTATTATCTTAGTATGTCCAGATGTCTATCTATTATCTGAATCATGTTTCATACATCTATCTATCGACATTTATCATCTATCTATATACTGCTTATATTTGACACACGACAACACACACACAACGCCACGCACATCACACACATATATGTATATAATGATGCATATATTAATCATATATAATCATATTATATGTTATACTGTCGTATGAGTGTGTGTGTCTACTACATGTATCTATGTATCTATACTATTCTATCTATTCTTAATCAATCCTTTCTATTCCCTTATTTCTGTCCATGTTATCTTGCATTTTATCTCATTCTTGTCTCCAATATCAAGTGAAAGAAGAAAAAAGATAAGATTAAAACACCCACGAATTGACATTCGATCATTTGATGATATGAAAATGAGTTCAACAAGAAATCGTTCAGCTTTTTTCCCGCCCTTTTATTTATCCTAACTAAGATTCTGTTCATCGGGGCATCTGTTTAGTGAATCCGTCGGGTCGCATTTTTTCATCCGTTTCAAGAAAAGAGAGAGAAGAGAGAGAGAGAGAGAGAGAGAGAGAGAGAGAGAGAGGTGGTTCGAGTGGAGAGGATAGGCTAATACAGAAAAGACGACCTAAGTGTGAATGATTGAATGACAGTGAATGGACAGAGGAGAGATGGGAGAGAGAGAGAGAGAGCGAGAGAAAGAGAGAGAAGAGAGAGAGAAGGAGGAGATGGAGAAGAGAGAGAGAGAGAGAGAGAAATAATTAGTGGATGATGAGTGAAGAGAAAGAGGAGAGTGAGAGAGAGAGAGGATGGAGAGAATAGAGATATATAGAGAGAAATAATTAGTGAATGAGTGTGAGTGAGGCAGAGAGGAGAGAGAAGAGAGAGAGAGAGAGAAGAAGAGAGTGGTTGGTGAGAGAGGATAGGCATACGGGAAAGAGAGAAAGTGTGATGATGAGTGACAGTGAATGGGAGAGAGGAGAGAGAGAGAGAGAGAAGAGAGAGAGAGAGAGGAGAGAGAGAGAGGGGTTGATGAGGGAGGAAGGCATACATGAAAGAGAGAAAGTGTGAATGATTGAGTGAGAGTGAAATGAGCACAGGAGAGATGGATAATGAGACAGAGACAGAGACAGAAGAGAATGAAAGAGAAGAGAGATTAGAGAGAGAAATAATAGTGATGAGTGAGTGAGCAGAGAGAGTGAGAGAGAGATGGAGAGAGATGAGAGAATAGAGAGAGAGAAATAAATTATGAATGAGTG
>CM042153.1:18180466-18185466 GCA_023376005.1 Doryteuthis pealeii | reverse complement strand
TTTATGTGAGGGACAAAATGAAAGATGTTAAGTGTATAGTGTTGTGTGAATCTGATGCTATTAACCACTATACACTTAACATCTTTCATTTTGTCCCTCACATAAACATTACTTAACAGTGTCCTGGAGATGGTACAAAATACCGAAATGCTTAAGTATTGACACTAAAAATTGTTTCCTGATCATAACATCCTGTGTTTGTTATATTTTTAAAATATTTTCTTCTCATATTGTCGGATTAATTTCCTCATCGTATTTCCATATATATATATATACTAGACAAAACGTGACCCGTTGGGTCACCCATTAAGCTCTCTCTAGCTGATTAGGGAAAAGAGTTGGATCTGGCAAAATATCATCTGCTTTTCATTTTTAAAAACGAACTAAAATTTATTAAATTGATTACTTAAGGTCAAATTTTTGTCTAAGTCGAAAAGTAGTAACATAATAAGCATCAGTAAAAAAGCAAAATAATATTACACATATAATTTATTTTTTGATATTTTAAAACGTTTTTTTCATCCATTTTGATCAAGATGCCTGCCAAGAGGCTACTTAAAATCCGTTTTTACAAAATAAATTGTAACTTTTGCAATTGAAAAAATTCACACTGGATTGTCCAATTGAACACATATCCTAATAGATAAAGGGGTTAGATTAAGACAGTTCTAAATGCCAGTTATCTCTAGACTGCAGGTTCAATCCTGGTCAGGGACAGCAGTAACATAGAATAATAATTAACACAGCTTAACACCTGTACCCCAGCTATGGTTAGTAGAATGAGAACAGGATACCCCCGTGAACCTAATAAGGGGTTGGGTTCAAAGTTCCATGATGGCTCCCAATTACAAGATGGTTGCCGAGTCCGACAAGAAATACCTGAAGGAGGTCGGAGGGCACATCAGCCGAAACTTTGTACAGATAACAATGAAGACGAGGACAATAGTCTGAATAATACAAATAATGGTAATCTTTGCGGAGTTCCGTCCTGGCTTCCTGCATCCGAAGCGGTATCACTTGGAAAAAAAAAAAAAAAAAAAAAGAACCAACTTAGGGCATTTTCCACTGAACCCCCCCCTAACCCTACCTCCCCTAGTTAAAATTAACTGTTTTATTACAAAGTTCTTTTTTTTTCTGGGTCACCCTGTATACAGGGTGACTCAGAAAAACAGAGCCCAAATTATTTATTCATTTTCCATTAAACTAAACTTAAACACCAACCCCAAATCCTAAACCCTAAACCCTAGTTGTTTTTGTTTTTCACGCCGCTTCCGCTACGGACTTCAATCGTAGCTGGTGTTGTTTTTTTCAGCAGTCACCGGCAAGCATGTTTTGAGGCAAGAGGCCATGACGGAACTCCGCAAAGATTACAATTATTTGTATTATTCAGACTGTAATATCGGAGTGGTATATATTTGATTGATACTATTTTCTGCATAAATAAAAAGACTAAAGACAGAGTTTATTTTTTTAAAGCCATACGTAATTAAAAACAACCTTAATCCCCTAAAACCGTAACCCAATTCGCAAAATGTTAATTCATAGACTGTAGTTAAACTGTCATTGGGTACCAGCAAAAAATTTTCCGTTTTAATTTTCCAACCTAAGTCAGAAGTCAGTCCTACATTCTATGAATTAACATTTTGCGAATTGGGTTACAGTTTTAGGGGATTAAGGTTGTTTTTAATTACGTATTGCTTTAAAAAATAAACAACAACAAAACACAAATTACTATACATTTAATTAACCATTGAATTAATTATTGAATCTATTATTGAAACAGTTGTTTGTGTTAATATAGCAATGTATAATTTCAATTAACTTAGTTTAAAAAATATTTTTCAACATTAAATGTATAGGAATTTGTGTTTTTTGTTTATTTTTTAAGCAATACGTAATTAAAAACAACATTAATGCCCTAAAACCGTAACCAAATTCACAAAATGTTAATTCATAGACTGCAGTTAAACTGTGATTTGGTACCAGCAATAAACTTTCCGTTTTAATTTTACCGACCTAAATCAAAAGTCAGTCTAGTTTGTTTTAGTTTTAACTAAAACAAACTTTTAAGCCCGAAGAAAACTACCCCCACGGTAGTCAATGTTTGCTCATTTGAATTCCATAATATTTAAATATATAACTATTTTTTTTACCCAACATGAAATATTTCTTAAAGTAAGTTTAATACTCTATGAATTAATAATTAAAGTAATTTAAAAAATCTATTTTAAAGCATGATTTCAATTTCGTAAAATTTACGCTCAACTAAAATTGAAATCATGCCGTAAAAAGATTCTTTTGTTTTGTTTCTCTGTGGTCTGGAGAAAGGGAGGGGCGAATCTACCTAGAGTTCTCCTAACTCTCTAACTCTAGGTCTGATTTAGACAGGGATTGGTCGGTCGTTGACTTAATTGCTAATTACGCCTAATTAAAACCAATTAAACTGAATTTTTTTCATACACTTTGTAGTGCTAACACCAAGGAATATCTAAGTATAAATATTGTGTCCATAACATAAATAGAAAAAAATCCTTTAGCTGGAGAAGGTTGATAAACTCAGCTTTAGTATAATATATATATATTATATATTATATATATATATATATATATATATATATATATATATATATAAAAGCATTTTATAATTTGCTTGAAGCATTGTGTTTATATTGGTTTGGTGGTTGGTTTTGAAGGCTATCACAATTATTAAAAATATGGCCAGACGGTTAGAAAAGATTGAACAAAAACTCGTCAGACAAGAATTGCCTGTTGAGTTCAACAAAATATGTTTAAAAGAAAAAATATTTTTTCTAACTCCTGTCATTTACAAAACATCCATCAATTTCTTCACCCCATAATCTATCCTGATGAAGGTTTAAATAAACCGAAACATTTAAGCGTCGATAAATAAATTCATCTTATTTTTGGAACACTTCGTTTTTCAAATTTCTTAATATATATATATATATTATATATATATATATATATATATATATATTAGAAATAATGTGACCCGTTGGGTCACCCATTAAGTTCGGGTTAGATTGTTGAAAAATTCACTGGATAATATTATTTCGTCATTTTAAAGTTTTTCCAAACTGTCCAAATAAGTTGGATTTTATTTAGAATAGACACAAAAATGAGGGTTGTACTTTTTTGGTACAGCTACACTTACCCGATCTGGTACGGAGAACTACGTAAGCGTTACGCATGCACAGATGCTCAGATTTGTCTGCCGTACCGTTCAACTGAACATCTTTTGATAGAGAGAAAAGGCTTATTTACATTTACTTAGAAATAAAACAATTATTTCATTTCTAAAACATGATATTTTCTATCTTCGAAAACTGAAAGTTTAATAATAATATTATTTTAATAATAGTTTAATAATAATAATAATAATAATAATAATAATAATAATAATAATAATAATAATAATAAGTTTGGATATCAGAGGAAGGATTGAAACCATTCAGAACACTGCACTGCTGCAATCTGCCAGAATACTCAGAAGAGTCCTGGAGACCTGAGGAGACTTGCTGTCACTCAGACTCCAGTGAAAGACCATCAGCTAACACTGATGTGAAAACTCAAAAGGAGTAATAATAATGCACAAAATAATGCCATAAGGACAAACTATATCAAAGCGAAAATTGATAAGACCCAACAAAATAGTAAATGTAGATTTTGTGGTGATAGAGATGAGACTGTAAACCATTTACTCTGCGAATATAACAAACTAGCACAACGAGAATACAAAACTAGACACGACTGGGTTAGGAAGGTGATCCACTGGGAATTATGCAAAAAATTAAATTTTGACCACAAAACAAAATGGTATATGCATAAACCAGAATCTGTTCTTAAGAACGAAACGCATAAAATTCTCTGGGACTTTGAAATAAAAACGGATCACCTTATCCCAGCAAGAAGACCAGACCTAGTGTTGATAAACAAAAAAGAAAGAACTTGTCAACTGGTGGATTTTTCAGTTCCAGCAGATCACAGGGTGAAGCTAAAGGAAAATGAAAAAATGGACAAATATCCAGACCTTGCCAGAGAACTGAAAAAGTTATGGAATATGAAAGTGAAAGTGATACCAATTGTGGTTGGTGCGCTTGGAACAGTCCCAAAAGGATTAGAAAAGGGTTTGGAAAGTTTGGAAATCAGAGGAAGGATTGAAACCATTCAGAACACTGCTCTGCTGCAATCTGCCAGAATACTCAGACGAGTCTTGGAGATCTGAGGAGACTTGCTGTCACTGAGACTCCAGTAAAAGACCATCAGTTAACGCTGATGTGAAAACTCAAAAGGAGTGAATAATAATATAATAATAATAATAATAATAATAATAATAATAATAATTATAATAAAAACTTAAAATAATGTAAATTTCTTGTTCTAGGTTAATTTTCTTTATCTACGAAGGTGAAGTTTCTTATTTCCGAAGACGAAGTTTAATTTCATTTATTTAGAAATAGAACAATCTTAATCTATACTTATATATAGATTTTTCGAATAGGCTAGTTAGCCGGTTCCGGTAAAATAGACCACAGGCTATTTTGCCAGCAAATATATTTGAAATATATCTAAATATATTTCAAAGTATCTAAAAGATAAAAGATTAAAATGGTTATTGACGAACAATCCGGGAAAAATGTTATTGCTAAAAAAGTAGCTGTGCAATTCTGTGATACAAACAAACTTTAAAACAATCTAACTAATAGCTAATTTCTTAAAATAATACTTGACAAGAATTCATCTTGTTGGGGTTAGGGTTAGGGTTGAGGTTAAGGTTAGGGTCAGGGTTAGGTTTAGGGCTAGGGTTACAATTTTGTGTTTCAACAATTGATAGTGAAAATGCCATTTTTCCACTATGGAAAAAAATGATAGTCAAATTTACCGTTATCATTTCCTTTAATTAAAAAAAAGAGTAAAATTCACATGCTGGATCACAAAGTCATTAACGGTATTTATATTTTTCATTTAGAAGAATTTTT
>CM042153.1:18155466-18175466 GCA_023376005.1 Doryteuthis pealeii | reverse complement strand
AATCCCCAACCCGTTTTAACATATATGTGCTAGAAGGCGATAGCTGAGGGCCTTGATATCTTGGGTATCTGATGATGAGGTCCCAGTTCTGGAGCTCTGGGTACTCCTCTTCATCCCTAATGCTCCCAGGTCCACACTGACCCGAAGTGGTAGTACTTGCTAGGGTCCCATCAATGGGGTAAATAAAAAAATTGTTTATAAAAAATTGAGTTTAATTTTTTTTTACCAAACTATCGCTACGAATATTGCAAACATTTTGCCAGCATTAAATGACCCACCAAGGTTGATATGCCGTTGTTGGCATCCTTTCGTCTACGAGAGACGATGGAGCTGTGTCCATTTTTTAAAACTACGTAGCCTGGGTGGGTTGGTATGGAGGATAAGCTGTTACCCAAGCAGCAAATTCCCCTCTCCACACTGCCGCTGTGATCCAAAGGAAAGGTAAGGAACCAAAGCAGTTTGGCAGCGGTAGTGTCGCAGGAGCTGCTGGGTAACACTGGAGTTCAGCATCACACCACCTTAGGGACTCAGGCTCCTGATTTTTTTTTCGGGGTTTACTTCCCTATATCATAAAAAACAACAAAGTATTCATTTAAAATGTCGGAACAGATCTAGGTGGCACTATATTTTTTTTTGTTTTATTTTTTAAACCACCGTATGTTTATTATCTGAAGATTTTTATCAGTAAACACAAATCTATAATGATAAATCTAATAACAAAATGAGAAAAAACTGAAAAAAAAAAAAATAATAAAAAGGTACAAAATGTAAAACAAAAGGAATTTTATGAATGAACGGTAAAAATGGAACAGTTCGTCCGGACTTCAACATTTTTTTTTATGGTTGGCTGATTTTTTCTTTTTCTCGATCAATAAATGATCGACTCAAACTGGATTTGATCCAAGGGTTCAACTGATCCAAAGGTTCAACTGATCCAAGGGTTTCAATTGATAAAGGTGGCCGGAAATTTCAGTAATTTACTTTTGTTTTCGGTTGTCTAATGCGATGTCAAATTGATCCCTAGGCACAGTTAGGAACCAGGTCCTTGTAGTTGCAGAGTTTGAGCTCCCTGTCAAATCGGGTGTTGACTGGACAGGTCAGGATGAAAGCCTGGGACTTTATGCAAATGATGAAGACCTTGCAGTTGTTGGGAACATAATAGATGCCATCCAAGCGATAGTTGCAAGAAACTAGAAAATAAAAGAAAACGAAAACACATCAATTGGTAATTGATTAAAATACAATAGATATAAAATAAATAGATGCCATCCAAGCGATACTTGCAAGAAACTAGAAAATAAAATAAAAATAATACACATCAAATTGGTAATTGGTTTACAATGTTCAGCGCTATCTATACATATATAAAGGGCAGAAGTTGTGGATGCTGATAGGTATGCGTCCTGCGTCCCTGATGACGCACAAAAATCTAAAAGGACGCAGTAAAATCATATCCATGCGTCCTAGTGTTTTTTTTTCTTCTTTTTTCTCCCCTCAACATTTCAAACTGTAAATAGATTTCGATAGTTTCTTAGAAACGAATTACACAGGATAGGTTACAAGGTAGGAGTTAGACGGCTTTAGTTGGGACCCATAAATTTTCCCGGCGACTCATTCAAAGCAAATATGTGCGTGCCAGGAGGCACTAAATCAAAAAGCTATCAGCATCACTGGTATGTATGTATGTATGTATGTCCGGAGGAAACAATTATATATATATATATATATATATATATATATATATATATATATATATATATATGTGTGTGTGTGTGTGAGAGGTATTCAAAACCTGGTAGTAAGGGATGATTCTATATGTGATTTCTAAGATACACTATATTATTATTGTATGATCCAGTATGTATAAATACAGTGAATCTTTAAATCACTAAAAAGAGCTCAATGTATAATAAACTTTTTAGATTATATACAGAGCAATATTTATCTTAGAAAGGAAGGAAAAACTCAACACCGTAATTCCATAATAAATTTATTTCGACCAAAATTGGGGCCTTTATAAATCTAAGTTGATTTAATATAGCTCCTCAAAATTTCGTCTCATCAGATGGTAGATCAAGATAATTTGAATTGCATAACTGAAAAATTTACTTCACAAAAAAAACAAAAAAACAAAGAAAAATAATTTTTTTTTACATTGTAAAACTGTCACCATGGCGACAGGACGTCAAATGAGAAAAAAAATTGGGGAGCTATATTAAATCAACTTATATTTATAAAGACCCCAATTTTGGTCGAAATAAGTTTATTATGGAATTTCGGTGTTGAGTTTTTCCTTCCTTTCTAAGATTGAGCAAAAATAATGAAGATTTGATATATAATCGTGAAGATAATTGAAAAATAAGATTTGAATAGTGGCACCATGGAATTTCTTTTTTTTTCTTTTGGCATTTAATATTTTAAATAAAAGGCATTAATTTTTCTTTTCTGAGTGTGTGCGCACTTTTTTTTTCTGATGCACCACCAGGCCGAATCAACGCAAGGTCATTTTTACGTAGGAATTTAATGGGTCATCCTGCGAGAATCCAACTCACAATTCAGTAATAATGTATCTGCGAGACTAAATGTTTAGCCTCCTCTACCCACGCGACGCCGGGTGGCCGCTTCTAGCATTCTTATAAGAGAATGGATTAATGGCATTTCACTTAGTTTCAATGGGAAAAATGGATTTGATATACGAGGAAATTGAGTTACGAGTGGAACGAATTGAACTCCTAAGTCAATGTATCACTGTATTTACCTACCCCTCCGCACAAACAGGATGTGACACAAGGTCAATTTCTTAAGCGTATTTTTAATTCAGAGTTTTTCTTCTTCAAGACTGGTTGTCATATCAAGTTAATAAGCACAGTCTGTCCTACTATTCACCTATAGCTGGAGGGAGAATAGTTGGATTCATACCTTTCCCAAAGGGATTAGCGCTATGTTAAATGCAAACAGATAGTGTATAAGAGAAAAATGTATTCATTTGTATATTGATATTCGTGTTCCTTAATCGTACGACCGTTATAATCTGACAACACCCATCTGATTAAAACGAGACCGTTCAAATCGTCCAAGATGAGCTACAAAATGTAAACCCTGATTATCTGGTGTTATTTCTTCTGAGCATCGTCACCTCATCAAAATAATGGACCATTCCGTTTTTATTATAAAGAAAGAAAGAAAGGGAAGAAAAGGGAGATTCTACAGAGAAAAAAATATAATGAGAAAGAGAGTTGTGGAAAGATAGAGTGGTTAAGCGCGCGGAAGCAATAACGCTAATCTGTTTCCATCGAATATAATGAAAAGATGAAAAAAAGGAAGGATGGAAAGAAAAAAAGTGTGTGTGTGGTGTGTGTGTGAGAGAGAGAGAGAGAAAGAGAGAGAGAGAGAGAGAGAGAGGGAGAGAGAGAGAGAGAGAGAGAGAGTTAAATCAAGATTATTATACTTTTTACATATTGAACTATTTAGCAATAGCTCTTAAGTAAACATATCAAACATTGTAATAATTAAATCATCATACTGTGGTATATACATAATGCATAATGTAACTGCTGTACACACACAGAAAGGTGATAACTCTACAAGCAAAAACAGGATAAAATATTTTAGGAAAAAGAAAAACTCGGATTTTTAACGCCCTGTATTTGGATGTGGTATGTGCCACTAAGATTAATAAACAGTGTACTACAGCGACGACCAGGAAATACAGTTTAATGTTTATTATTACTTACTAGCAAAAGAAAAAGCGCCCTCTGGGCGATGTAAAAATAGATTTTTGAAACATATTGCCTGAGGGGTGGGAGTAAAAAATTCAATGTCAGCGAGTTTGTACCCTAAGTAAGTAAAATCATCAAATTCATTAAACGATTAAAAAATAAAACAATTTGAAATGTAAACTTTAAATATGTATTCAAATAAAACAAACTATATATAGATATATAATACCAGTCATGTATTTATTAAAACTTGTTTTAAAAACAATGAGGATCGTCTAGTGTTGCATGTTCAAATTTTAAGTGTATTTATTCTATGTTATGACGATTTTGGGTAATGTGACGTAAGCAGTGATGTAATTTTTGTTACAGACAAAAACCGGAAGCGAATCTCCATTATTAATAGAATAGATATATATGTTTTTTTTTGTTTTTTTTGCTTTGAAGGCAATTCAATAAAGTTGAAACAGCTGTACGATGTTCTACGTAGGGCGCGATATTTGCCGAGTTCACTTGTCATGATTATTTTCAATAATTTTAACTGCCTTCAAAGTAATATATATATATATATATATATATATATATATATATATATATATATATATATACTTTACTCAACAATGCTTCTAAAGCAAATTATCAAATCTCACAGTTTAATGTTTATTTCTAAAAAAAAAAAATGGATTATTTTTTGAACGACCACTGAACAGGTCTTGCTAGCTTCAGTTAATATTGTCATTTCGAATACAAGGTGTGTCAAAAACGTATCGAGATTGAAGCTGTATTTACCAGGACAGAAAGGAAGAATGAATGGAACGTTATTTTCTTTTTCAGAATACAAAATGTGGTAATTATGAGCATAAAATTGTGTGTGCGCATTATCTGAAATGAACTTAATTGTTATTAAGAACACATTTTATGATATTTTTATTTATAGGGATGTGCTGTTTCTTTGGTGATGGTACTTAAATGTTGATAAGGCTGTTGTAAAATAGACAGAGGCAACGGAAAGATGTAGTAGCTGGTTGGAGGAAAAAGAGATTTCTAGGTTTTCAGTCATTATTGTTTCTCTGTACTTTTTCTATGCAACTCATCTTTAACAAAAAATAAATAAATAATTAGTCTTATTATAAAGAATAACCATTACTAAATTTAAAAAAATATATACATAAATAAAAATATCATAAAATGTGTTCTTAATAACAATTAAGTTCATTTCAGATAATGCGCACGCACAATTTATGCTAGGAATTTGGCCAACTAAAGTTCATAATTACCCAAAGTGTGTCATATAAGTGCCGAGTTTGAAGCTGTATTTACCAAGATAGAAATGAAGAATGAATGGAACGTCATTTTTTTTTTCAGAATACAAAGTGTGTCAAAAAATTTTAAAAAATCTCAATACTTTTTGACATACCTTGTATAAATTCACTTTTTTAGGTTAACAAAAAATTATCCGAAATATATTTATTGACTGAAATGTTTCCAATATTTTTTTTTATTCGGATAAAGTAAAATTGATAATAATAATAATAATAATAATAATAATAATAATAATAATAATAATAATAATAATAATAATAATAATAATAATAAAAGTCAAATAGAAATTTCCCGACATCGAAATTAACAAATCTTTTATAAACATTGAATAAATTTCACTTATTATATGAGGTGTGTGATAAAAAAATTCTATCGAGGCTGAATCTTTAAATTAGAAAAAAAAGAAAAAAAAAAGGAAAATTAAAAATTAGAATTGATGTGAAGAAAGAAAGAAAGAAAGAAAGAAAGAAAGAAGTGGACAGTAATGGACAAGAAAATCAAAGAAAAAATGTGATAAGAAAAAAAAGAAGAAATAGAAAAAGAAAGAAAAGAAGGGAAATATGAAAAAGAAGATAGAAAAATTCAATAATAAAGAAAGAAAGAAAGAAAGAACCAGTGATAGAGAAGAGCTAACTAGTCAAGCATAGAAGAAAGAAAGAAAGAAAGAAAGAAGTGGGACAGTAATGGACAAGAAAATGAAAGAAAAAAAGAGATAAGAAAAAAAAAAGAAAAAGAAGGAAACGATGAAAAAGAAGATAGAAAAAAAACCCAATAGCAAAGTCTAGACGAAAAAGTTTCATTTTTTGATTCTTTCTAATCAATAGTTCTGATACTTTTTAGCCAGCAGATTTGGACGAAACACCGAACTGCGCAAGTGCAAGAACCTCCACATTCACCACACCTATTTTCGAAAGTGATGATTTTTTTCTATGATTTCAAGAAATACAACAGACTTTCTACTACTGAGACTACACCCCTTTTCTAACATTGGGTTAACCAATAGAAGACCTAAACGCCTAAAATGGTGAACCAGAATCGTAAAAATGCAACCAGCCTCGTCCAGGATTTGAACTCAAGACGCTGTGTTCATTTCCTTGGATGGTAACCATTGCATCACGGACCTGAATAGGAGTATAAGAAGAGAAGTATAGCACGAGCAGGATATCAATTTCTTAAGCGGAGTTCAACAGGTTTGAATTCAGAGTAGACTGGTTACCTAGCCATGGTTAAAGAGTCCAGTCTGCCAACTATTTACCATAGCTGGAGGGAGATTAGGATTCATACATTTAGCGCTAAATGAAATGCAATTACCATGTCCAGGATTTGAACTCGGGGTGACGAGTCCATTTCCCATGACTTTAACCATTACACCACGCGCTTCCTTAAGAAGAAAAGTATAGAAGGCTATACAACACTATCACGTGGTATCCATTGTCCACACGGCCAAATAGACAGGACAAAATGAATATAAAACAACGAAAGGTCTGGCACTGGTCGTGTTTTGTGCGTTTTCCCCCCTCAGCCGACGAATTGCCTCACGGACACGGCAGCCCGTTGCTGGCCACATATACATGGAGCCGGTGACCACGCTACAACCGGTCTAACCTTGTCACATTGTATCGACTCGGAATTAACAAAATTGTTAGATTATGCGTTTAATTCATGGGGGAGGGGTTCAGTGGGTAAGACGTCTGCATTATCGTCGGCGCCATTATCCTTTTAAATTAACTCAGTGTATAGACTTGATTAGAAAACAAAACAAAACATAATGAAACGAAACAACAACAACAACAACAACAACAACAGCAGAAGCAACAACAACAGCAACAACAACAACAGCAGAAGCAACAACAACAGCAACAACAACAACAGCAGAAGCAACAGCAACAACAGCAGAAGCAACAACAACAACAACAACAACAACAGAAGCAACAACAACAACAACAACAATAACAAAGAAGTGATGGTGCAATTTTCTTTTTTAGAATACAAGGTGTGTCAAAAAGTACAGATTTTAAAGTTGTCTTTACCAAAATAGAAATAAACAATGTATGGAACGTTATTTTTTTTTTTTTTTTTTTACAAAATACAAGGTGTATCAAAAAGTACCGAAAATCTCGATACTTTTTTGACACACATTGTTTATAATTTTATATAGAAATCAATTAAAATCACATTAAATTAAGTGTAATATTTTTGTTTATATTCGTTATTATTTAGTTTCGTTAGTCTTTCTAATTCAATATAATATTTTATTATATTAAAACTTAAATACTTGCGCCCGGCGAAGTGCGCATACTTTTGCTAGTAAATAAAATGATTGCGCAATGACCGATTTTTTTTAAACGTAATCTTGTGATTAATGTACAACAAGCGCTGTAGTCGAACTGGCTTCATCATGGCTGTCGTCTTTTTAGGGTCAATTGGATGTCATTAATCAGACAGACAAAAACAGACAAAAAAATAAAATTTTGATATTTTACCAGATTAAAAAAAAAATTGACACAGGGGTAATTCCATGTCAAATTATCCAGGCCATGTCAACTGAGGAGGGAAACTTCAATTTTTCTGAAATTTTGTCTAAGTGTGGATTATGATAAAGTTAGACAACCCCCCAAAATTTGAGCTTTCAATTCCGAAAATTGTGAAGTTATGTTGATTTTAACTTTAATATATGTGGCACTGCATCTACGACAAAAAAAATTTCTATTATTATTTCACATATATTGAACATTATTTGTTTCAAAAAGATAGTTTGATTTTTGCTCAGAATTTTGCAAAAATTTGTTAACATTTTGCACTTCAATTTAACATACAAATACATTTCAAATTCTCCCATCTCTCTCTCTCTCTCTCTCTCTCTCTCTCTCTCTCTCTCTCTCTCTCTCTCTCTCCTCCCAGAAAACTAACATATATAACGAGGAGGTAATTAAGATATTCATAGATAGGGAGAAAGTGATAGACAGAATATAAAATAAGGGACGGGTCAGTTTTTTTTTTACTTAATTGCAAATTACGACTAATTAGAACCTATTAAAATTGATTTTTTTTCAAACATAACTCAATCCTAAAAGTAAGGAATAATTTAGTATGACTTTCGTGTCATTAAACTCAACAGTAAAAAAGGCTTTAGGAGACAAGAGTTGATTCGCTCAACTTTAGTATAATAATAGATAGCTGGTTTGAATTAATTAATTATCCCCCCCCCATTCAAACCAGTTGCTGTAACATATCGAAAGAACCGAGACTATCCTACTATTTAGCTACAGTTAGGGAAAGAAAAGATATATCTATTTTCTCATGAGAAAGGGACAAGAAATACATCTCTTGAAAACTAATAGTTTATTGATTGATTGGTTGGGTTTTACGGCATGTCAACCCTTGTTGGGTTATTTTATGCCGAAGACGTTTTTATTTTATTCATTCTCGATGGATACTCAATTTTATAAAACTCAATTTTTAAACACATTTTTAAAACATAAAATGAATTAATACGTGTAGTTTTTTTTTAATTTAATTTTTTTTTACATGGATAGGGTGTTGGCTGGTCGGTTGGATTTTATGGCATGTCAACCCTTGTTGGGTTATCAAGATAACCCAACAAGTGTTGACATGCCATAAAATCCAACCAACCAACCAGCCAACATCCTATCCACGTAAAAAAAATTTTGTCGAAGATGTTTTGTTTTATTCATTCTTTTCTGGGTACTCAATTTTTTTTTACACTCAATCTTTTTGATGAAAAACCGATGTAACAAAGTGGCAAGTTCAAAAGTTTTTTAGTTTCCTAATACTCGCATTTTCATTGGCTATTATAATAGATTTAAATTTAAATTATTAGTATTGAATTTGAATTAAATTATTATTTGATTAAATTACATTATTTAATTCAAATATTATATTATTTAACATTATTTCTAATTATTATTCTATTAAATTATTATATGAAATCATCATTATTCTCTATTTTTTTATTAAATAAAAAATCATTATTATTAGCATTTAAATTATGGTTAATTTGACATTTTAAATTATGAATTTAAATTCATAATTTAAAATGTCAACAACCGATAGAATTAGGCGGGAATTTCAAAAGTTTTTAGTTACCCAATCCTCGTAATTTCATTGGCTAGTTATTTTGTCGCCAACGGTGAACATGAGCGTTGCGTATCGTGTTCGTAAGCTTTTCTAGCTTTGTTGGTTTCTTTTCAAAATATCAATAGAAGGAAGCGACGACATAGCCCGATTCAGCGTCAGGCAAATCAGCTTTAGATATGTGTCCCTGGCTGACAATTTGAAAATCCCATATACCGACAAGATCAACAGGTTTATTCAGGGGAAACTTACAAGAAATATTGGAGCGATAACGCAGACAAAAGATTGTTCACAATAAAGACCACACGGGTAAAATGGATACAAGAAAATCCCGTAAAGAGAAAGTCACCTTGTCATGGCTGCGAATCATGGCTGATATATATATATATATATATATATATATATATATATATATATATATGTGTGTGTGTGTGTGTGTGTGTGTGTGTGTGTGTGCACGTATTTATTTTTATGTTTGCAAGATTGTCAGAGATCATAGAAAGATTCATACGGCTAAGTTTATATATATATATATATATATATATATATATATATATATACTGGACTCTTTTGAAGCATTAATATATATATATATATTCCTATTATATATATATATATATATATATATATATATATATATATATATATATATAGATAGATAGATAGATAGATACGTATGAATAGACAAATAGAGTTATTTCAAACCACACACACACACACACACACACACATACACACACACACACACACACACACACACACATATATATATATATATATATATATATTGTGGGGCGCGTTGTGTAATGGATAGAGGCGTAAGATATGGACTCTTCGATCAGAGTTCAAATCCTTGACAAGGCTGTTTGCATTTTACATAACACTAATGCCCTCGGGAAAGGTATGCATCCAACTACTCTTCCTCCAGCTATGAGTAAATAATAGGACTGACTGGGTTCTTTAACCTTGGTATATATATATATATATATATATATATATATATATATATATATATAACCCCTCCGCATGATTTTACTATAAAATGCATTGGAAATGATTTTTACTACAAAAATACATTGGAAATGATTTTTACTATAAAATTACATTGGAAATGATTTTTACTATAAAGATACATTGGAAATGATTTTTACTATAAAATGCATTGGAAATTATTTATAATATAAAATGCATTGGAAATGATTTTAACAATAAAAATACATTAGATATGGATTTTTACTATAAAATGCATTGCAAATGACTTTTACATTGGAAATGATTTTTACTATATAAGATACATTGGAAATAATTTTCATTATAAAAATTGATTAGAAATGATTTTTACTATGAAAATGCATTGAACAATGATTCTTACTATAAAAATGCATTGGAAATGATTTTTATTATAAAAATGCATTGCAAATGACTTTCACTATAAAATGCATTGGACATGATTTTTATTATATGAAATACATTGGAGATGATTTTTACTATAAAAAAAGATATTGGCAAATGATTTTTACTATAAAATGCATTAGAATGATTTTACTATGAAAATTCATTGGACAATGATTTTTACAATAAAAATACATTGGAAATGATTTTTACTATAAAAATACATTGGAAATGATTTTTACTATAAAAAAAACATTGGAAATGATTTTTACTATAAAAATACATTGGAAATGATTTTTACTATAAAAATGCATTGCAAATGACTTTTAATGTAAAATACATTGGAAATTATTTTTACTATATAAAATACATTGGAAATAATTATCACTATAAAAATGCATTAGAAATGACTTTTACTATGAAAATGCATTGGACACTGATTTTTACTATGAAAATGCATTGAACAATGCATTTTTACTATAAAAATGTATTGGAAATGATTTGTACTATAAAAATGCATTGCAAATGTCTTTTACTATAAAATGCATTGGAAATGATCTTTACTATGAAAATACATTGAAAATAATCATTTCTCTGAAAATTCATTAGAAATGACTTTTACTATAAAAATGCACTGGAAATGTTTTTTACTATGAAAATACATTGTTGAGTTGAACTGTTGACCTTAATGAACTATCATCATGTCCTGCTGCCGCGCAGCTAATATGTGGGAGGGTCCCTCCAATGGTTGCTGTTTGTTACCTTGTTTCGTTATCGTAAATGATCAATGGATTAACGGTCAGACCGGATAATCTACTTTTGCAAGAAGCCAGATAAAGTCTGGCCAAATGCCACAGGGTGTGAACAGCGCTTATCTGAAATAGATTCTGGCCGGCCATTCTTCGGCAGATTAACGCCCAGCAATCATTAAATTAAAATAACATCGCCCCTGGGAAAATAGCAGTAACCAGCCGCGAGCAAAGAAGAGAAAGAGGAAAAGACAGTAGGAAAAAAAGAAAAGAAAAAAAAGAGGGGGAGCGGGAATGACGGAGAAAAGTGGCGGGAAAAGCCAGGGAACTATTACAGAATATTATAAAAGTGAATGTAGAGGCTTTCATGGCTATGATACTAAACTGCATTCGGTGATTAAAATCCAAATCTGGAACTCTTGGGACAAAAATTCCCGATTTGATACATAAGAGTCTATTAAACTAACACTTTCATTATTATCACGGGTCACCAAACTACGGCCCGCGAAGGCATTTTATCAGACCCGCCGACGGTACTTCAATTTATTTGTTAAAACGTACGGAACGCGAGACATTCTGATACCATTTAAATTTAAATATCATGTTAAGCTCACTAAATCTTTATGGACTTCACTACTGTAGGTAAGTTACAAAATTTCGTGCGTGTGAGCATTTCACTTGTTACTTACGCGATCCTGAATTTTCACTTGTTACAACCGCTTGAAAAACACAGGTAATTTTCAAAGAGCTACTACGAAGCAACGAATAGGTAAAAAGTTATGAGACAAACATTTTTGTAAAGAGCAAACCCTATATTTTTAATATATATATATAAGATTTTGATAAAATTACCATTGATCAGAACGGCTAGCAAGTATTGAACACAATAATAATGTGGCCCGCGCTCGATATTTTTTCAATTATCCGGCCCACCGTGATAAAAGTTTGGTGATCGCTAGTTATGATGAACATTTTCATCAAGAGGTAATCTTTTGCAGTAAGTAGCCATACATCGATCTTCAAATTTTCCAATTTTTGTTTGCCAGGGAGAACTAAGGCCATTGTCTATTATTAAATTTGTTGTTTTTTGTTTAACACCCTTTTTTTTTCTTTTTTTTAGATAAACAAGAAAATCGGCAAAAACAAAGATCCTGATTTGTGATGAAGAGCGAATATAAATGTGTGGCAAGAAGGAAATAAATCGATAACATCAAACCATTCCAGTCATCATGGCAATGAAGAAGTGTGTGTATTTATGTGTATGAGCATATATATATATATATATATATATATATATATATATATATATCACTAAAAGTGGAGGCATCATATGTAATTAGGGAGAATATTTTATTAAGGAATAAAATATAAAATAAAAAGGGGGGGGGATACACGAAGGCCTTTTCAACCGGTACTTTTCAAGTGATACACCGGTGACGAATAAAAGTCAGATTGTATATGAAATTTGTAAGAAACGAATGGGGGTGAGCCAGAGGGGGACAAATAACAAAAGAAAAGGGGGAAAGAGGGGGTATGTATGAACCCTAGGTAGAAACAGGGTTGGAAGTGTCTCCCAATAAATAGAGTGAGTGCTTTGGAGTTTGTTTGCACAGAGTAGGCCGGAAAAAATTCGTTTCTTACAAATTTCATATACAATCTGACTTTTATTCGTCACCGGTGTATCACTTGAAAAGTACCGGTTGAAAAGGCCTTCGTGTATCCCCCCCCCTTTATTTTATATTTTATTCCTTAATAAAATATTCTCCCAAATTACATATGATTCCTCTACTTTTAGTGCTATACAAATTCTCGTGTACCAAAAACCTATATATATATATATATATATATATATTATATATATATATATATATATATATAATATATGATGTTGCTTTTTAAAACCGTTGAGAGCAAGGCCCCGAAACGGTTGCACGTTCTCTCCTGATGATCCCATGCATTTGTAAACATCATTTGTTTTTTCAATATATCAAATTCACACCGTCAGATTAAGTTTCTTTTATTTCACACACACACACACACACACACACACACACACACACACATATATATATATATATATATATATATATATATATATATATATATATATATTTACTGACAAGCGGTCAGATATCTTTGGTTTTATTATTATTGTTTACTATTATTTGTATTTTTATTCCTATTTTTATTACTCTACAGCTGAGCAGGACAGGACAATTTTAAAAGGAAGGGAAAAAAAAAATCTGTTTTCAAATGCCTTAAAAATAAAGAATTCATCATTCGCATCTGATGAGTCGGGAGAATTAGACATTTTTGTCTAAGCTCCCTGAAATAGTCTATAATGCAGGATCTCTAAGTCTTTTGTTATTTATTTAAATATAAATTTGCTCTGTGACTCTAACAATAAGAGTACACATTGAGCTCTCAAACTGCAACAAGTTGTTTTTAAAAAAACCTATGTCGTAAGGAAGATTTCTTCTCTAGACTTTTGGGTTATATATATATATATATATATATAGTCTGGGAGTGAAAAGTTTGAGAAGAGAGGAATAAAGAAGAGAGGAATAAAGAAGAGAATGTCTTGAAGCAAATTTAGATGCAAAATGATTTAAGGGGTGAAACTTACATTTGTGACTGGGGGTCGTGACAGGAGGCCAAATAGGTGTTGAGGGCGTAGTGTAAGGGTTGGGTGGTGTTGTAACCGGTTGATACGTTGGACGCTGGGTAGGTTGCCATGCCCACGGTTGAAGAATCTGATCAATTTTTGTAATAAGTGGGTATCTACCCTGACCACACTTATTGTTAAAATCATCCATTTCGACTGACCAGATGAAGGCTCCACCAAGATTGTGCTGAACGATAAAATTCGCCTGAAAAATAAAGAAAAAAGAAAAATCAGATATGGTCATTTACTAAGAATGGCTTAGATGCGACACAAGGCCAGGATTATGGGGTACCCAGCGAGAATCGAACTCACTAACAATAGTCTGCTGATCTAGCTTGCTAACCATTGCACTACGGGAGGTGCCCAATTATAGTTATTTACTAAGCTTAGCTTAGATGTGGCGCAAGGCCTGAAGAAAGGGGTTCC
The DNA here is from genome assembly GCA_023376005.1 of Doryteuthis pealeii. Lineage (NCBI taxonomy): Eukaryota > Metazoa > Mollusca > Cephalopoda > Myopsida > Loliginidae > Doryteuthis > Doryteuthis pealeii. The sequence continues at coordinate 18,161,100 of CM042153.1, read as the reverse complement.
CAGTGAGAATCGAACTCACTAACAATAGTCTGCAAATCTAGCTTACTAACCATTACACCTCCTGGTATAGTTATTTACTAAGCTTAGCCTAGATGTGGCACAAGGCCTGAAGTAAGGGGTGCCCAGTGAGAATCGAACTCACTAACAATAGTCTGCAAATCTAGCTTGCAAACCATTACACCTCCTGGTATAGTTATTTACTAAGCTTAGCTTAGATGTGGCGCAAGGCCTGAAGAAAGGGGTGCCCAGTGAGAATCGAACTCACTAACAATGGTCTGCAAATCTAGCTTGCAAACCATTACACCTCCTGGTATAGTTATTTACTAAGCTTAGCTTAGATGTGGCACAAGGCCAGAAGTAAGGGGTGCCCAGTGAGAATCGAACTCACTAACAATGGTCTGCTGATCTAGCTTGCAAACCATTAAACCATATAAAGTGCCCTAGTTATTTACTAAGTTTAGTATCACATGAATCACATATCTATATATTAATTCTGGTGTTCCTTAATGTTCCGTCCGTTATCTATCATCTTGCAACATCCTCTGGTTAAAAATGAGACCTTTCAAATCCTCCAAGATTCAATACAAAAATGTAAATACTGATTATCTGGTGTCGCTTATCAGTCGGATTTTTTTATTGTGGTTATCGTCATCTCAGCTAAATAATGGACCATTCTGTTTTTATTATAAAGAAAGAAAGGCCATGCTACACAGCAAATATATAACAAGAAAGAGAGGAGAAATATATATAGAGGGGGGGGGGAAACACGAAAACAATAACACTAATCTGTTTCAATCGATAATGAAAAAAAAACAGTGTGTGTGTGTGTGTGTGTGTGTGTGTGTGTGAGAGAGAGAGAGAGAGAGAGAGAGAGAGAGAGAGAGAGAGAGAGGTTAAATCTAGATTATTATACTTTTTACATATTGAACTAAATAGCAATAGCTCCTAAGTAAACATATCAGCCGTTGTAATGATTAAATTATCATACTGTGATAAATCCACAGGCCCTGCCAGTATGAATAAATATGGATAATTTGAAATTCAAAGATGCGATATATATTTGGTCTCTGGCAAGGTCCCAGTGCTGCTTTCCCAAGCTTCAGATTACCCCTAATTCTTTTTCAGCTAAATGCGTTTTAATCGTGCGGACAGGATATACTATATATACTGGGTGGCTCCTAAATGACTGATACATTTAAAAAATTAAATCATTTAGTCTTTAAATATAGCTAGGTACCAACAATTATGACGTCATAGATGTATTTTACAAAATCAAATTAAAACGCCTGATTGATAAAAAAAATACAAATATTTTTATTTCAAAACTTTCTGATTTTTAAAAAATTTTGACATCCCCCTTATTTTGGGGGCACAAAATATCGGTGGGGTTATATATAATTGAAAATAAGTACAGTATAAATTTTTAAAAAGACAAAAGACAGAAGGTGTGAATAGAAAAAAAACATTTAAGAGAGTGATTTTAGTAGAAAATGAGTACCGAAAATCTGAAAATTAAATGAAAAAAAAAACTAAAATTTTTTTTTTAGTATTTTCAAAATTTTTTAGATTATCAGTGAAAAAAATTATTCATTGATATTTGTTCTGTTTAAAAGTGTGGGGACCTAACTTTTAAACTGAGATTTCTCAATTAAATACTACATTACCATACTAAAGTAAGCTTGTTATTAGATAATATTTTATATGTACTAGCAAATATATGTACCCTCCGAGTGCAAGTATTTAAGTTTAAATGTAATAAAATATTAGATTAAATCAGAAAGGCTAATGAAACTAATTAAGAATTCAAATAAAAAGATTTGAAACGGAGGGGGTATAATCGGAAAATAGAACAACTGAAACTTACTCTTTCATCACTTCCGTTTTTCAATGCTAAATTTTCCTAATTTAACTATTTAGTTAAAACAGGAAGTAAAGAATAAAATTACAGTTATTTCTTCTTGTTAATGAATTTCTTTTAGGATTTATTGAAAAGATTTTTACTCATATTCATTAAGATAAAACCAAACAATTAGAAATCAATAATACCAAGCACATTTTTATTAAAATCAGTTTTTTAAATATCAATATGCAAATTAGCTTTACGTTTACACTGAAAACTGGTATTTTGTTGTATATATAAATACAATTGCATGTTATTAGTATTTAGGTAAGGCCAACAGCATTAATAATGTCAAACAGTTTTATTATTAATTGCGATTTAAATAGAAATAGAATCATGGAGAATGTGATGTAAATAACTAAGGGAATTGTGACTTGAGTAGTAATATAGTTTCGGTTACAGACAGAAAAACACACAATCTCCATTATAATAAGATTTGATATTTGAGATAACTGCTTACCTTGTATGAAATGCTGGTGACGTCATCATAACCTACCCATTGGTCGCCTCCATGAGCGTATGGTACTTTCATGTCGTTCAACCATACTCTTTGCCAGGGGTTAGCTCCTCTTAGGAAAGAGCAAACCTGAAAACAAAATAATGAAGATGCATGAGCAATAAGCAAGGGATTATCTATTTTTCTATTTATTAAATCCGTTAGATTTTTCGACTGATCAATCCTATGACCTTCCTCAAATCAGAATTATCCTGATGATCCATTGGTTCTCCGCATCAGTTGTTGTATACCCTTTCATTACTTCTTCTGTTCTTCTTTGACATTTTAAGTTCTTCTAGGTCAGTCTCTTCTAACATCTTGACTTCATCTTGGTGGTCGGTCGCACTTAACTCATTTCTTCTTCTTTTTCAGTCTTGTCACCAAGACCACAAAACCGGGTTATTTTGTTAAGCTTTTATTTACTTATTATTTTACTTAATTAAACATTTCATGTAACTAAACATCTGACTAACATAGCGCGCGTATGCAGTGTGAGTTCCAGTTAAGGCAAGCACATCTTCTCTGCCCGACGTCAAACTGAAACTGAGGACCCAACCAGGTCCCACATGACTTCACGTATTTCGCGGGCTTTCTGTACTATTCCATGGAAAGTCCCGCCCGTGATATGAAAAGGGCCATCCCTTTAGAAATACAGGGGATTGACAATAATCTTATGCAACCGCATAGATTATGTAACACAGTCAGGGTTCAAGAAAGCCAAAAAAAAAATGTACGACCACCTTGAATGTTTCAATTCATGTTTCAATTCATGGTGGTCACTTATAGATATTACCTTTAAGTGACCACACCCGTTTTCTCTTAAACTAGTCACTTAAAGATAATTTCTTTAAGTGGCTAGTTTAAGAGAAAATGGGTCTTGAAAGAGGTAATTGTCTGAAAATTGGGGACACTGAGACTGGTAAAAAACTAATGGCTATAAATGTAGGAGAAACTGGAGCCATAACGTCTATCCGAAAGTAAGTAAAAGTCGTCAGGGTGGCCTAATGTCCGTATCAGCCAGACAGCAAGGGAGTCCATCCTCTTTTCACTTGCGCTAGACCAAGGAGATTATTTTAGCGTCTGAGTTTTACGAGTATACTGAGTATGCGCGTTTTACGAACCCCATACTCCGACTTGCCACTAATCAATCGTCTTGATTTCACTGAATGTACATCAGCTTCAATTCTAATTTGCTTTGTTATCTTTATGGTTATTCTATGGATTCTTTTGTGTTTTTTAAACTAGACTATTATATCCATTTATTACGCATACATTACCAGTAATAAATAAATACATTATGAACAATATTTGTACTGTTGTATAGAAGGATAGAAGAGTTGAAAACAAAAAGGGAAGACGTTGTCACCACGCAGGAAGGTAATAACAAAGGTATATATATATATATATATATATATATATATATACATATATTCAAACACAGACGTACACACGCATTTATATATATATATATATATATATATATATATATATATATATATATATATATATATATATCAGTCATCCACAGACACGTGTTTCGAAGTTTACTTCTCATCAGTGCGGCTCCTCTAGCCGGGATCGAAACCCGACAGAATTTTCGTCTGGTAAGTTCCTTACCCTTGCGGCTATCAGCGGGCCGTTAGTCTACGGGGAATTGCTACATACTTTACGGCGGGTTAGCTCAGTCGGTAGAGCGTTCGGCTAGAAACCACAAGGTTCCTAGTTCGATACCCGCCCTCGCCAACTCAGCGTATGAGTAGCACAGGGATCTATGCTGTAAAGTAAGGAGCTGATATATATATATATATATATATATTATATTAATTTTTAGATTAATTTCAATAAATGTCATCAAGGACGTGATTTGATAGAAAGTTTCAAGACTCTATAAATATATGCGATCCCTGAAGTAAAACAATGAACGACGATATAACTTATTCTTTCATTTATAATTGAAAATATTTCAATTTCCCGAGTGCGGACGGGTATTGTCTCTGTTGATATGCCATTAAATAAAAAAACAAGAAACCAAATTAGACGAGGTATGTCGGAAAATTTTCAGCGCTGGTTTCACAAAAAATTATTTCAGATCCAAACTACAAACTACTAGTCATCTACCTCAAAATAATCAGCCTGGAGTCTAATTCACTTCCCATTGTTCTCTGTCACGCTTGCATGCACTCCTGGAAGGATTCTTCCGGGATTCTCCGTAGCTACTGTAAATTTCCCAGACCTTCCGTTTGTGTGTATGTATCTATGTATGTCCGGAGGAAACTATGAAAATAAAATAATCAATGACAAAATAACTATCTATACACGTTTACGTTTACAATCACCAGATCTTGTTTTTGGAACAAAAATAATGAAGATTTGATTTATATTCCTGAAGATAATTTAAAAATTAAAATTTGAATGAAAACAGCATGGATTTTTTTTTTTTGGAGGGGGGGGGATTTAATATTTCAAAATTTTATTTTCAGAGTGTCTGGATCAACGCAAGGCCCTTTTTTTACGTAGGATTTTAATGGGGCATCCTGCGAAGGTCCCATTCGCAATTCAATGATAATGGATCTGTGAGACTACATTTCTAAACTCCGCACCTCTACCTAGAGGTAGACGCTTCTAGTATTTCATAATTCTGTATTCCTAAAGACTAATGCTGGTACATAACGATGAGGACAACAGTCTGAAATATCATAATTATTCATATCAAGCCTCATCTCATAAATACAGAAAAGTATAAGTATAAATTATTTTTTTTACTATAAAATGCATTGGAAAAGTTTCTTACTATAAAAATGCATTGGAAATGATTTTTAAACATTATGTTTATACACAATAAAGATGAGGACAACAGTCCGAAATATTATAATTATTCATATCAAGTTTCATCTCATAAATACAGACAAGTATAAAGAACTTACTTCATAGAAAGAAAGTATTCCTGCTTCGTTGGTTTGTGGTCCAGGTCGACCACCACGGTCCACTGACTGGTTTGACTGGACAGTTGAAGCTCTTAACCCATTTATGGCCGGATTAGCAAGTGTGAAGCTCATACCGTAAGTTGCAATTCCAACAATAAGTCGTTCACGAGGCATACCTTGGCTCAACCAGAAGTTAATTGACCAAACCTGAAATTAAATAGAATATTAGTCATTGATTTTGAATATATATATATATATATATATATATATATAGGACTCAACATAAAACCTGACACCCACACCTGGCAATTTTA
>CM042153.1:18127966-18152966 GCA_023376005.1 Doryteuthis pealeii | reverse complement strand
ATAAAACTATTGTGTCGTAAGGAAGATTTCTTCTCTGGACTTTTGGATTATATATATATATATAATATATATATATATATATATATATATACACACACACACACACACGTACATATACATATAGATGTGTATGTTTGCGTGTATGTGTATGTTGGTGTGAACCATAACTGTTTTTTTTTCGAAAGTTTAAAAGTGCATAGAAAATAAGACAAAAATTCAAATTACCTGGTTTAATTGTGCTTGCTCTCCTGGGGGGTCAGATGCAGAACCATAGAGAGGGCTATGGTGACCAGTCTGATACTCCCACAGGCCATGATAATTGTAGGTCATAAGTAACATATAGTCTATGTACCTGAAAATACATTTAAAATCAAAATGAGTACAGAGAGAGAGGGGGGGGAGAAAGAGAAATAATGAGAGAGGATGAGGGGGAGTGAGAAAACGAAAATGAGAGAGAGAGAAAGAGAGGAGTGAGAGAGAAAGAGAGAGAAAAAGAGAGGAGAGAGAGAGAGAAGAAAGAAAGAAAGAACAAGAAAGAGAGCGATAATGAGAGAACGAGGGGGATGAGAGAGAGAGAGAGAGTGAAAACGAGAAAGAGAGAGAGAGAGAGAGAGAAAGAAAGAAAGAACGGGAGAATGAGAGAGAGAACAAAAAAACGGCGATAACGAAAGAGAGAGAGAGAGAGAGAGAGAGAGAGAGAGAGAGAGAGAGCGAGAGGGAGAGAAGAGAGAAAAAAGAAAGAAAGAAAGAACGGAGAATGAGAGAGAGAGAGAACGAAAAAGAGGGCGATAACGGAAGAGAGAGAGAGAGAGAGAGAGAGAGAGAGAGAGCGAGAGAGAGAGAGTACGACATCTTACTTGACAATCTCGGTGGTTTCGTATGCACGACCAATGTAATAGGAACCGGAAGCCGTTGCAAGGGTCAGGATCAATTTCTCTCGACCAGTTTGTTGAGATTCAAGTTTAAAGGTATTCTGCAATGTCTGAAAAAGAGAGAGAGAGAGAAAGAGAGTCAGAGCCAGTGTGTGTGTGCTTGTGTGTGTGTGTGTGTGTGTGTGTGAGAGAGAGAGAGAGAGAGAGAGAGAGAGAGAGAGAGAGAGAGAGAAATATATGCATATATACATATATAAATCATACTAGACAAGTAAATCTATAAACTAATGCTAAAAAAATAATTTTACACAACAAATATTTATTTTTCAACATAGTCTCCTTTCTTGTGATTATGGCAATTTAGCTATACTCCATAGATCACAAATATCAAACAAATACAGGGAAGAGAGAGAGAGAGAGAGAGAGAGAGAGAGAGAGAGAGAGAGAGAGAGAGAGAGAGAGAGATCGTTCAAATAATCTCAAATTTCAAAAACCTGTGTAGGAAAAACTCAAAATTCTAAGTTTAATACTTAAATGCCTTTTCATTTCCAATGAATGCCATTTTTATATCTGAAAAGAAAAAGAAAAACATACAGCATTAAACATAGAATTTTGAGTTGTTTCTACACCTGCTGTTGAAATTTGGGATCCTTTGAACGAGAATTGGTCAAGTTAAAGAAAGCTACGACCCGCGGGCCGTATCTGGCCCGCGAACCCATTTTATCAGGCACGCTGACGGTACTTGAATTTATTTGTTAAAACCTATTTATGCAAACAAGCCTTTTCAAAATTGAAATATGTGAAATCAACCTATCGAACGAAATTGACTGATAAACATTTGAAAGCAATTCTCTTGATTGGATGTAGCAATTCCAAACCAAACATTGACGATATTTTGAAAAGCAAACTTCAATTTCACAAATCTCACTAAACCTTTCTGCTAATGTTGCGGTCTTTGATAATGTTTTGAAAATAAATATGTAGGTTAAATTTGTTTTTGTGCATCTTACGCCACTCATCCATGAACATAACATGGAAAGATACATTTTGTTTTACATCTTTTTCTAAGAGCTTTCGTTCTGGCTAGCAAGTATTGAACACAATAATAATGTGGCCCGTTCCGATTATTCTTTCAATTATCCGGCCCACCGTGAAAAAAGTTTGGTGATCCCTGCCCTAAAACTATGCAACATGCTTATATTTCCGGCTATACACGGTCAGAGGTTATGGCATAAAGACCCGGTAAAGATAATTATTATTGGCATGTGGGCAATGGTACCAGTCCAAATTTAAAGTAATTATCATAATTATACTTATAATTATTGTTGTGGGGTTTTAAGGGGTCAAATAAGAACAAAACGATGGGTAAAAAATGTAGGAAAATGTATTAACAAAAGAGTAGACAATTACAGTACAGAGAAGTGGGAATTACGTCCGACAATAGAGTTATGAGGTGACTCGCATTGGCTTACTCTACAAGCCATAATTGTCCCTGTTACTTATAGTAACCGTCGGCGCATTCCATTAGTCTATAGGGTATATCCCCTATAACAATTATCATTATCAGTATTGTCATTATCATAATCATGATTAACATTACTATAAGTATCATCATTCCAATTATTTCACTTCTGTGAGTTTTTCACACCAGCGTTAGCTGATGGTCTGTCACTGGAGTCTGAGTGGCAACAAGTCTTATCAGGTCTCCATGATTCTTCTGAGTATTCTAGCCAATTGCAGCAATGCAGTAGTCTGGATGGTCTCAATTCTTCATCTGATTTCCAGATACCCCAGTCTTTTTCCAAGCTTTTTGAGACCGTTCCTAGTGCACCAACTACAATTGGTATCACTTTGACCCTCATATTTCACAGCTTTTTCAATTCTCTGGCAAGGTCCAAGTATTTGTCCATCTTTTCGTTTCCTTCATCTTCGCCCTGTGATCTGCTGGGACCGCAAAGTCCACCAGTTGAAAAGATCATGTGATTAGCCTTTATCTCGAAGTCCCAGAGAATTATTATTATTATTATTATTATTATTATTATTATTATTACTCCTTTTGAGTTTTCACATCAGTGTTAACTGATGGTCTTTCACTGGAGTCTGTGTGACAGCAAGTCTCCTCAGGTCTCCAGGACTCTTCTGAGTATTCTGGCAGATTGCAGCAGTGCAGTGTTCTGAATGGTTTCAATTCTTCCTCTGATTTCCAAACTTTCCAAACCCTTTTCCAATCCTTTTGGGACCGTTCCCAGTGCACCAACTACAATTGGTATAACTTTCACTTTCATATTCCATTGGCTGGTTTAGCATTAGTATGGGAATGGCAAAGTTCCGGTTTGATACCGATTTCTAATTCAGCGCATGATTAGCATAGCTTGGGTAATATGATCTGTGGGATAAAGCGTCTGAGAGCTGACGGTAGATGTGGAGCTCCACCGAGGCTAAACAATTTTCCTGGTCTAGCGCTAGCGAAAAAAGGATAGACTCCCTCGCTGTTCGGCTGATACCGACAATTGGCCACCCCGCAGAGTTTTATTAATATTATTATCATAATAATCCTTGCCATTTTTATCATTATCATTATCATTAGTAGCATTAAACAATTATCATTATCATTATCACAATTATTATTATCATGAATGTCATTATCATTATGACAATTATAATTATCATTATAGCGCCAATTGACCAGCTATAACCAGCGGGACTTTAAGCTAACAATTTTTTGAATAAAACATGGCGACCTGGACAGTTAGGAAAAAAATAATAATAAAAGAAGAATTGCGTGTTTTCATGCCCGGAGTCTGGAGCAATTTTAAGAAAAAATAATATAATTATAAGTATCATTATTTTTATTATCATAATCATAATTATCATAACGATTATTATAATTATTACTCTTATCATCATTATCTATCATTATTTCCATTATCATAATGATAATTATCCATATTCTTATCATATTTAACATTATCCTAAACATAATTATCATTATCATGATCTTCATTACCATTATTATTATTATTATTATTATTATTATTATTATTATTATTATTATTTACTCCTTTTGAGTTTTCACATCAGCATTAGCTGATGGTATTTCGCTGGAGTCTGAGTGACAGCAAGTCTCCTCATGTCTCCAGGACTCTTCTGAGTATTCTGGCAGATTGCAGCAGTGCAGTGTTCTGAATGGTTTCAATCCTTCCTCTGATATCCAAACTTTCCAAACCCTTTTCTAATCCTTTTGGGACTGTTCCAATATTATTATTATTATTATTATTATTATTATTATTATTATTATTGAGTTTTTCACTCCTGTCGTAGCTGGTGGTTTACTGGAGGCTGAGTGACAGCAAGTCTCCTCGGGCCTCCTGGGCTCTTGAAAGTATTCTAGCTAATCTTAACAGTGCTGTAGTTTGGATGGACTCGAGTCTTCCTCTGATTTCCAATTCACACAAATTATTTTCCAGGCCTTTAGGGACCAATCCAAGGGCACCAATTACAATTGGTACGACCTTCACCTTCATGTTACACAGTTTTCTCGGTTCTCTGGCAAGGTCCAAGTATTTGTCTATCTTTTCGCTTTCTTTCATTTTCACTCGGTAGTCGAACGGGACGGCAAAATCCACGAGATGACAGGTTCTCTTCTTGTTTTATTATTATTTCCCCCCTTGCGAGTTTTTCACACCAGCGCATGAAGATGGTCTTTCATTGGCGTCTGATTGACAACAATGATCCGTTTGTATCTCAAACCCAGAGATGTTTTGAGTCTCATTCTCTAGAACGAATTCTAGTTTATGCATATACCATTTTGTAGTATGGTCAAAGTTTAATTTCTTGCACAGTTCTCAGTGGATCATCTTTCCCATTCAGTAGTTCCTAATCTTGTACTCTCTAATTTGCCGCATTCGCTTATTATGAGGTTAACAATTTTGTCTTTGTTTCCACACATCCTACTTTATTATTATTATTATTATTATTATTATTATTATTATTATTATTATTTCTTTCTTTCTTTCTTTCTTTCTTTCTTTCTTTCTTCCTTTCCTTCTACGCACGCTCGCGAGACTTTCTTATTTTTAAGAAAACGGTTTCTTTTTACGAGCCAATTATTATTATTATTATTATTATTATTATTATTATTAATAATAATAATAATAATAATAATAATAATAATAATAATAATAATAATAAAACATAACAGAATAGCAAGTGTAGAATGTGTGGAGACAGAAACAAAACGGTTAATCATATAATAAGCGAATGCAGCAAACTACCACAAAGAGAGTACAACACTAGGCACAATTTGGTGGGAAAGGCGATTCACTGGGAATTGTGCAAGAAATTCAATTTTTAGCATACAACTAAATGGTATATGCACAGGCCTGAATCTATCTCTCTGGGATTTTGAGATACAGACGAATCACCTAATCCCGGCATTATCATTATTTTCACTCCTATTGAGTTTTTCACATCAGCGTCAGCTGATGGTATTTCATTGGAGTCTGAGTGACATCAAGTCTCCTCGTGTCTCCGGGACTCTTCTGAGTATTCTAGCCGATTGCAGCAGTGCAGTAGTCTTAATGGTCTCAATTTTTCCTCTGATTTCCAGATTCTCCAGTCTTTTTTCGAAGTTTATTTGGACCGTTCCAAGTACACCAACTACAATTGGTATCACTTTCACCTTCATATTCTACAGCTTTTTCAATGCTCTGGCAAGGTCCAGGTATTTATCCATCTTTTCCTTTCTCTTCAGCTTCACCCTGTGATCTGCTGGAACCAGTTGACGCGTTCTCTTTTTTATTTTTATTAATCAACACTAGGTCTGGTCTCCTGGTTGGGATAGGGTGATCCGTCTTTATCTCAAAGTATTATTATTATTCTGCTCCATTTGAGTTTTATACACCTGCCTAAGGTCTTCGGGACTGCTTTCAGTATTCTAGCTGATCTTAACAGTACTGTAGTCTGGAAGGTCTGTATTCTTCCTAACAGTAGTAGTAATAGTAGTAGTAGCAGCAGCAGTAGTAGCAGTTTCAGTTTATCAAGTTTTGCCTAACCAAGTAAACATATTTTCATTTTTGTTTTCTCAATAAACATTTATATTTTCTAGATATCATTTGATGTCCGCCTTCGAAAAATAAAAGAAATTAATAAAATATAATATATATATATATATATATATATATATATATATATATATATATATATTGTCAAGGCGTCTGTCCATACACATCTCCTTAAAGTCTTGCAAATTTACGTCTACGCAACATGTCAGTGTAATGTTATCTAAAAGATAAGAGCGATTCTTTTCTTTTCTTTTTGAATTGCTATAGCTTCCGGGAATGGAAACTTGTATTTCTTTTTTAAATAACACTTTTTTTTTTGTTTCTTAACTGTCCAGGTCTCCATGTTTGTATCAAACATTCATTTAGCCGGAAGTCCCGCTGGTGATAGCCGGTCAATTGGCGCTACAAATGCAAGCCACAGGAGATAATTCCCTTCCCTCTTCTTTCACTCCTTTAATAAAATGTCTTTTTTTATTGTTCTATCAAATGAAAACCTCTTCTTATCATAAATAAATGGTTACTTACGGCATTTGATCGTTTATACGGTCAAACACAATTATTTTTAAAACCATTTATGGAAAAAAAGAAGACATTAGATGAACACTGCACGAACTTTTGCAACTTTTAAAATACAAAATCAATCTTATATATATATATATATATATATATATATATATAAGTAAAGTAAAGTCGTCCGGTTGGCCTAATGTCGGTATCAACCGGACGGCGAGGAGTCTATCCCCTTTTCACTAGCGCTAGACAAGGAGATTGTTTTTGGCGTCTGAGGTGAAGCGTCACACCTACCATCAGCTCCTACTTTACTGCACAAATCCCTGTGCTACTCATACGCAGAGTTGGCGAGGGCCGGTATCGAACCAGGAACTTTGTGGTTCCTAGTCCGAAGCTCTACCGACTGAGCTAAACCGAATATATATATATATATATATATATATATATATATATATATATATATATATATATATATATATATATATATATATATATATATATATATATATATATATATATATATAAGATGAATAGACAACTAATATTTTTAGATAAATTCCATTTTCTTTTTCTATACCAAAGTTGATGGTTTTTTTTCTACTTTTTTACCACTTCCTCTTTATGTCATTCTTGTGGTAATATTCTGATGAGACTCAGGTGAAAACACAAAATGTTTGTTTGGAATGAATCCGCTTATGATTGCAATTCTAAATCAGTCTAGAAAGTATTTTTTATCTTTTTATATTTATTTTTTAAAATTGATAACCTTTATTAAAATCAGCCAATCAATGTTGAATTAGAATAAGTGTTATTCGGTGACGGTAGGTGTGGCGTTCCACCTTAGCAAAAAAAAAAAAAACTCCCTGGTCTAGCACTAGTGAAAAGAAGGGAGACTCTCTTGCTGTCCGGTTGATACCGACAATAGTTCACTCCTCCACCTCACAACTCAAAATCTCCCATCTTTGGTTTAATAATTCTTTTGAATTAGTAAAGGTTGCAGTAGCTAATTTCTCTTCTAAACATAAAAAACAGAATGTATTACCGGGTCTATAATTGCGTGATCTTTTTTTTTTACAATTTCTCATTTTATAATAGGATCTATGCCGTATTTATTATTTAATGTCCCAGGTATATTTAGAAAGTGCTCTGCTATACATATATATATAGTTTAACTCAGTCGGTAGAGCATCCACCTTGGAACCAAAAGGCTTTGGGTTCGATACCGGCCTACGCCAAACTCAGTGCATGAGTAGCACAGCTTGGATATGTATGGTAAAGTGGGGAGCTATTGAGAAAAAGATGTAAAACAAAATTTATCTTTCCATATCATATTCATGGATGAGTGGTGTAAGATGCACAAAAACACATTTAAACAACATATTTATTTTCAAAACATTATCAAAGAACGGAACATTAGCAGAACGGTTTAGTGAGATTTGTGAAACTGGAGTTTGCCTTTCAAGATATCGTCAATGTTTGGTTTGGAATTGCTACATCCAATCAAGAGAATTGCTTTCAAATGTTTATCAGTCAATTTCGTTCAATGGGTTGATTTCACATATTTCAATTTTGAAAAGGCTTGTTCGCATTTTGTGGTCAAGTCCACGAGGATTTAGTAAGCTTAACATAATATTTAAATTTAAATGGTATCAGAACGTCTTGCGTTCTGTACGTTTTAATAAACAAATTCAAGTCAGTTGGGCAGATAAAATGCCTTCGTGGGCCGGATCCGGTCAGCGGGCCGTAGTTTGCTGACTCCTGTATTATAAGAATACTGGTGTTAGCTACGAGTTAACACACCGAGAATTCTTATAATGTGAAATCATTCAGTTCATGTTTTTTTTTTTTTTTTTTTTAGAATTCACATTTAGTTGATAAGGTATTTACCCAACCGCTCCGCCGCGATATTGTACGATATACTGGATATATTTTGTGGGGGTGCGATGTACAAATAAAAGGAAGGCCTCGAAACGGTGCACAGTCTCTCCTGATGACCTCAAAATCAAATACAAAACTGTTATGGTAATTTACCACGCACGCATGAACGCTTCCAGCTATAAATAGCAGCAGGTACTGCTCTTAGGTGAGAGCCAATATTCCAGTGGTCTGCTTGGACAATTGATCGACCGCCTCGCGGGTAACCTTCTCATTTGTATATATTTGTACTACTGTTCTCATTTCCTCTCTTGTGTTTTTATTCTGGCCCCTAACAAGGCCACAACAATAACAAATCAAAAACAAACCTGACAAAATAATCATAGGTTAATCTTCTCGTTGGTTTTGCTATTGGATCGAGGAGAATTCTACAGTCCGCTCGCTTTCTGGTGAGTTTCAATTACTTATTAAGTAACTTTCTTTCCCAGCTCATCCGCCGCGAACAGGATGTGTTAGATCACATTAACTTTCAAAGATATCTGTTTGACCCATAGATGGGATCCTAGTAGCACGGATATCCATGACGATCTCTCGCCAACCGTTTCTATCATTCATTGTCTTTGCGAGGTCCTCTGCGCAGCATCCAGTGTTCGCGCAGTGCTGGTCAATGTTTGATTGTAATGCATTACTAACCTTCATCATTGTTGTAAAACCATGTTTGTGACTTGGAGGGCTCCCTCTTACAGCTGGAAATTCCCAGTCCATATCGAGACCATCAAATCCATGTCTGGAAAAATGAAAATTACACAATTCAGGTAGGTTCTTTTTTTTTTAAATGGCCAAAACATTAATAAAATCTTAAAATGCAATAATGGGATTCCATTTCAGTCGGTAGAGCGTTCGGCTAGAAACCACAATGTTCCTAGTTCGATACCGGTCCTCGCCAACTCAGCAAATGAGTAGCACAGGGATCTGTGCGGTAAAGTAAGGAGCTGATGGTAGGTGTGGTACTCCACTTCAGACGCCCAAAGACTATCTCCTTGATCTAGCACTAGTGAAAAGGGGATATACTCCCTCGCTGACTGGCTGATACCGACTTTAGGCCACGCCGACCACTTTTTTATCTATACATTTATATTTTTCAGACTGTTGTCCTCATCTTTATCATTATATACACATGTCTGGGACAATGGAAATTACAGAGTTCAGGTAGGTTCTCGGGTTTTTTTTGTTCTTTTTTAAATGGTCAAAACCTTAGTAAAATCTTAAAATGCAATAATGGGATTCCATTTAGCAGATAATTTGTCTATCTATCTATCTATCTATCTATCTATACAATCAGATTTTTCAGACTGTTGTCCTCATCTTTATTATTGTTACTAGCAAAATAAAAAAATACCCTCCGGGATGTAAAAATAGATTTTTGAAACATATTGCCTGAGGGGTGGGAGTTAAAAATTCAATGTCAGCGAGTTTGTACCCTAAGTAAGTAAAATCATCAAATTCATTAAAGGATTAAAAAATAAAACCATTTGAAATGTAAACTTTAAATATGTATTAAAATAAAACAAACTATATATAGATATATAATACCAGTTATGTATTCATTAAAACTTGTTTTTTAAAAACAACGTGGACTGTCTAATGTTGCATGTTTAAATTTTGAGTGTATTTATTCTATGCTATGACGATTTGGGTAATGTGACGTAAGCAGTGACGTAATTTTTGTTACAGACAAAAACTGGAAGCGAATCTCCATTATCAATAGATATACACAATGTTTTGGCTGGTGTGCTTCTCCGGCCTTCTTCAGGTGTTTCTAGTTGAACTCAATAATTTTCTTCAAACTCGGAAGCCCTCATCCCATAATCGGGAGCCTTCGCCGAACTTCGAACCCAACCCTTTATCTAATCCATTGGGGTAGATTGTTCTCATTCTGTTAACCATGACCGGGTGCAAGTGTTAAGCTATGTTAAGTATTTTATGTTATTTTCGCCTATAGTAAGGATTGAACCTGCAGTCAACAGAAGATTGCCCCTGAGAACTGTATTAACCCAACCCTTATATCCATTGCACCATTTGTCCAATAGGACATGGTTAACAGAATGAGAACAATCTACACCAATGGGTTAAATCAAAGGTTCAGTTCAAAGTTCTGAGTTCAATGAGAAGGTTCCCGAGTTCGACAAGAAACGCCTGAAGTAAACCGTTGGTTACACATGCGGAAATGATATATATATATATATACAATTAAGATGAGGACAATAGTAAAAAAAATATATAAGTTTGAAATACGCCAGACTTAGCGCAGGGTGGCGTCGTTAGTTATGTTATTGGCTGGCTTCATAGGGGGGGTTTCGGGGCTTCCAACATAATACCCCCTCAGCCAGCCAGACGCCGTTGGAGACGATCAAACTCCAACACGCCACCCTTGTGCAATGCCAAACGAAAATACGTCAACGGGATCCTCGATCTATTTATATCTGATTGGCCAATTCCACAGCCAATCATCGATAAGGGTAGTTGTTATAAACAGGATCGCGCGACTCAGACATTTTCTTTTTAATATATAAATATAAATATAAAAAAACATAAAGGGCAATTTGTGTGTATGTATGTCCGGAGGAAACTATGAAAATAAAACAATTAACGACAAAGTAAATACATATATATAACATTCACTATCACCAGATCTTGCTTTTTGAGCAAAAATAATGAATGTTTGATTTATATTAGTGAAGATAATTAAAAAATAGAATTTAAATGATAAAAGCATAGAATTTTTTTTTTTGCATTTAATATTTTAAATAGTAGATTGTAATAAGTAATTGAGAGTTACTTCCCCTGTTTTATTATTACCACCCCTTTGTGTAAATCCTTAGCTTTCTGAAAGTATATAAACTCCCAAGAAAACTGCAACTGTATTCTAAGTAAAATAAAGCTTTCTCAAGTCCTACCGTGTGTATTCATTTATTATTACATAGACATTAATTTTTTCTTTTCAATTGGTTGGATCAATGCAAGTCTTTTTTATTAGGGATTTTAATGGAGCATACATGGATCCAACTCGCGATTCAATAATAATGGATCTATGAGACAAACATTTTTACTTCCCCCTCTACCCAGAAATAAAACAATTAACGACAAAGTAAATATTTTAGCACAGTTGGTAGAGCGTCCGCCTGGGAACCACAAGGTTCTCAGTTCGATATCGGCCCTCACCAATCCAGCGTATGAGAAGCACAGGGATCTGAGCAGTAAAAGGAGCTGATAGTAAGTGTGGTACTCCACCTCAGACGCTAAAAACAATCTCACTGGTCTAGCGCATGTGAAGAAGAGACTCTCTCGCTGTCTGGCTGATACCGACTTTAGGCCACCCGACGTCTTTACTTACTTAAGTATATATACACATTCACTATCACCAGAACTAACTTTTTGTGCAAAAATAATAATGACTTTATTTATATTCTTGAAGACATTCAAAAATTAGGATTTGAATAGTTAGAGAAGAGAAAGTCATTGGTGACGTTCATGATTAAAACGTAAAAAAATCAATTCTGGACGACCAAAACGATCAATGGATCTGCGAGACTAACTTTTTCTATCCCTCTTCTACCCAGGCAGCGCCAGGTAGCTGGTTCTAGTATATATATAAAGGGCAGTTGGTGTGTATGTATGTATGTATGTCCGGATGAAACTACGAAAATAAAACAATTAACAATTATATATATATATATATATATATATTGATGTTTGTTTATTTTAGAAGCATTGTTGAATAAAGTATATATTATTATTTATATTTTTGCTTGAAGGCAATTACAATGCGTATATCGCATAAAATTCGAGAATTATAGAAGATAATAATGACAAGTGAATTTCGGTAAAGAATTATTCTGTATGTAGAACATCGTACAGACTGTTTCAATTTATTGAAACAGTCTGTACGATGTTCTACACACAAAATAATTCTTTACCGAAATTCACTTGTCATTATTATCTTCTATAATTATCGAATTTTATGCAATTTTAGGCATTGTAATTGCCTTCAAGCAAAAATATGAATATATATACATATATATATATATATATATGTGTGTGTGTGTGTGTGTGTGTGTGTGTGTTGTGTGTGACTGTCAATGTGTGTGTGTGTGTGTGTGTGTGTGTATGTATGTGAGTGTGTGTGTGTGTAGACAATATCTTCATCGTTGAAACATCTACAATGAAAACTAATTTTCCTGTTGGCTGAATGACAGCATCAGCAGAAGTAGTAGCAGCATCAGCATCAGCAGCATCAGCATCAACAGCCGGCTTCATCTTTAGCTTCCATAGCGACCTCATCCGGTTGAACAGGCTCAAAGTGACGACACGTACGTAACCTAGGTCTCATCGCAAGCGGCCCTCTTTTAAGATAACAACCAAACGACAAGTGATTCTGCAACAGCGCCTTCAATAAGCGGATCTTTGAGGAAAACAATGAAAATAAACATCCCCGCTTATCTGTGTAATGGGGCGAAGATCGGCCAGGTGAAAACAGGTACGCTTCGTCGTTCGGAAAATCGCAAACGTCCATGAGGACAAGAAAAACAAATTTATTGACTCACCTGCGCAAATAGCGGACGACGTTCTGACTCCATATTTTCATAGTGTATTCCGATTGCATCATTTGAAGAAAAGGCTTCGATCCTATTTTCCAACCTCCTACAGCCAAAAGAACACGGAGCTGTGGATTCTGCTTCTTAAGGGCCAAAGTGCGCTGGTAATATTCTGTTAAAAAGAAATAATATAATAATAATAATAATAATAATAATAATGCCATAAGGACAAACTACATCAAAGCGAAAATTGATAAGACCCAACAAAATAGTAAATGTAGACTTTGCGGTAATAGAGATGATACTGTAAACCATATACTCTGCGAATATAACAAACTAGCACAACGAGAATACAAAACTAGACACGACTGGGTTGGGAAGGTGATCCACTGGAAATTGTGCAAAAAATTTAAATTTTGACCACAAAAAAAATGGTATATGCATAAACCAGAACCTGTTCTTGAGAACGAAACGCATAAAGTTCTCTGGGACTTTGAAATAAAAACGGATCACCTTATCCCAGCAAGAAGACCAGACCTAGTGCTGATAACAAAAAAGAAAGAACTTGTCAACTGGTGGATTTTGCAGTGCCAGCAGATCATAGGATGAAGCGGAAGGAAAATGAAAAAATAACAAATATCTGGACCTTGCCAGAGAACTGAAAAAGTTATGGAACATGAAAGTGAAAGTGATACCAATTGTGGTTGGTGCACTTGGAACGGTCCCAAAAGGATTGGAAAAGGGTTTGGAAAGTTTGGATATCAAAGGAAGGATTGAAACCATTCAGAACACTGCACTGCTGCAATCTGCCAGAATACTTAGAAGAGTCCTGGAGACCTGAGGAGACTTGCTGTCACTCAGACTCCGGTGAAAGACCATTAGCTAATGCTGATGTGAAAACTCAAAAGGAGCAAATAATAATAATAATAATAATAAATAAGCAACAACTATGCGTGAACGAGATAACTCGTTTTCAGTTGTAATTAAGTTACTGTAACAATTTCGACCAATACCAATGTTGCATAATTCACGCATAGGAAAGGCATGGGCTGCTTTAAACAGATTGTCAGTGATATGGAAATCGGATCTCACTGACAGGTTAAAGCGAAAATTCTTTCAAACCGTAGTTGTATCAGTGCTACTGTACGGCTGCACTACTTGGACCCTAACGAAGCGCCTAGAGAATAAGCTAGATGGGAGCTTCACAAGAATCTCCAGGTTCTCGGCCACCGTCGGGAGTCCAGTGAGCTTCGGCTGCTTGACTTGCCAGAGATTAAATTAATAGCGTTGATCCCAGGGTCCATCCCCCCAGGCAATTACCTGCCCCCTCAATTTAAAGGAGCAGGGCTGGATTTATTGTCCAGTGCCTGAGGTGCCCCCTCGAGGGGCAATGCCGACGGGATGAACGCAATTTTTCCATCTGCCGCCCATGAGTTTCGGCTTGTGGATGGTCCCACGTTAATAGGGCCTTTGTGCCTGACCTTGTACAAGTGGGGTACGAGGAAAATATTCCAGGCACAAGAATGCTGCACGCAATCTTAAACAAGACGTGGAAGCAACACCCCTCGAGAAAACAGCTGTATGGCCACTTGCCCTATATCACACAAACCACCGTATGAGGCGAACAAGACACGCTGGGGCACTACTGGAGAAGCAAGGATGAACTCATTAATGACACGGAAGCCATCACATGGGCACGCCAGAGTAAGTCGTCCAGCAAAAAGGTACATAGACCAATCTGCGCGGATACTGGATACTGCACAGAGGACCTCTCCAGGAGCAATGAATGATAGGGACGGTTGGCGAGAGATTGCTATGGATATCCGTGCTGCCAACGCGACATGATGATGATGATGATGGTGCACAGTTAATATAGATTTGTTTGTTTTACGGCATACCAACCGCAGTGGGTCATTTAAGCCTTTGTGTGATCTCTCTTCTTGTTCGAGGTTTGAATCGTGGTAAGGAGCTTTTAGCTAGTCAGTTTCTAGCTAGCCGTAGATAGATGAAGACGTAGTTAGCTGGGTTCTCACTGTACGCTTGAGGATCCGGGTCCAAGAAAGAGAAATAAATATGTGATTTCACTAAAGAAATGTTTTGAGTTGTTAACTAAGATTGGTTGGTTGTTTTGTGTTACGGCATATCAACTTCGGTGGGTTATTTAATGCCAACAAAGTTTTGAAAGATTCGTTGTGATAGTTTGGTAGAACTCAATTTTTTTAGCAAATTTTTCCTAGTTAACCCATAGGTGGGACCCTAACAGGTACTACCACCCCGGTCCTGAGTGGACCTGAGAGTAATGGTGATGAAGGGGTATTCCACATTCCCCAAAGCTTCAAAATTAGAACTCCAGCATCTGATAGAGTTTAACGTCATAGCCAGGAGAATAAGACCGTCAGCCATTGCATTCTTCTTGACACATTGCCTAACTAAGGCTATCCTACTATTTACCCATAGCTGGAGGTGGAAGAACGGATGGAATCATGCATTTCCCAATGGCATTAGCACAGAATTAAATGCAAACAACCTTGTCTAGGATTTGAACTCTGGTTACTGATTTCATTTCCCTCAGCGATAACCGTTACGCTAAGCATGCCCATCTATACATATATAAAGGGCAGTTTGTGTGTATGTATATCCGAAGGTAATCTATACATATATAAAGGGCAGTCTGTGTGTATGTATGTCCGGAGGAAACTTCGAAAATAAAACAATTAACGACAATGTTAATATATATATATATAAACATTCACTATCACCAGAACTTGCTTTTTGTGCAAAAATAATGAAGATTTGATTTATAATCGTGAAGATAATTGAAAAAATAGAATTCAAATTGTAATAATATGGATTTGTTTTTTTTTACATTTAATATTTTAAATAGGAGACACTGATTTTTCTTTTCATAGTGTCTGTGCACTTTTTTCCCCTGGCGCAAAGTCTTTTTTTTTTTACATATAGATTTTAAACACGTTTTTTGATCATAACATACCTTTGACTTTAAAGGTGCCAAAATATTAACCCACATACACGATAGAACACTACGTAGAATTATGGAATCTTGCGTTATTCTTACCCATAAAACCATACCCCAAAGACAAGGTTTTTTTAATATATCCCCTTATTTAGCGACACTTGTAGTCAGAAACCATAAAATCCCCTTCACATGACATTTTCCGTTATATACTTCCCAAGAAATTTTAAATTTTCACATTATCCAAAAAATAAAAATAAAACCTTACAACCGTTCATACTTTTTTTTACTTCATATATAAGAAAAACAAAAAATAGAAAATTTACAATATTACAAAAATAAAAATTCTTTTTCTATAAATCTGTTGAAGACCAACCGTAAACAGGCTAATACTCATCCCGTTTTGAATAAGAGAATTCGTCTAGTGTCAAACATATTAATATGTCTTCTTTTTAAAAAACGGTTACAATAAGATATACATAATCTGATGACCGAAAAAAATGCGGCGGAAGTGCTCACATTCGAAACTATGGTATAACTTTTTTTTCTTTTTTGCAACATCAAGGTTTTTGTTTTGAACTCATATGACTTTTGTCTCCACTCTTAACAACACGGAGTATAAACAAGCTCTGAAGATGATTTTCATAAAATCGAAATATTATTCAATATCAGCTATGTTATAAAATGTTTTCACTTTAACGGCATTTTGTGGTGTTTTCATATCCTTTTATCTATACTCATATAGATTTTGATAGGGCATCCTGTGAGGATCCAACTCGTAATTCAGTTATAGCAGATCTGCAAGATTCACTTTTTGTCCCCCCACCCCACTCAACCCGGGTAGCCGCTTCTATTTTTAAAAATATATAGCAGTATCAGCATTATCAAAACAGTTTCTAAACGGGGAATTAATCCATTGTAATTTGGGTACATTTGGGGCCCGGTTTAGCTCAGTCGGTAGAACACTCGCCAAGGAATCGAAAGGTTCCTGATTTGATACCAGTCTCCGCCAACTCAGCGCATGAGTAGCACAGATTGGGTAATCTGATCCGTGCGGTAAAGTGAGGAGCTGACGGTAGGTGTGGCAATCCGCCTCATCAAAAAAAAAAAAAAATCTCCATAGTCTAGCGCTAGCGACAACGGGATAGACTCCCTCGCTATCCAACTGGTACTGACAATAGGCCACTCCGCCAAATTTATTTACTTTACTTACTTAGATTTCTCAGTTGGCGCTCCATTATTGTAACCATGTGCCAGATATACTAAGCTAGTTTTAGTCGAGCGAGCGCAACATGACAGTGTAGGTGAAAATTCATTAACAATTCTAAAAATATAAACTAATTCAAGGCTTTAAAAAAAAAATAAAAAAATAAATAAACAACCACGCAATTAGTTCTGATCAAGGCGAAAATTGAATGTGTTTTAAGTAATATCACTAGCTAGGCAGTTTCCTCTTGGTACTATGGAAACATTGAGATGATAATTAGAATTAATTGTCAAATGTCAGGAACAAAATTATGAAGGAAAATTTAAAACTGCAAATCTTTAAAAATTAAAAATTAAAAAAAAAAAAGACACCGAAAAAGAAAAAGTGATTTTTTTTTAAACACCCATCCAAACGCATACTCCTACACACACATAAACACACACACACACACACACACAACACACACACATTCACACACACACGTACAAAATAACACTTAAGCATTGCCGATGTTATTCCGGCTTTTAAGTTTGATTAAAAGATCGATTTATCAAAAATGTTCAGTTGTACATTTTGAAGACCTTTTTGAACGTTAAAAAAATTTTTTTTTAAATATGTTTTTTTTTTTTAAAGAATTCTCAATCATCTCGAAGCACTTCTCGCGGTGTAATGGTTATTTTTTATAATAAAAAATATAATAGCATTTCTGGATTCCTTGGGCGAAAATGCTTTTATAAACCAATTTTTAGGAGTAGGCAAGCTCTAGAACTCATTTTACAGACAAAAAGTAGATTACAAAAAGTCGTCATTTCTCGTGAACCCCACCAAATTTGGAGAGCTAAAAATCCACATAACTCCGCCAATTTTTGGAATTGGAAGCTCAAATTTTAGAGATTGCCTAACCTTAACATAATTTACACCCGGACAAAATTCCAGAAAAAATTAAGTGTGTGTGTGTGTGTGTGTGTGTGTGGTGTGTGTGTGTGTGTGTGGCGTCCTTGCATGCCTTTTCCTTGAATTTCTAGCATACGGTCCCATCAAATACATTTTAACCATAGACTCTAATTATTTCCGTTGCACACACACACACCACACACACACACACACACACACACACATATATATATATATATAAGCGGAGTTTTATCAAGTTTGAATTCAAAGTTTACCTTCTCCTAGGCTAGAATAAAGAGTCCAGTCTACCCTACTATTTACCTATAGCTGTAAGGAAACTAGTTGAATACATAACTTTCCCATGGGTATTAGCGCTATGTGAAATACAACCATCGTCGTCCAGGATTTGAACTCGTCTCACCGTCCCATCTCCTACCATGGTAACCATTACACCATGCGCCTCCACGATTATATATTCACGGAATAATGGCCTAACAAAAATCTTTGATGAATTGAACAAAATTGAATCTTCTATAGACTTCAGTCATATGAACTAGAAACTAATAACGCTTTATCTTTTTGTAATATACTAAGAGCCGGTTTAGCTCAGTCAGTAGAGCGCTCGACTAGGAATCACAAGGTTCCTGATTCGATACCGGCCCTCGCCAACTAAGCGTATGAGTTGCACAGATCACCCTTTCTTTCTATTTTCCCCATCTCTCTTTCTTTTTTTTTCTTATTGTATTTTATTCCCTTTATTTCTTTATAATAAAAACGGAATTATCCATTATTTAGTTGGGGTTACGACACTCATTTGGACGGTCTCCTTTTTAACGAGAGGCTGTTGCAAGATGATAACGGTCGTATTTGGTAGGAATCGCAGCATTATTATATAGATATTGTTTCTTTATATTATTTCTTATATTTGGCCGGTTTAGCTCAGTCGGTAGGGCATCCAGCTAGGAATCTCAAGGTTCCTGGTTCGATACCGGCCCACGCCAACTCAGCGTATGAGTAGCACAGGGACCTGTGCGGTAAAGTGAGAAGCTGATGGTAGGCATGGCGCTACACCTCAGACGCTAAAATAATCTCCTTGGTCTAGCGCTTGTGAAAAGGGGATAGACTCCCTCGCTGCCTGGCTGACTTTAGGGCGTCCCGAGGACGACTTAAGAATTTAACGTTCATTACAAATCCACGAATAAAAATGACCATATTCCTTTGTATTCGCGCCATAAAACCAAAAATGGAAAGTGTAAAAGTTTTAGGCTTTTATTTCAGAGTTCTTAGGATTTGCACCACCAAATTTTTAAATGAAGAATTCGACTTCATATAAAATCTTTCCCACAACTACAATGTCCTAAGCACTTTATATAAACGTGCTCAGAAAGGTTTAAAAATCCACAAACGGGGAATATCTTCTCATAATTTCTAATAACAATCTTTTCAATGACAACACTATATATAATAGGTGATTTAAGGCAGTTTTTTTTTACGCTGAATCCAAAAATCATACTCATTTTTTCGAATCAGATAAAATTCTTAAGATACAAGCTCTTACTTGAAATGTATTAAAAAACGAAACTACGAGCACAAAAGAGACATAAAAAAACGATCAGTTGAATAATGCATTAACGACGCACATTCTGGAAACTGATCACCTTTTTAATTTTAAAGTGACTAAAATGTTAGTTATATACACTACAAAAAAATCAGAATAATTGTTGAATCTAGCATTGTTTCAAACTATGACACTATTAAACAGAGACCCTCTCTTTTCAACTTATCTTCTTACCTAGTCAAACTTACGTTAAAGCTACAGGATATATCGATTACATGTTGATTTAAAAAAAAATTAAATACGTTTCGCTTAATCTATTAATAATGGAGATTCGCTTCTGGTTTTTGTCTGTAACAAAAACTGCATCACTGCTTACGTCACACTACGTAAAACGTCATAACGTAGAATAAATACACTCAAAATTTGAACATGCAATGTTAGACAGTCCTCATTGTTTTTTTAAACAAGTTTTAATAAATACGTACCTGGTATTATCTATCTATATATAGTTTGTTTTATTTTAATATATATTTAAAGTTATCAGAACTAAGTTTCCATTTCAATTTTTTAATTTTTTACTCCTTTAATGAATTTATTTTATTTTTTACTCCTTTAATAAATTTGATGATTTTACTTTACTTATGATACAAACTCACTGATATTAGATTTTCAACTCCCATCCCCTCAGGCAATATTTATTTTACATCGCCCAGAGGGTGTTTTTTTTTGGCTAGTACTTATAATCTAAGATTAAAATAAATTTCCAACATTACACAAATAAATGGTTAAGTAATGTAATAACAGGAAAAAAATCCAAAATAATTTCGAACAAATTCCGTCACATAGTTTGAAAAAGAACGCCAACGATCACGTATCGTTATGTTCTATATCTTTTTTTTATATTTGAGTAATATTCAGAAGCCGCAATACACACACAAAAAACAACAACTTACAAACCACTGTTTTTTAAAGTTTTTCTTCATATAAATGAATGCCCTGACGATGGTTTGCTAAACAAACCTAAACGTTATAACGTCAGCCCCTACAATAAAATATCACCCATCAGAACACCTTGTTTTTTTTTTTGTTTTTTTTTAATTCTTATATACTTACACACCGTCAAACTCATTTTCATTTTTTCTTTATATATATATATATATATATATATATATATATATATATATATATATATATTAGAAAAAACGTGACCCGTTGGGTTACCCATTGAACTCTCGGTAGATAATTGAGATTACTGACAACAAATGGTCAAATATCTTTTTTATTACCCTACAGCTGAGCGATACAGGACAATAAAAAAAAATCTGTTTTCAAATGCCTTAAAAGTAATAAAGAATTCATCATTCGCATCTGATGAGCTGGAAGAGTTAGACACTTTGTCTAAGCTCCCTGAAATAGACTATAATGCAAAATCTCTAAGTCTTTTGTTATTTCTTTAAGGTCCAGAAGAAAGTGGCGGCAACAAAGCACCGGCACATCAACATCTTCAGGGACAGCCTTCACATGCGACATCTGTGGCCGAGAATTTTTTTCGAATATTAGACTTTACAGTTACAGGAGGCGCTGTGACTTCAGAGGCACAAGAACTATATAGTCTTCCGAGACTGCAATGCCAATGAATAATTAGATGAGCTGAAAATAGAAGAATTGTGTACCATAGATTCTTCGACCTGCACATCACAGAGTCTGAATACAGAATTTCTTTTTCTTTCTTTCTAGACTGGTGGCCTTACTGAAACAAAGGAGCCCAGTCCCTCCTATTATTTACCCACAGCTGGAAGTGGACAGAAGAAACATTAATGCAAAGTGAAACGCAAAATAGCTTCGTCTAGGATTTGAACTCGAGAACATTTTTCAAAGACAATAACCGATACGCCAGACATGCCACTGCTTTGTATATATAAATGTAAGAAATAACCAAACAATTATTAAAGAAAGCTTTTTCTAAATAATAAACTATGTTAACTATCCTTGATTTGCGTCGTAAGGAGACACCATAGGTGTCATAATAAACAACAACGTTATGCCGACCCTCGCGATATATAACGAGATTTCGCGACCTTTGTATGCAACCGCCATTGTTTTTTTATTGTATTTTATTTCTTTGTTTTTTTTGTTTTTTTTGTTATTTCTGTTTGTTTTTTTCTCTTAATTTCTGCGACATTGATTACAGATAGAATGACTTTTAATAAGGCTACAGACAGTGCGTCACTTTCTTTATACAATTACACCCACAGTTACTTTCCTATTTGAAGGAAGTCGCAAAATAGACTGCAACAGACGATGGAGTTGGCGCTCTTGTCTGCTCGGCTATGGAAAAATGATCGTCAAACAAGTCGGTAGTAAATCTTTTGAACCGTCAACAAAATGTCACCCGGATGTATATTCGGCCAGGAACATAAAGAGTATAAATCACTGCGGAAAATGGAATTGAACAAGAAATGAATTTAATAATCTTAAAAAAAAAAAAGAAATAATTAAATAAGAATGAAAAAAAAGGTCATTCTTACAAAAAACAGATTGTTGTTGTTGTCAAGGCGGCCTAATGTTGGTATGAGACGGACAGCGAGGGAATCCATCCCCTTTTCACAAGCGCAAGACCAAGGAGATTATTTTAGTGTCTGAGGTGTAGCGCCATACCTACTAACAGCTTCTCACTTTACCACACAAGTCCCTGTGCTACTCATACGCTGAGTTGGCGTGGGCCGTTATCGAACCAGGAACCTTGAGATTCCTAGCCGGACGCTCTACTGACTGAGCTAAACCGGCCAAATATAAGAAATAATATAAAGAAGCAATATCTATATAATAATGCTGCGATTCCTACCAAATACGACCGTTATCATCTTGCAACAGCCTCTCGTTAAAAATGAGACCGTCCAAATGAGTGTCGTAACCCTAGCTAAATAATGGATAATTCTGTTTTTATTATAAAGAAATAAAGGGAATAAAAAGGACATGCTACACAGAAAAATACAATAAGAAAGAAAAAAAAGAATGAGAGTAGGGGAAAGATAGAAAGAAAGGGTGATTGTGCAGAAGCGATAACGCTAATCTGTTTCAATTGAACATGAGGAAAAGATGAAAAGAAGGAAAGAAAAAAGTATAAGAGAGTTAAATCAAGATTATTATACTTTTTACATATTGAACTATTTATCAATAGCTCTTAAATAAACATATCAAACGTTGTGATAATTAGATTATCACACTGTGTTATATCTACAGGTACCACTAATGAAGAAATAATGTATAGAATACAGGATATATCTTGGGTTGAAAATGACCCAGAGCGAATAAGACATGACGTAGGTACTAAACAAATATGAAATAAAGTTATCCACCACCCATTGATACTATCACCCACCATATATATATATATATATATATATATATATATATATATATATATATATATATATATTTAATATACCAAGCGTGTTGGTAGATCCTTGCGGAGAGAAAAAAACCCGGCAGAGAGTTTGATTGTAAAAATATGCTACCAAACATCAACCAGGAAGAAAAAAATTTTTGAAAAAAAGAAAAGACCAAGATATTCGTACCAACAGAAAATAATCTATTGGTATAGTATTTGGCCAAAAGAAAAAACAATTTATATGCATATATATGTATATAAGATATATATATATTCATATAACCGCTAGTCAGATTTTAGCCCTGAAGAGCTTTATGCGAAACTAATAGTAGGTTCGTCTGACTCAGTAGATTATCTTTATATATATATATATATATATATATATATATATATACCAACTCCCTCGCACGAGTAGGATGTGACACAAGGTCAATTTCTTAAGCGGGGTTTAGGAGGTTTGAATTCAGAGTTTACTTTCTCCTAGACTGGTTAACTAGCCAAGGTTAAACAGCTCAGTCTGCCCTACTATTTACCGATAGCTGGAGGGAGAGTAGTTGGATGCATACCGAAGGCTATTAGCACTATGTGAAATGCAAACAGCGTTGTCCATGATTTAAACTCTTCCGGCGAGTTCATTTTCATACGACAATAACCATTACACCACACGCCTCTATTTATCCATGTAAACACACACACACACACACACACACACATACATACACACACACACACATCCATATAAATGTTCATACATACATATAATCTACTTACAGTCAAGTCACGTTAAAAGCACTGGTTACCACTAGACCACCGAAGTTAAGCAGCAATGAGCCTGTTCCATACTTAGATGGGTGACCACTTAAGCAACAGCAGGTACTGTAAGCAAGTCGATGCCTGTATGCTATATCTAAGCAAACCTTAATAAATTATAACATTACACGATCTTCTATGAGGTCAACAAGGTTAAGCAGCAATGAGCCTGTGCATTACTTAGATGGGTGACCACTTAAGCAATAGCAGTTACTGTAAGCAACCCAAGGCCTGTGTGCTATATCTAAGCAAAGCTTAGTAAATAACAATATCAACCAATCTTCTGCTAGATCACCAAAGTTAAGTAGCGATGAGCCTGTTCAGTACTTAGATGGGTGACCACTTAAGCAACAGTAGGTACTGTAAGCAAGCTGACGCCTGTATGCTATATCTAAGCAAACCTTAATAAATAATAAAATTACACGATCTTCTATGAGATCAACAAGGTTAAGCAGCAATAAGCCTGTTCAATACTTAGATGGATGACCACATAAGCCACAGCAGGTACTGTAAGCAACCCAATGCCTGTGTGCTATATCTAAACAGGCATTGGGTTGCTTACAGTACCTGCTGTTGCTTAAGTGGTCACCCATCTAAGTATTGAACAGGCTTATTGTTGCTTAACTTTACTGATCTTGCAGAAGATTGGGTGATATTGTTATTTACTAAGCTTTATGTGCTATATCTAAACGAAGCTTAGTAAATAACAATATCACACAATCTTCTGCAAGATCAGTAAAGTTAAGCAACAATAAGCCTGTTCAATGCTTAGATGGGTGACCACTTAAGCAAAAACAGGTACTGTAAGCAAGCTGATGCCTGTGTGCTATATCTAAGCAAACCTTATTAAATAATTACACAATCTTCTGTGAGATCACCAAAGTTAAGCAGCAATGAGCCTGTTCAATACTTAGATGGGTGACCACTTAAGCAACAGTAGGTACTGTAAGCAACCCAAGCTTTATGTGCTATATCTAAACGAAGCTTAGTAAATAACAATATCACACAATCTTCTGCTAGATCACCAAAGTTAAGCAGCAATAAGCCTGTTCAATACTTAGATGGGTGACCACTTAAGCAACAGCAGGTACTGTAAGCAAGCTGAGGTCTGTGTGCTATATCTAAGTAAATCTTTTAATGTCATCTTATTCCAAATGCAGCACAAACTTTTTAATCAATTCAGTGACATCAACGATAAAACAAGCAAACGCGAACTCTTAGAATTAATTAAAAGCTAAACACTTCTAATTG
>CM042153.1:18110466-18122966 GCA_023376005.1 Doryteuthis pealeii | reverse complement strand
TATATATATATA
The DNA here is from genome assembly GCA_023376005.1 of Doryteuthis pealeii. Lineage (NCBI taxonomy): Eukaryota > Metazoa > Mollusca > Cephalopoda > Myopsida > Loliginidae > Doryteuthis > Doryteuthis pealeii. The sequence goes on along the minus strand of CM042153.1, from coordinate 18,122,954 downwards.
TATACGTCCAAAGTTTGAATATGTCTTTCTTTTTTCTAGTCTGTCAAAAAAAAAAAAATTGGATACAGATAAGAGATACTTTTTTCGCTGAACGATTTTTTGTGCGGAAGTGAAACTGCAACATAAATTTTTTTTTTCCTTTTTTGCAACATCAAGAATTTGGAATTCATATCACAGGACTACAAAATTCTAAAAAATTCAAAAAATATATAAATAAAAATCTGTTTTCAAATGCCTTTAAAGTAATAAAAAAAATCATCATTCGCATCTGATGAGTCGGCAGATTTAGACTATTTGTCTAAGCCCCCTGAAATAGACTATAAAGCTAAATCTCTAAGTCTTTTGTTATTTCTTTACTCATATATATATATATATATATATATATATATATATATATATATATATAACTTTGTCGTTAATTGTTTTATTTTTGCAGTTTCATCCGGACATAGATACACACATACTTATATATACATCAACTGTTATATATGTATAGATGCTATATATGTATAGATTATTAGATAGGAATACCTGAAGCCATACGACTATGTTCAGGTGGTTTGTATTAGATAAAATATTATATAAAATATAGCTGATATATATTAGATAGAATTACTTGATATCTTATAAGTGTGCACAAGAAGTGTGAGAATCGAACTAACAATGGTCTACAAATCTAGCTTGCTAACCAATACACCAAAGTGAGGTGCCCAATTTTACGTTGGATATTAAAGCGACACCAGATCATTTGGAATGTTTCATTTTAAAAATTTGATGAAATAAAATGGGACAAATAATAAATCTGTGATTAAGCGACACCAGATAATATGAATTTATATTTTTGAATCGCATCTTGGACGATTTGGACGGTCTCATTTTTAACCAGTGGGTGTTGCAGGATGAAGATAAAAAATCTTTCTTTCTTCATTTAAGTGACGTAATTGTAGTTTTATTAGAGACTTTTTTCCCTTTCCTAAAAAATATCCCAAGAACACACGAGAAAGGCGTAATTGTTAAGTTAAAGGCGAATAAAACAGAATGGCTCGTCACTTGAAAAGTACAAGCGGTTCCAGTGTTGGGACAGACCACCGCTACCACCGCCGCCGCCAAGTGGACCGTCTCGCACTTGTCTAGCTGTCTCGTATTTGTTAAGAGAACGGCTTAAACCAATAAAAGAAAAAGAAAAAAAATCCACTTTGATATGCAAATGAGTAAATAAGTAATATAAATATTTGTTCTAAATGAAGAGACTAAAATACACAGAGAACCGCGAAAAAAACACCTGTACACACACATACACACCAAGGTATATAAATAGGTATAGAAAGAACTCGTGTTTGTAGGCGTTTGATTGGCGCTTCATTTGGAAATGAAGATGCCAATGAAATCAGAGAGATATGCGGACGTTAATTTTGTGGACCCCATTTTTATACTATATATATATATATATATATATGTGTGTGTGTGTGTGTGTGTGTGTGTGTGTGTGTGTGTGTGTGGAGAAAAGTAGACAAACACGGGATGTTATGGGAACTGGATGTTTATTGTCGACGATGCAACGTTTCGGCCATTTAGACCATCATCAGGACCAAAAGCCCAGTTCTAGCTTCAATGAAGGACGTTTTCAGAATGGTGAAAAACAGTAGGTTGTCAGTAGGGGCAGGGGTGGCTTGGGGGGGGGGATAGGTAGTGGATTTTCTTCCCTCTAAATGGTGAGTGTTATATGAAGATGTAGGTGTTTGGTCAGAATGTTGGATGATAAGGGATGGGTCAAAAAATGAATGATTGTGTGTTTGGGAGCTGGATTTGTCATTAGTTGTATATGTGTGAGTTTTATTTTTTTTTAAATCATTCTGTCCATTTGTCCATCTATTTGTCTATTTTATATCTGTCTTTCTGTCTGTATGTGTATATATTTAACTTGAATTTAAGTTTAACTGTCTTTCTGTGTATCTGTTAATATATTTTAATTTGAATATGTGCCTGGTATGTTTGTGTGATTTTGTATATATATATATATATATATATAATATATATATATATATATATATATATATTTGAAAATGGTTTTAAAAAGCGTGTGCATTGTGAGATGTTATAATAAATACAATTTCACAATTTTTTTTTTTTTCTGAAAAAAAATAAATTGTGAAATTGTATTTATTATAACATCTCACAATGCACACGCTTTTTAAAACCATTTTCAAATTTTGCTCGTACCACAATCTATTCACACACACACACACACACACACACACACACACACCACATATATATATATATATTATATATATATATATATATATATATATATATATATAACTTTCAAAGAAAGAAAAACTTAACAAACCGTTTTCTTTCTATGAAAGTTAAATATTACTATGTATATAATTTAATTTATTGAGCTCTTTTTATGGATTTATACATCCTTGTATGAGTATATATGTTTGCTCTTACAAGAGCATACAGTATGGTTGTACAGTGAGATTTCGATGATCCCAAATAGAATCGCTTACTTACCAGTCATTTGGATTACCTTATATATATATATATATATATATATATATATATATATATTAGAAAGATATATATAGATAAGCTACTTAAGTTTCACCAAAAAAGGATCATCAGGGTTAATTGTAATGAATTAATCAAGAAATTTATTAATTAAACACAATTGTATTATTCACTTCCACATTAATTAATCAATTTTTTTACTAATTCATTAACCCTGATGATCCTTTTTTGGTGAAACATAAGTTGGTTACCTATATATACCTTTCTTCTAAATTCGCTCTACTAACGTATTGAGCACTGCATATTCTTTATAACAATGACTTATTCGGTTAATATTTGTATCGACCGTCGATGTTGCGATTAACTCGATATTCTATTCCCCGATAAGTCATCTTCTTTATCGTATATATAATATATATATATATATATATATATATATATATATGCGGTCTATATTTCATGTAATTACCCAACAGCTCTATCACGAGTAGGATGAGAGACAAGGTCAATTTTTAAGCAAAGTTTGACAGGTTGAATTTAGAGTATTCCTTCTCCTAGACCGGTTGCCATACCAAGGTTAAAGAGTCCAGGCTGACTTACCGTTTACCTATAGCTAAAGAGAGAATAGATGGATTCATATCTTTTCCCACGGTGGTGTAATGGTTAGCAGGCTAGTCTCGTACATCCATTACTACTGAATAGTAAGCTTGATCCTTGCTAGATGCCCCATGGCGAACGGGTTAGATGATTACCAATTTTTACCTAGGGTATTGGCATTATGTGAAATGTAAACAGCCTCGTCCAGGATTCTTAAGCGGATTACAACTGGTTTGAATTTGTAGTTTTCCTTCTAGGTCGGTTACAATGCCATGGTTAAAGAACCCAGTCTGCTTTAATATCTACCCATAGCTGGGGTGGGGGTGGATTCATACTTTTCCCAAGGGTATTAGCGCTATTTGAAATTCAAACAGCCTTGTTCAAGATTTGAACTAGGGTTGCCGAGCCCATATCTTATGACTATAACCGCGACGAGTGAAATCAGCAAGTAGTGTTCCCATTAAGTTTACTAGCAAGAATATTCGCCCTCCGCCGGGCGTAAGTATTTAAGTTTAAATGTAATGTAATCTTATTATAAGATTTCTGTTTATCTGTCAGTAACTAAAACTATATCACTACCCAAGTCACAATTCCCTTAGTTATTTACGTCACATTCTCCATGATTTTAACTTTATTTAAACCTCAATCATTAATAAAATTGTTTAACATTATAAATACTGTTGACCATATCGACATACTAATAGCATGCAATTGTATTCATATATACAGCAAAATAACGGTCTACAGTGTAAACAGGAAGGCTAATTTGCATATTGATCTTAAAAATTTGATTTTAATAAATATGTACTTAGTATTATTGATTTCTAATTGTTTGGTTTTATCTTAATGAATATGTGCAAAAATCTCAAAGTTAAATCTTAAAAGAGATCCATAAACAAGAAGAAATAACTAAATTTATTCTTTACTTCCTGTTTTAACTAAATAGTTGAATTAGAAAAATTTAGCAATGAAAAACGGGAGTGATGGAAGAGTAAGTTTCAGTTGTTCTATTTTTCGATTATACCCACCTCTGTTAGAAGTCTTTTGGTCTGCATTTTTATTTAGTTTCATTATCCTTTCTAATTTGATGTAATATTTTATTACATTAAAACTTAAATATTTTCTCGCGGAGGTTGCATATATTTGCGAGTATGTTTAATTATTCTAATTCAATATATTTAACGAAATTAGATAAGAATGCATATAAAAAGATTACACTTATTCTAATTATATTTTCATTGGTTTCTATATAGAATCATTCATAGTTGGAGAATAAAACAATAATATTAGAGATCAATAACACCAAGTAATTATTTATTAAACCCGGTTTTGTTAAAACCAGTATGCAAATTAACCACACCATATATTATGTAAACCTTTATTTCTTAGTGATATATAAGACACATTGCAGGATTTTAAATGCACTAAAAACACGGGCTGGTTTGAGGCAAATCTTACTCAAATTTGTGTGTGTGTGTGTGTGTGTGTGTGTGTGTGTGTGAGAGAGAGAGAGAGAAGAGAGAGAGAGAGAGAGAGAGAGAGAGAGAGAGAATATTTGTCGCATACCCCACTTGTAGGGACTGGGCACAAGGCCTCGTTTTAACGTGAGCCCACCCACAAGCCGAAGCTCATGGGTGGGAAAGAACAAAAATTGCGTCGATCCCTTCGGCATTTCCCCACAAGAGGGGCGCCTCAGGCGCTGGGCAATAAACCCAGTCCTGTCCCTTTAAGTCAAGGGGGCAGGTGTTGCAGGGGGGGATAGCCCCCTGGGGTCGACGCTATTATTTGACTCTCGACAAGTCCAGCGGCCGAAGCTCGCTGGACCCCGGCGTTAACTGAAAAACCGAGGGTGCAATGAGTTTTTAAAGAGAGAGAGAGAGAGAGAGAGAGAGAGAGAGAGAGAGAGAGAGAGAGAGAGATAGCATGTAGGCTATAAAAATAAACGTAAGCGGCAAATACGCCTGAAAAGATGGAAGACAAAGAGAGACGTTGAACTGGCAACATTGACATTATTCAAATATTCTTATTTATTCTGTCGCCGACATATGTTTTTAGATTTATTTGCAAAGCATTGGAACAGGCTATGTTTTCTCTGGTCTGTCTTTCTTTCTTTCTTTTTCTTTTCTTTTTTGAGGGAGAAGAAGGTGTTATCTTATTATAATGGAGATTCAGTGTCTATAACCAAAACTATGTCACTGATTACATTAGAATACCCACAGATATTTTATAAGTTTATCAATGAGTATCTATCTAATCTATAGTCAAAATCATTACTACATTGAATAGAATAAATCTTATTTCACTTTCTCGTTACTAGAATAATCAATATAATCTCTTCGCCCCACCCCCCATGAAAGATGGTTTTAGAGGCAAACATTATTCCAGTGATGAGGAAGTGAAATTTGTAGTGAAAAGTGGCTCAAAGAACAGTCAATAGAATTTTACGGGGCAGGGATACATGTTCTCATTCGAAAGTGGAACATTGCTATTGAGAGAAACGGTGACTATGTGGAGCAATAGGGATGTGATTCACAGTGGACCAGCTTCATTTTGATACATGTTCCTATGTTGGTAATTATACCTGTCCTCAACAAAATGGCATTACTTTTTTTACTAACCCTCATATTTCTTACCTAGCTTGAACACCGACTACTGGTATCCAAAATTATACAGCTATTACAGCACGAGAACCTCGACCCCGCCAAAACAAAAATAAATAAATGAATAAATAAATAAATCTTATTATAATGGAGATTATCTGTTTGTTTGTCTGTAACCGAAACTATATCACTGCTCACGTCACTATCCATTTTGTTATTATACATCACATTCTCCATGAATCATTTTTATTCAAGCCTCAATTATTAATAAAATTGTTTTTCATTATTAATACTGCTGGCCATATCTACGTACTAATAACATGCAACTGTATTTATATATACAACAAAATAGCAGTTTACAGTGTGAACGGCAAGCCTAATTTGCATATTGATATTTAAAATTTGATTTTAATAAATATGTGCTTAGTATTATTGATTTCTAATTATTTGATTTTATCTTAATGAATATGAGCAAAAATCTCGGAGATAAATCTTAAAAGAAATCAATTAACAAAAAGAAATAACTGTAATTTTATTCTTTACTTCCTGATTTAACTAATAGTTAAATTTAGCAAGGAAAGACGGAGGTGATGGAAGAGGAAGCTACAGCTGTTATATTTTTCGATTATACCCCTCTCTGTTTCAAATCCTTTTTATCTGCATTCTTATTGAGTTTCTTTAGACTTTCTAATTTAATATAATATTTTATGACATCAATACTTGCACCCGGAGGGTGCATATATTTGCTAGTTAAAATAAAAAAGACAAACTCGTACATTTATACCACTGAACACCTGCGCTCTCTTGTATCTGTCTTCTTTTTAGTCATTTTTTCCTTCTTTCAGTTATTTCACCCACCCACCAACACCCACCCACCCATACTGAACTGGCTGGGTAAACACACGTGGCACGACTACGGGTCCCCGACGAAAGCTAAACACAAATATGAATCCTGCGAGGCAACCACCCAAAATACATCTCGTGTCTCCACAGAGATTTTGCGCGCTGAAATAACACGGGAACAAACATGTCCGCCACCTACGAGATTGAAGGAAATTAACGCCTGATTGTCGTACTGTCGCAATTTTTCTTTCTTACTTACCGCCGAGTTTAAAGGACACAGCTGCACACGTCTGTACCCACTCACCAAATCCCCCCACACGTAAAACACATACATACACATACACACATACACACACATACACATACACATACACCCACACACATACATACACATATACATATACCAATCTCTTGTTTAATGTAAATTTGATAACTTTACTTCATAAGCCTGTCAGTCAGTTAATTTGATACGAACATCCCAGGGCATTAATCCACTCTGACCCGGAGTGGTAGTACCTGTTAGGGTCCTGTCTATGGGTTAAATAGAAAATGTATTTATTTTTAAAAAAATGTGTATCCATTTAGAATTAATTTATTCAAAAAAATTATCGGCATTAAATGACCCACTGAGGTTGATATGCCGTAAAACAAAACAAACCAAACCAAACCCAGGGCATTTATTTTACTTTATTTTTGTTTATTTCTATTCTATTTATTCATTCATTTATTAACTAGAAGCGGCTACCCGGCGTTGCCTGGGTAGAGGGGGATAAAAAAAAGTTGGTCACGTAGATCCATTGATTGTTTTGGTCTTTCATCCGAACATACATACATACATACACGCACACACCAACTGCCCTTTACATATGTACTAGAATCGGCTGCCCAGCGTTACCTGGGTATAATAAAAAAGTTAGTCTCGCAGATCCATTGATTGTTTTGGTCTTTCATAAATTGATTTATGCTTTAATCACGAACGAAACTAATGACTTTCCCTTCTCTCACTATTCAAATCCTAATTTTTAAATATCTTCCCAGATATGAATAAAATCTTTATTACTTTTGCACAAAAAGCAAGCTCTGGTGATAGTGAATTGTGTATATATATTTACTTTGTTATTGTTTTATTTTCGTTGTTCCCTCCGGACATAAACATATATATAAATACACAGAACTGGCCTTTATATATTTTGTTGTTCGTTTACCTTTGATTTATTCTTAATATTTTGGGATAAAGATCCCTTCGTTATCTTCCAGAAATCTTCTGACGAAGGGATCTTTATCACGAAATATTAAGAATAAATCAAAGGTAAACGAACAAAATCATAGTTACCTAAAAAGAAATCTACTTTTTGGAATCAGTATCATACCAATACCCAACTATCCCCGAAGCTATACTAGAAGCACCTACCCGGCATTGCCTGGGTAAAGGAGTATAATAAAAATTAGTCTCGCAGATCCATTGATTGTTTTGGTCTTTCATAATTGATTTATGCTTTAATCACGAACACAACCAATGACTTTCTCTTCTCTTACTATTCAAATCCTAATTTTTAAATATCTTCCCAGATATAAATAAAATCGTCATTATTTTTGCACAAAAAGTAAGCTCCGGTGGTAGTGAATGTGTATGAATATTTCCTTTGACATTAATTGTTTTATTTTAGTGGATTTCTCCGGACATGATTCGTATTCAAGTATTGCCATTGCTTGATATAGTAACAATAATAACAAAAAAAAAAAAAAAAAAAAAGAAAAAGAAAGCTCAATAGTTAAACAATACTTCAAAAAGTTCAACAATGAGCTGCACGAAAGTGGCTCTTTAGTCCTGCCAAAGTCTTGCACACACAATTACAGGTATTTCCATATTTTATTAGTTCATATGCACACATTTGCTCATACATAGCCTTGACATAGTAGACCGATTTGATTGATTGACTACTTCTTTATTCTTGCGATAGCTCACGCTGTATACGGCCGGTCTCAAACCTTTCCGTAACAGTTAGGTTTAATTGTTTTATTTTACTCCGGACATACACTCATATACATACATACATACATACGTCCCTTTATATATTCATTTATTTTTGTAGCTTGAATTTAACGAATTTTATCCATCTATATATTAATACTCGTGTTCCTTAAAAGCACGACCATTATCATCTTGCAACACCCTCTTGGTTAAAAATCAGACTGTCCATATCGTCCAAGATGAAATGCAAAAATATAAATCCTTATTATCTGGTGTTGCTTATCAGCCGAATTCTTATTTCTTATGAGCTAAATAATGAAGAAATACGTTTTTATTATAAAGAAAGAAAGGGAAGAAAAAGGACATGCTACACAGAAAAATATAATAAGAAAAAAAAAGAAAAAAGAAAGAGATTAGGAGAAAGATAGAGAGGGAGAGGGGGTGCGTGGAAACAATAACGCTAATCTGTTTCAATCGAGCATAATGAAAAGATGAAAAGAAGGAAAGAAAGAAAAAAAGAGTGAAATTCTAGTAGATTTTGCCGGTCCGATATATATATATATATATATATAGATACCATGATCCTCACTCACTAAGTGTCCCTGTTGGACATTGCTCGTGCTAGGTCATCCGCAAGGCATCTAGAATCCGCACAGAGCTCTATTCTAGATGCGGGGTTTTGCTGGTCCACCTACCCTGGTGTGTACATGAGTAAGTGTCTACAAGAGAACGTCACTTATGAGTTCGTCCTTGATTCTTCAGTAGTATTTGGCATGTTTGCTTTGCCTCACCCGAATAGGCAGGGTGTGTGTGGGGTGTGCTTGCAAGATTTGTTTAAGGCAGCACGCAGCATTAATTCGGGACCGGGGCTTTGGCCACTGGACTATTAATGAAATTAACGTCGTGATCCCAGGGGGCCGTCACCCCCCCCCCAACAACAACACCTGCGCATTTGATTTAAAGGGATAGGGCTGGGTTTATTGCCCAGTGCCTGAGGCAACCCTCTTGAGGGGGAATGCCGAGGAGGAACCACGCATATTTTGTGCCTGTCATTCCATGAGCTTCGGTTCGTGGGTAGACCCACATTAAATGGACCTTTGTATCTGACCGTCATAAGTGGAATGCGCGGTAAATACCACATCCCCGAGCTGCTCCCATCTAGCTTATTCTCCAAGCGTTTTGTTAGGGTCCATGTGGTGCTGCCGTACAGTAGCACTGGTACGGTTACGGCTTGGAATAATCGTTGCTTTATCTTATCAGTAAGATCAGATTTCCAGAGAAAGAGAGACAGACAGGCAGGCAGACAGGCAGGCAGGCAGACAAAAGAGGGTTACATTTATAGGCATAATAGTCATTTAAAACAATTTGTGAAATGAAACATGATAAATAGATACATATATGATAATATTTATATTTTTTATATATAAATGATATTATTTAAATATATGATAATATTATAATATATGTACTACTCATACGCTGAGTTGGCGAGGGCCGGTATCGAACTAAAAACCTTGAGGTTCCCAGCCGGACACTCTACCGACTGAGCTAAACCAATTTTAAAAAAAAAAAGGAAATGGACGGAAAATATATTGACGAATATCATGGGTTTGCTGGGAGGGAGACATAAAAAAAAAATTAATTTCAAAAGAATATTTTTCCAGATCGATAAGAGTCGGCGTCATCGTACGTGTCCCGGGCGTCCCGGGCGTCCCATGAGGGTTTCGGCTCTTCATATACCGGTCGATTTAGCCATTTATGTTCGAGTCGGTTTGATGAACTAGTACGGAGAAAACGACAACTGACAAGACAAAAAAAAAAAAAATGAAAGAAAGAAAAAAAGACACGAGTGTAAACGAACGGAAAACGAACGAAAAACGCTGTGGGAATTTGTCTTCTTCAAATTGTCCAATGGAACTTCAGCCAATTCGTGAATACCAAACTGTTGATTTCAATACGACCATATATATATATATATATATATATATCATAAGATGGGTACAAGAGATAACCTACTCGAGTTTCGCCATAAGGATCTTCAGAGTTAAATCCACTGAATTAATCGAGACACCGATTAATAGCAGTCGATTTGCTGTACTTAGTATTGAACACTTTGTATTTGTTATATCGCTGACTTACCCCTCTGAATTCCACACTTACTAACCATCGTAACCAAATTCACCGGTAAGTCAACTTTTCCTTTATATATATATATCTGATGAGTCTAATTTTCAATGCATATATTATATCTGTTTATATATGTTATATATATATATATATATATATATATTGGGGATTTAGTGTGAATCATTGGTAAGTGTGAAATAAAGGAGAAACTGAGTTGGATGTTATATGCTAAGTTCCATTTTATTTCATCCAATATTTCAAGAGGATTTCCTCTCTTTTACAAGGATTTTATTTGACTCATCAAATATACCAATAAAGCATAATACGTCGACTCTACAACAACAACAACAACACACACACACACATACACATACATACACACACGCACATACATACACACACGCATATATATATATATATATATATATATATATATAGAAGTTATTTTTATTAATACATTATGGTTAACCCTGATGATCCATTTTGGTGAAACTTAAGTAGATTATCTGTCTACATCTTTCTACTAAATCCGCTCTACTAGCGTATTGTGCACTTTATATTTTTTATAATCCCGACTTATTCGGTTAATTGTTGTATCGACGGTCGAAGTTACGATTAACTTGATATTGTATTCCTCGGTAAGTCACCTTCTTCTCTATCCCTCTCTCTCTCTCTTCACACACACACACACACACACACACACACACATATATAATATATATTTATATATATATGTGTGTGTGTGTGTGTGTGTGTGTGTGTATGTATGTGTGAGAGAGAGAAGATCATTAACCGAATATGTGCTAGAAGGCAGTAACTGAGGGTCTTAATGTCCTGGGTATGACGTTAAACTCTAACTTGTGGTGAAGTTCCAATTCTGGAGTTCTTGAGAATATTGAGTAGCCCTTTATCTCCATTACTCCCAGTTCCACTCAGACTCGAAGTATTTGGCTCCCATCTATGGGTTAAATCGAAATAATGCGTTTAAAAAAATGAGTTTCAAAGATAATTGAGTACCACCAAGAATGAATAAAACAAAACATCTTCAACATTAAATAATCCAACAAGGGTTGACATGCCATAAAATCCAATCAACCAACCAACCAATCAGTCTTCATTGAGAGGACATTAAATGGTTTCGGGTACCTCGTCACCGTCACATTCTCAGGTTTCTTTTTCGAAGAAAGGATTTATTTTCAAACATTGAATTACCCAACTTAGCACCTGCTAAATCAACATTTGACTTCCTGACACTTTTCCCAAAGGCAAAACTGATACAGAAATGTCGCGGATGAGATTACGTAGATCGTGACGAGTCAGCTGATGGTGATCCCAAAAGAGGACTTTACAGAAAAAAAAGTGTAAGCGCCTTAGTTCAGGCATGTCAAACTTGGTAATCCCCTAGGCCACATGGATTACATATGTATGTAATGAGGGACACATGGATTACATATGTATGTAATGAGGACGCACATGAAACTAGGTCTTTAAATCCTTCTTCTACATTAACAGAATAAAGTGATGATTGCTATCATTAATTTCTCTGTTATCAACTAAAAACCATTGAGTATATATCTAAAAATCATTTTTGTTAAAAAGAAAGGAAAAAAGAATATGACTAACAGAGTTCGAATAATAAAACGTACAAGTGTTACTGTCACTTTCAGTTATAGCCATGTGTTGATTGAAAGCAGGAGAAGGTAAGAGGACAGATTCACTCCCTTTCATAGACTGAGTTAGCCTCCTCCTTCCACAGCTCAAAGAAACGCGTGAGAGACAATGTGTTGATAACAGGCTCTGTTTCTGAACAATACATTGCCCTAATGAAAATA
>CM042153.1:18092966-18102966 GCA_023376005.1 Doryteuthis pealeii | reverse complement strand
GTTACTTATGAGTTCGTCCTTTCTTGACCAGCATTATCCAGCATGTCTTGCTCATCTTAGTAGGATGATTTGTGCGATGATGGTTAGAACCGGCGATATTTGTATATATATATATATATATATATATATATATATATATATATATATATGTGTGTGTGTGTGTGTGTGTGTGTGGTGTGTGTATTTAGCAGCATTTTTTCTTGTAGGCATATATTATAATAACACCAACATTCTAAAATGCCTATAATTACTATAAATTATAATAGCAAAAGTAATAATAATAATGACAATAATAATAATAAACTAATAATAATAACAACAAATAATAAACACAACCTATAAATGGTAAATGGAATAGCCCATTGTTGTACGGTTTAAAATACCTTGAAGATGGCCCACGATAGGGCAGAAAGTACTCGGTCTATGACATATGGCGAATACATCAGCCAATTCTCGCCAGATATTACAAAAATAATCCGGCAATACGAAAAAACAAAGGACAAGACTTGCAGACAGAAAATGTCTGCATTATTTAACAATATATATATATATATATATATATATTATATATATATATATATTATTCTGTCGTTTTTTGTAGTTTCCTACGGACATACTTACATACATACAATATACAATATACACCAACTGTCTTTTATATATGTATAGATGTCACTATGAAAATCTGATTTAGATTTGCCTCAAAACAACCCACGTTAATAGTGCGTTTAATATCCAGCAATGTGTCTTATATATCACTAAGTAATAAAGGTTTGCATAATACTATGTAGTTAATTTGCTTTAATAAATAACTAATTAGTGTTATTGATCTCTAATATTATTGTTTTATTCTTCAACGTATTAAAATAAACGAATGATTTTATATAGAAACCAATTAAAATGTAATCAAAAATAAGTGTAATCTGCGTTAATTTCATTAGTTTTTTTTAAATTTAATATATTTTATTTCATTAAAACTTACATTATATTTTACTAGCAAAATAAAAAAAGCACCCTCCGGGCGATGTAAAAATAGATTTTTGAAACATATTGCCTGAGGGGTGGGAGTAAAAAAATCAATGTCAGCGAGTTTCTACCCTAAGTAAGTAAAATCATCAAATTCATTAAAGGATTAAAAAATAAAACAATTTGAAATGTAAACTTTAAATATGTATTAAAATAAAACAAACTATATATAGATATATAATACCAGTAATGTATTTATTAAAACTTGTTTAAAAAAAAACAATGAGGACTGTCTAATGTTGCATGTTCAAATTTTGAGTATATTTATTCTATGTTATGACGATTTTGGGTAATGTGACGTAAGCAGTGACGTAGTTTTTGTTACAGACAAAAACCGGAAGCGAATCTCCATTATTAATAGAATTACATTAGAATTTAAATACTTACGCCAAGTGGAGGGCGCATATTGTTGCTAGTTGTGATTATGTATTTCCTTGGAATAGATAAATAAAACAATTAAAAGAAAAGAAAGAAAAGCGTATATAAAGGAAAAGAAAAGAAAAGAAAGTTCAGTTTACTTACCCGAATCTAGAGCTCTTGATTGCTTTAGGTCCAACCCGTTCATATCAACAAAAGCGTAGATGATGTGCGTACACAGGTAAGGGTCGATGTTCTCGGGTTCGAATTTACCAACGCCCAAGCGATCATTAGCTGAACTGCTGTAATAGCAGAACACTTTTCTGTTGGCTGTTTGGAAAAGACAGGAAAACATATCAGTAATGGATTATAAACAAAAACAAACAAATAAATAAATAAAAATAAATAAATAAACACAGATATTCATGCAAAGATTGAGTTATCAAAGGTAGAAGATAAGATCCTTTCTTTTTTCTTCTTTTTTATTTCTTTCTTTTTTTTTTTTTTTTTTTTTTTTTTTGATAAAATGATTCAGAATTCTTTCGTTTTTATTATTCCTTGATAAACAAATTATTATGCAATACGGGAATGTTGTGCCATCCAAAAGAGCGCCACCTATCGGAATACTTGGGTTTAAAGCTATAAAAATCAGCCGTACCGACGGGGCTTATAATACTCAGACTCTGGCACCTCATGTTATTTAATGGTTAGCAAGCTAGATTAGCAGACCATTGTTAGTGAGTTCGATTCTTACTGGGTGTGCCATCCAAAAGAGCGCCACCTAACGGAATACTTGGGTTAAAGCTATAAAAATCAGCCGTACCGACGGGGCTTATAATACTCAGACTCTGGCACCTCATGTAGTTTAATAGTTAGCAAGCTAGATTAGCAGACCATTATTAGTGAGTTCGATTCTTACTGGGTGCCCCATACTTCTGTTCTTGTGCCGCATCTAAGCTACGCTTAGTAAATAACTATAATACTCTGACTGGGAGTGGTAATACTTATTTTTTGTAGAGTTTGTAGATTGAAGCTTTTTTTTTTCTTTTAAACTTTTTTCATTTTTTGTTTTACATTATTTCACTTTTATCTTTCTTCTACCCCAGTATTTTGTTTTTGTAATTTGAAAGAGAAACATACACACACATACAGACTTACACACACACTCACATTTAATCTCAGACTGGGAGGGAGAAATTTATTACTAACAAAAATATCCATTATCAAGAATGGATTATAAAACAAAACAAAAAAGACAGATATTTATGCAAAGACTGAGTTATCAAAGATAGAAGACAAGATTCTTGGATAAAAGGAATTAAAATTATTTATTTATCTTATTCATTGATAAACAAATCATAAAACTATGGTGAGTCAAAAAGTAATGCCATTTTCTTTATTTCATGAGAATCTTTAAAAAAATGAAACTAAAGCCTACATTGAGACCCTAACGAGGCTCAGAGCAAGAATCCGACGAGTAAGACCCAACTTGCCAATCTGCAATGTTCTCCTTCTGCATGACAATGCTCGACCACACACAAGGAACAAGGGAGAAAAGGGTGGAAAACTTTACTGCATCCTCCATACACACCAGATTTAGCGCCTTCAGTCTATCATCTACTCGGCCCCATGAAAGAGGGTTTGAGGGGAAAACATTATTCCAGAGACGAGGAAGTGAAATCTGTAGTGAAGAAGTGGCTCAAATAACAGTCAACAGAATTTTACGGGGCAGGGATACATGTTCTCATTCGAAGGTGGAACATTGCTATTGAGAGAAACGGTGACTATGTGGAAAAGTAGGGATGGGATCCACAGAGGACCAGCTTCATTTTGATGTATGATACATGTTTCTGTGTTGGTAATTATACTTGTTCTAAACAAAATGGCATTACGTTTTGACTCACCCTCGTACTATTGGAATGTTGTACCATCCCAAAAGAGCACCACTGGGTTAAAATTATTAAATCAGCTGTGCCGGCGAGGCGTGTATATATTTATCAACCCCTCTGCAAGAGCAGGATGGTGGGAGAGCAGCGGTGAGCGGTTTAAAGTAGGAAAAGAGTTAACAGATGTAATTTGTAAGGATGTTTGTTTGGTATAGGTATATTTTTAAATGAATACGATATTTATGTTTATTCAATAATATTTATATGATATTTATTATATATAATTATATATAATATATATAATCTTATTATAATGGAGATTGTGGGTTTGTCTGTCTGTAACCGAAACTATATTACTATACAAGTCACAATTCCCTTTGTTATTTACATCACATTCTCCATGATTTTTATTTTTCATTTAAACCTCAATTATTAGTAAAATTGTTTTACATCATTAAGACTGTTAACAATATCTACATACTAATAACATGCAATTATATTTATATATTCAACGAAATAGCGGTTTACAGTATGAATGGGAAGGCTAATTTGCATATTGATCTTAAAAAATTTGATTTTAATAAATATATGCTTAGTATTATTGATTTCTAATTGTTTGGTTTTATCTTAATAAATATGAGCAAAAATCTCGGGGATAAATCTTAACAGAAATCTATTAACATAAAGAAATAACTGTAATTTTATTCTTTTCTTCCTATTTTAACTAAATAGTTAATTAGGGAAATTTACCACTGAAAGACGGGAGTAAGGGAAAATGGTGGAACAGTTAGTTTCAAAGTTGTTCTATTTTCCGATTATACCCCCTCTGTTCCAAATATTTTTTATCTGAATTCTTATTCAGTTTCATTAGCCTTTCTAATTTAACATGATATTTTATTATATTAAAACTTAAATACTTGCACCCGGAGGGTGCATATATTTGCTAGTTCTTATAATATAAGTAATTCTTATATATATAATATATATAATTATATATAATATTTATATGAATAAAAGTGCTACATAGTAAAATATACTACAGTCAGATATACGTATTCACTAAGCGCGTGGTGTAATGGTTAAATCATGGGAAATGGACTCGTCGCCCCGAGTTCAAATCCTGGATGTGGTAATTGCATTTTCACTTTGCGCTAATACCCTTGGGAAAGGTATGAATCCTACTCTCCCTCCAGCTATGGGTAAATAGTAGGGCGGACTGAGCTCTTTAACCTTGGCTAGGTAACCAGTCTAGGAGAAGGAAAACTCTGAATTTAAACCTGTTAAACCCCGCCTAAGAAATTGACCTTGTGTCACATCCTGCTCGTGCGGAGGGGTTTGGTAAATATATATACGTATTCACTAACCCCCTCCACACGAGCAGGATGCGACACAAGGTTAATATCTTAAGCGGGGTTTAACAAGTTTGGTTCGAGAATTCCCTTCTCCTAGACTGGTTACCTAGCCAAGGACGCTCTACCGACTGAGCTAAACCGGCTATATTTTCCGGTAACTCCGTGCACTGTGATTAGTGAAGAAGGTATGAAGAACAAAGAACTGATGGTTAGTTCATTATAATTGAATAAAATGACGACTCAGTAGCTCAGTCGATAGAGCGGCAGACTAGAAATCACAAGGTTCCGGGTTCGATACTGGCCCTCGCCAACTCAGCGTATGAATAGCACAGGGATATGTGTGGTAAAGTGAGGAGCTGATGGTAGGCGTGACGCTCGGCCTCAGACGTTGAAATAATCTCCTTTGTCTATCGCTAGTGAAAAGGAGATAGACTCCCTCGCTGTCTGGCTGATACCGACTTTAGGCCACCTCGACGACTTTACTTATTTGAATAGAATGAATTCTGAGGTGAATAGATAGTGAACTTTGAAATATCCCATCAGACAGGAAAAAAAAAAAAATAACAAGAAAATTTGGTACAACCGTGGGAAAAAATTTGGTAAGCAAAGAGTTAACAAGAGCATTACAGACGTGACACATGTTACGAATAGTCATTTTGAATTCAATAGTCATTATGATGTCTGTCCTTAAAGAGGGAACAGGGAATAGAAAATTGGATTTGTTATTGTCACTATGATATTGTCGCTTAGACATACCGACCGTCGCTTTAGAATAATATCGACGCAAAGAATAAGTTTTCAGACCAGTTGCGAATTTCTAATATGGCTTACATTAAAAAAGAAAGAAAGAAAGCCACAATAATCGCGTAAATAAGCTGGCCAAAATGTTACAGGGTAGTCTGAAAGTCTTGTTATTACTCCTACATATTTTTAGAGTTAATATCTATATATAAATACGCTTTCCCCCACTCCATCCGGGGGGTCCAGTGTGCTTCGGCCACTGGATCGGGTTAAAGTACAATTATTAGCGTCGATCCCAGAGCGCCATCCGTCCAGGCAATACCTGCTGGGTTTATTGCCCAGCGCCTGAGGCGCCCCCCTTGAGGTGGAATGCCGAGGGGATCGACGCAATTTTTGTTTTTTCCCACCCTTCAGCTTCGGCTTGTGGGTGGGCCCACGTTAAAACGAGGCCTTGTGCCCAGTCCATACAAGTAGGGATATGCAACAAATACAATCTATATATTAATACGCTTGTTCCTAAATCTTCCGAACGTTATCATCATGCAATACCCTCCGGTTAAAAATGAGACCATCCAAATTGTTCAAGATACAATGCAAAAATATAAATCCAGATTATATGGTATCGCTTAATCACAGATATCTTATTTGTACCATTTTATTTCTTCCAATTTGAAAAAAAGAAGTTACATTTTTGGGGGGGGGGGTTTTGTAATATTAAAATTGTGAATTACGGAATATATTTTGGTAATTTTTATCTTATGTCGTCTCAGCCTCCAGTCTTAATGTTGTCTCAGCCTCCAGTCTTAATTTAGGCTATGTTTTAGCGTTCCTGCATCAGGCGAATTACTGGCCAAACTTAGATATTTTTCGGGTCGTGTTTTTATCACCTCTTTGTCAGCAAATTAATGTAGATATTTTAAACGCCTCCGTCCAGATTTTTTACGGCAAATCAATGTAAATATTTTACAACACCCCCTTTTTAGAAATAGTGAGAGACTTAAATTAAGATTATTATACTTTTTACATATTGAACTATTAAGCGATAGCATTTAAGTAAACATATCAAACGTTGTAATAATTGAATTATCATACTGTGGTATATCCACAGGTCCTGTTAGTTTGAAATATTAACCTAGGATTGTGAAAATTTGTTTATACCATTCTATGATATGCACAGATGCACATAACTATTATGATATCGGTTATTTCCTATAAGTCTAACATGATCAAAGGGGAACAACTCTTGACTGATAAATTATTTATTTATTTATTGATCTACTAGGAAAAAAGAAGACGGGGTTAGGGTTAGGTTTAAGACATCGATAGGCTACACAAAGGTCTAGACTACATTGTTGATTCAGAGTACTGCAGTGATTTTGATGGTATTACAACAGTTTTGAAAATATAAATAAGTATTTAAATATTTTCTTTATGTCATTGAATGTTGAAGAATATTTTTAATGACTTGCATAGCTAAACGCTAGGGGTCGTTCATTATATGCAATATATGATAGCACCCTTTTGTGGCTAAAGATTAGGGTTTATTCCCGTGTTTATCAACCTTTTTATCCTTGCGTAACCCTTAAAATATATTTCATGTCTCAAGGAAACCCTGTGCAAAAACAAAATTATATACCATATCATTTTATTTCCATTGTAGTTCACGTGGAAAATATCATAGAATATATTTTTGAAATTAATGCTTCTTTGTCAAATTTTTCAGTAATTCTAAATAAAATTCATACTGTTCATTTATAATACTTTGTCAGGGAGTTTTCATTAACACACAAAAAATTCTAAACTCAAACATAAAAAATAAACATAAGTAACCAATATCATATATCTATAACAGATTATATCGCTTAATCGCTTAATCACAGATATCTTATCTCATGAAAACAGAAAATTGTTGCATCAATTTATTATTTACTAGAAGTGGCTACCCAGCGTCGCCTAGGTAGAGGGGGATTTTTTAAAAGTTAGTCTCGCAGATCCATTATTACTTATTGCGAGTGAGATCCTCGCCGATTGCCCCATAAAAATCCCCTCGGAAATATATAACAATATAGTAAGAAATTTCTATTCAATGATTTACAATTTAAAAAAAAAGAAGATATAAATGATGTAATCAATCAATATTATATTTCAAGGCGAAAAAAAAAAAAAACGTACAAAAAAAAAGATAAACAAAATAACACGCTAATGAGTTTCACTTCTATCACTTTTCAAATTTGAATTTTTAAATATCTTCCCAAATATAAATCAAATCTTCATTATTTTTGCTCAAAAACCAAGCCCTGGTGATATTTAAAGTATATATTGTTTTATTTTCGAAGTTTCCTCCGGACATATACATATACACAACTGCCCTTTATATATGTATAGAAGATTGTGATATTTTGATTGGATTATAGTCAGTTTGAATGATTAATAGATATTTATTCTTGAATATCTCATTATAGCCCTTCCATTGCACACCCGAGAGTTGATGAGTTGATGTGTATATATATTTACTTTGTCGTAAATTGTTTTACTTTCGAAGTTTCCTCCGGACATACAGATACACACAACTGCTCTTTATATATGTATAGATAGATTTATCCTTTACTGGCAATGTTCAAAAGACATAAGAAAATAAATCAAGGTAAAATATCCTGTGAACCAATAAATGGGCTCGAAAATGTTACTTTTAAAGTCATTTGATAACGTTAATAGGTTAGACAGGGTGATTTCTATATTACGATATTACAATAACCAAGAATATATTGTGCATGTTTAATAATATTACGTATATGAAATTAGATAAAAAGGCAAAAGTACATAAGCTTAGTATTATCTGCATTATTCGGACTATTGTCCCCATCTTCATTGTTATTTGTACAACGTTTCGGCCGATATACCCTCCGGCCTTCTTCAGGTATTTCTTTAGGTTAGGTTCAAAGTTCCGTGATGGCTCCCGAATACGACAAGAAAGTTCCCGAGTTCGAAAAGAAGGAGTCCGAGAAGGTTCCCGAGTCCGAGAAGGTTCCAAAGTTCGACAAGAAATACCTGAAGGCCGGAGGGTATATCGGCCGAAACGTTGTACAAATAACAATGAAGATGGGGACAATAGTCCGAATAACGCAGATAATACTAATCTTCAAGCCTCATCTCAAACATTCAGAGAAATACATAAGCTTATGTCACTTATTTTCGCGGAATCCTTAGGGATCTTTTTCGGGACATTAGGTTCCGGGGCCCCCCGATTGAGAAACACTGGTTTATTTATTACACGAAGTCATTCATTATTCGAATATATACAGTATATAGAAATTGATTATTTTGGTTTATGCCTACATACGAGATTCATTCAATAAATAAGAGGATTTTTTTTTATGCTAAACACTTTTTATTCGGGACTTTTTTCCATACATGTAAACTCTGGTTTACAATTTTGATTTATAGCAAAAAAATTGTCAGTCTGGCAAAATGTTAAGGCACTTCAGAATAGGCACTTCAGGCACTTCAGGATTCAACTTAAACCGAGTACTCCGAGTTTAAACAGAGGTCTTTCATCAAATATTTGGTGGCTGAGAAATGCAAACTATGTGAAATGTATACAATAATGTAATTAATGTATGCAGAAACATCTTCTAGTCAAAAATGTTTACAAATGGGTTAAACATGGGTTTGCCACCGTGAGCCTCTCTCACACACACACACACACACACACACACACACACACACACATATATATATATATATATATATATATATATATATATATATATATATATATATGCAAAATTTGAGAAAATTATGTATTATGAGTATTTTCTTTCTAAATTTCAAATAAATTCAATATTATGAATTAAATATTCAAATTATAAAAAAAACACTATGCCTTTTATAATTTGAATATTTAATTTATAATATAGAATTTATTTGAAATTGAGAAAGAAAATACTCATAATACATAATTTTCTCAAATTTTGCATCAATCCTAATATATAATTATTATATAATATTTTGATATATAATTAATATATAATTAATATATATATATATATATATATATATATATATATATATGATAAGAATTTAGCTGTAATATAAGGCAAATGTAGACCCCACCAAATTATCATCCACTTGTAAATTGGATTGGAAATCGGTTTAATCTCTCAGAGTTAGAGGATTTAGGTATAAAAAAGGACAGTCCATGGAGTGGAAAACACATTACTTTCTAGTAAAGAAGAAAGTTCCGGTCGCAGCAGTCAATAAAGTAGGTCGTGCTGGCAGTCTTCTGGGACATGAAAGGACACATCACTATTGATTTCCTTGAAAAGGGAGCAACTGCAAATAGTGCTTTCTATTGCCAACTCCATAGGCAAAATATACTTTATTTATTGAATGAACCTTGTACATACAAACCCAATGAAAATCTTATTATAATGAATATTCGTTGTCTGCCTATCTGTAACCAAAACTACACCACTGCTTACGTAACAATACCCTCAGCAATTACGTACGTTTATCAATGAATATTTAATTTATGGTCAAAATGAGTAATACAAAGAATACATCTTATTTATTAACGAGGTCTCTATGAAAACCTGAATTAGATTTGCCTCAAAACAGCCCATGTTATTAGTGCGCTTA
>CM042153.1:18062966-18087966 GCA_023376005.1 Doryteuthis pealeii | reverse complement strand
TTTACAAAATGATTCAATCATTTTTACAACATGAGTCATTTAGTATTCAATGTTAAAACTGCTGCAAGACTTTACGGACACTCTTGTATATAGTGTACAAAATTATTTTTCCATTTAGTTACCACCACTGGCCATGCATTTTTGCGATGAAGGTTCTGAATGCCACGCTCGTTAAAGTCTGCACTAGTAGAGGCGACCCAGCAGTGATGACTGCGTTGTTGTAGTCCATCTTTCAACGGCCCAATTAACATAGGTGAGCTGATCGTGGCGTCCTTTACTGTGTTGACAGCCTGACTTATTACACACACCACTAAAATAGATAACATTTCTATTAATTACTACTAAAGGCCGGGTTAGCTCAGTCGGTAGAGCGTTCGGCTAGAAACCACAAGGTTCCTAGTTCGATACCGACCCTCGCCAACTTATGCGCATGAGTAGCACAGGGATCTGTGCGGTAAACTAAGGAGCTGATAGTAGGTGTGGCGCTCCACCTCAGACGCCAAAAAACAATCTCCTTGGTCTAGCGCTAGTGAAAAGGGGATAGACTCCCTCGCTGATTGGCTGATACCGACTTTAGGTATCAGGCCACCCCGACGACTTTACTCACTACTAATACTAAATATTAGGTAATACTACCGCTAGGGGATAAAATAAGAGTTATGGTGCAAGAAAAAATACTAGTAAAAAATGAATAATGTTTGAAATGCTTCATCTAATAAAAACATTCAAGATGATGTGGTTATTATTAAAACTAGCAAATATATGCACCCCCCGGGTGCAAATGTTTAAGTTTTAATGTAATAAAATATTGTATAAAATTAGAAAGGCTAATGAAACTAAATAAGAATGCAGATAAAAAGATTTGAAACAGAGGGGGGTATAATCGAATAATAGAACAACCGAAACTTACTCTTCCATCACTCTTGTCTTTCATTGTTTTGTTTTTTCTAATTTAAGTATTTAGTTAAAAGAGGAAGTAAAGAATAAAATGACAGTTATTTATTCTTGTTAATGGATTTCCTTTAAGATTCATTGAAGAGATTTTTGCTTATATTCATTAAAATAAAACAAAATAATTAGAAATCAATAATACTAAGCACATATTTATTAAAATCACATTTTTAATATCAATATGCAAATTAGCCTTTCCGTTCACACTGTAAACCGCTATTTTGTTGTATATATAAATATAATTGCATGTTGCTAGTATGTAGATATGGTTAACAGTATTAATAATGTAAAACAATTTTATTAATAATTGAGGTTTAGATAAAAAATAAAATCATTGAGAATGCGATGTCAATAACTAAGGGAATTGTGACTTGATTAGTAATTTAGTTTCGGTTACAGACAGAAAAACACCCAATCTCCATTATAATAAGATTAGTAAAAGAAAGTCGACGAAACGGACTATTGTTAATAGATTCGTGTGTAAAATATTCAAATTAATCATTTAATTGATAATTAATAGATGCACGCAACATTTCATTTGACGGGGACAGGACTAAGTTTCCATTTCAAATTGTTGTTTTTTTTTTACTCCTTTATTAAATTTGATGATTTTACATATGATACAAACCCTCTAATATTAAATTTCTACCATCTACTCTCACCATCCTCGGGCAATATCTTTCAAGAATAAAATTTTTACACCACCTGATGGGCGTTTTTTGCTAATAATAATAATAACAATAATGATAATAATAATGGTAGTAGTAGTTATAATAATAATAATAATAAAATAATAATAATAATAATAATAATAATAATGGTATAGTTATAATAATAATAATAATAATAATAAATAATAATAATAGTAGTATAATAATGATAATAATGATAATAATGGTAGAAGTAGTTAATAATAATAATAATAATAATAATAATAATAATAATAATAATAATAATGGTAGTATTTATAATAATAATGATAATAATAATAATAATGATAATGGTAGTAGTAGTTATAATAATAATAATAATAATAATAATAATAATAATAATAATGGTAGTAGTTATAATAATGATAATAATAATACTGATAATGGTAGTAGTAGTTATAATAATAATAATAATGGTAGTAGTTATAATAATAATAATAATAATAATAATAATAATGTAGTAGTATAATAATAATAATAATAATAATAATAATAATAATAATAATAATAATAATGTAGTATTATAATAATAATAATAATAATAATAATAATAATAATGGTAGTAGTAGTTATAATAATAATATTAATATAATATATAATTATATTAATAGTAGTAGTATAATAATAATAATAATAATAATAATAATAATAATAATAATAATAATAATAATAATGTAGTAGTTATAATAATAATAATAATAATGATAATAATAATAATGGTAAGTATAATAATAATAATAATAATAATAATAATATATAATAATATAATAACAAGTAGCTATTCGAGACATACCAAATATACTAATCGTTGAATTATTTACCTAACAGACAGTCCTCAACGGACTTGTTGATAAGTCTCTGACTAATACACATTGGCATCAAGGTTTTTCAACAAGTGTTTGAGCACATACGTAAACCATGATTTAATAATGACACTTTAAAGAGGGTACGTTGTATTTAAACATTGATGTAGTACAATCACCTCACTTGCCAATGGACCCTTTGTAAAACAAAACTAAACTTTTATAAGTATTTGTAAGTATTGCATAACAAATAATATATTCAAAAAATGCTATTGTCGTTCTTGACCTGGTTTTTTGTCGTCGATGTACATTAGGGCAGGTCGATTTTTCACTTTTAAAAAATATCAAATTGTCCATCTATGTGTGTTAGTATATTGAATATTGATACAAAAAATTAGATATTTTACTTTAAAAAAAATCAAACTGTCCATCTATGCGAAAGTTGTGTGTTAATATACTGAATATTGATACCAAAATTAGATATTTTATTAAAAAAAATATCAAACTGTTCATCTATGCGAAAGTTGTGTGTTAGTATACTGTATATTGATACCAAAAATTAGATATTTTACTTGTACCATTCTTTGAAGAAATAGCATCAAATATCGTCTATTAAAATGCACTAAAAATACTCGTTTTTGCAAACTTTAGCCTTTAGAAAACAAGGATGTTTATTGCATATTTTGATGTTATTTTAATTGATTTCTGTGTAAAATTATATATAGGACTGTTTTTTAATACGTTTGAGAATAAGATTATAGAATTAGAAATTACTAACAGCTAATAATTAGTTATTGAACCAAGTTTTATTAAAATCCTTATGCAAATAAACCACACTATATTCTATGCAAATCTTCATTTATAAACACAAATTTCAGGATTTTAATTGCATCAATCAGATGGGCAGTTTTACAGTAAATCTAACTCAGCTAGACTTTAAAATAGACATTGTTAATAAATAAGATGCAAGTTAAGATTAAATAATGACTATTTCATAATCATTGGGAATATAACTTAAATAACTAAGGAAATTGTGACGCCAGTAGTGACGTAGTTTTGGTTACAGACAGACACTGAATCTCCATTATTATTATTATTATTATTATTATTATTATTATTATTATTATCTCCATTTGCTGGATAGTCTCGATTCTTCTTCTGATTTCTAGTTCACCCAGACTTTTTCCATACCCTTGGGGACCGTTCACAGTGCACCAATCATTATTGGTACGACCTTTACTTTCATGTTCCACAATTTTCTCAGTTCTCGGGCAAGGTTCAAGTATGCTTACACTTTCACTCGGTGATCTACTAGGACGACAAAATCCAGGAGATGGCAAGTTTTTTTTTCTTGTTAATTAACACTAGGTCTGGTATTCTAGCCGGTATTAGGTTGTCCGTCTGTATCTCAAAGTCCCATAGAATCTTATACGTCTCATTTGCTATTCTGTTGTGTCTTTTCCAAACTCTAGGGAAATGTTCCAAGGCCAAGAACCACAACCGTTACCATCTTCGTCCTCATCTTTCTCGGGTTTTTCTTTTCAGTTCTCTAGCAATGTCTAATTATTTGTCTTATCGTTTTCTTTCATATGAAAGTGATATTTTTATGTTTCCTGATTTTTGGGACACCCTGTATTACGCAAGGCGCCGAATGTGTCGATATATGACTGCAGGTCTTATGGTTGGCTGGTTGATTTTACAGCATGTCAACTCTTTTTGGGTTATTTTATGCCGTAGTCAGTTTGACAATTACGGTCAAGAATTATGTACAATAGAAATATACGTTGTGTCTTCACACTCATTTTAAACAGGTAGACAATTTATTGTCTCAAACAGATCTTTTTGCCCCATAGATGGGGCCCTAACAGGTGCCACCACTCCGGCTTTGAGTGTGTTTGAGATTAATAGCAATGAAGTGGGTAGTCCACATTTCCCAAAATTAAATAATGATTAATAGCAATGAAGTGGGTAGTCCACATTTCCCAAAATTAAATAATGATTAATAGCAATGAAGTGGGTAGTCCACATTTCCCAAAATTAAATAAGGATTAATAGATGCGCGCAACATTTTATTTGAGGGGGACAGAACTATGTTTCCATTTCAAATTGTTTTATTTTGAATGAATGGGTAGTCCACATTTCCCAAAATTAAATAATGATTAATAGCAATGAAGTGGGTAGTCCACATTTCCAAAATTAAATAATGATTAATAGCAATGAAGTGGGTAGTCCACATTTCCCAAAATTAAATAATGATTAATAGCAATGAAGTGGGTAGTCCACATTTCCCAAAATTAAAATGAGTGGGTAGTCCACATTTCCCAAAATTAAATAATGATTAATAGCAATGGAGTGGGTAGTCCACATTTCCCAAAATTAAATAATGATTAATAGATGCGCGCAACATTTTATTTGAGGGGGACAGAACTATGTTTCCATTTCAAATTGTTTTATTTTATTTTTATTTTTATTTTTTACTCTTTGAATAAAGTTGATGATTTTACTTACGTATGATAATAACACTCTGACATTGAATTTTTAACTCCACTCCACTCTGGCAATATTTTTCAAAAGAAATTTCTATATCGCCCGGAGGGTGTTATTTTAATAATAATAATAATAATAATAATAATAATAATAATAATAATAATATCGTTCTCTGTTCTCTGTTCTTGAGAACGAAACGCATAAAATTCTCTGGGACTTTGAAATAAAAACGGATCACCTTATCCCAGCAAGAAGACCAGACCTAGTGCTGATTAACAAAAAAGAAAGAAATTGTCAACTGGTGGATTTTGCAGTGCCAGCAGATCACAGGGTGAAGCTAAAGGAAAATGAAAAAATTGACAAATATCTAGACATTGCCAGAGAACTGAAAAAGTTATGGAATATGAAAGTGAAAGTGATACCAATTGTAGTTGGTGCACTTGGAACAGTCCCAAAAGGATTGGAAAAGGGTCTGGAATGTTTGGAAATCAGAGGAAGGGTTGAAACCATTCAGAACACTGCACTGCTGCAATCTGCCAGAATACTCAGAAGAGTCCTGGAAACCTGAGGAGACTTGCTGTCACTCAGATTCCAGTGAAAGATCATCAGCTAATGCTGATATGAAAACTCAAAAGGAGCAAATAATAATAATAATAATAATAAATTTGCTCAATATAATGCCATGAGGGCCAATTATTTCAAGCGAAAATTGAATAAACGCAACAGAATAGCAAATGATGACAGAAATGATACGGTTAATCACATAATAAACAAACACAGCAAACTGGCACAAAAGGAGTGCTAAAGGTGATCCACAAGGAATTGCGCAAGAGATTTAATATTTACACAGAATAAAAAAATGGTATATGCACAAATCAGAATCTGTTCTTGAAAATGAGACGCATCACAATTTTGTCTGTGATTTTGATATACAAACCGACGATCGAATCCCGGCCAGAGGATTTTCCTAAAACGTCCGAACTTCTGGAGCTTTTTTTGAAAAATGTGGAGTCCCACCGGATTCAAGTTAGTTTCATAACAGGGAAACCCATTTTTAAGGGCCGCTTGCCTCAATTCACGGGATACAATCAACGTATTCTAAGCCTCACTGACAGGGCATTGAGTGCATGTGCGTAGGAATGCGTGTTTCAGTGTATGCCTACTTCTATGTGTAGAAAGTTTGTAGAAAAAACAAGATGTTAATAGTTTTGCTGACAGAAATCTGTTTCGACCATATAAAGCGGTCTTTATCAAAGCAACTATGAATAATAGGAAAGACCAAATAAATAGATCGTTAATCACGAGGCATAAAACGCTCTCGATCAAGGCCGGAATTTTCAAAAAAATTTTAAAATGTGTATTCTCTGTTAAAAATAAAATACATTTTATTTTAAAAAATTAGAAGCATTTTTATCATTAAAAAATCTCAAAAAGAGTTTGAAGTAAAAAGTGTATACAAATATCAAAATGTTCAAGAATATGTTCCAGCTACAAAAGCAAGTTTTAAAAATATATGTGTAAGTATAAGTGCACTCGTTAGTATGTGTATGTCAGTGTGTATATGACTGTGTGAGTAATTATGCGTGTGTGTCATTGTGTGCGTGCGTCAATATATATATATATATAAATGTGTATGTGAATGTCTATCAACGTGTATATATGTCAGTGTGTATATGGGTGTGTGACTAATTGTCCATGAGAATATGTGTCATTGTGTCTATGTGTAAGCGTGTATATGTGTGTATAAATGTGCATGCGAGTGTGTATCGTTGTGTATATATGTGAGTATGTTGTGTAATAGTTAGTGTCGTAGGAAATGGACTGGTCGACCCGAGTTCAAATCCTGGACGAGGCTGTTTAAATTTCACATAGCGCTAATACCTTTGGGAAAGGTATGCATCCAACTACTTTCCATCCAGCTATGGGTAAATAGTAGGGAAGACTGGGCTCTTTAACCGTGGCTTGGTAACCAGTCTAGGAAAAGGAAAATCCTCTATTCAAACCTTTAAAACTCCGCTTAAGAAAATGACCTTGTGTCACATCCTGCTCGTGCGGAGGATTGATATATACATATATGTGGGTGGGTGTCAATGCGTATATATGTTAGAGTGTATATGGACGCGTGGCAAACGAGAGTATGTGTCATTGTATGGGCCTGTGTATAGGTATATAAGTGTGCATGTGAGTGTATATATTTGTGTCTAAATGTGAGTGTATGTGTATGTATCAGTGTGTAGGTAGGTGTACATGTGATTGCGTTCATTGTATGATTGTATGTAAAGCGTGCGAATGTTATTATAGGTAAAGTATGTATATGTATTAGTGTGCAAGAATGCGTAAGAAACATGGATATACATAGACACTCTGTGTGTGTGTGTGTGTGTGTGTGTGTGTGTGTGTGTGTGTAAGGATTTTTAAGTTCGTCGACGTAATACCAACAAACGCCGTTGGTTTTCAGACTGTGAACATGTAAATATTGGTTGAAATCCAATTAAAAGGAAAAAGGAAAAAGAAAACAGGAACTATAATGGAAGGCTATATATATATATATATATATATATATATATATATATATATATATAAAAGAGTGAAAGTGAGAGAGAGAGAGAGAGAGAAAGAGAGGGTGTGTGAGCGAGATAGAATGTGATATATATATATATATATATATATATATATATATATATATATATATATGTGTGTGTGTGTGTGTGTCTATGTGGAGAGAGAGAGGGGGGGAGAGAAGACAAAGCAAGATAATCTAAAAAAATACCCATCGACAAGATGGAGGTTGGACAAAGTACGCATACGTCAAAGTAGGTGGAGTATGTTTTTGAACAAACAATGAGTCAAGGCCTGAATATGACACAGATCGACAAGAAGATGTCAGATAATAATAATAATAATAATAATAATAATAATAATAATAATAATAATAATAATAATGAGGGCCAATTATATCAAAGCGAAAATTGAATAAACGCAACAGAATAGCAAATGTAGGTCTGTGAAGACAGAAATGATTGGGTAATTCCATATCAGATCATCCAGGCCATGTCACCCACCCGCTTCAAGTTTTCTGAATTTTTCTGAATTTTTTCCATGTGTGGACTATGTTACAGTAAAACAATCCCCAAAATTTGAGCTTCCAATTTCAAAAATTGGCCGAGTTATATTGATTTTTAGCTCTTCAATGTTTTGGGGAGGGCGAAAATGGCGACTTTTGTAATCTATTTTTGTCTGTAAAATGAGTTCTAGAACTTCCTTACTCATACGAATTGGTTTATAAAAGAATCAAAAATGCTATCACAAAAGTCTTAAATTTAACCAATTTTAAGTTATTAATGATTTCTTATTTTTTCAAAGCAAGATCAATTGGTGGGAAAATCTCGATGTGGCTCTGCATCAATGACGAAAAAATTATCTTATTATTTTACATATATTAAATATTATTTGTACTAAAAAGATTGTTTGTTTTTGCTCAGAACCGAAGCTGCAACATCAGTTAAAAGTTTGTGCTTTTATGTTTTAAGTGTTTCCGTTCAGCCATTGAATTATTGTTATGGAACAAAATAACTGTCAGAGTGCAATAGAAATGATCAGGTTTATGTTGGTGGCTGGAGGTATTTGAAATAATATAGAAACAATACATTTCCTTTGTATCAATTATATTGCCTGCAATATTCTGACAATATACAAATCTCAATATCGGCACCATATTTCATTATGGAATTAAAAATTGGAAGTGATAATATACAAATAAAACATTTGTTTATCTACTAAAAGTATTTACAGGGGTTTCAAATTTTTGGAATTGCCTTAGTTTAAAAATATTTACAGAGGTTTAAAAGTTTAAAATACAGTATTGATCATATCTTATATTTATAGAAACACAATGAGAATTTTAGTAATGAGTAATTCCATGTCAAATCATCCAGAAAAAAGAAAAATTGTCACTCATATCAGCCATTGAATAAGGTTTATATGAAGCAGAATAACTATCAGAATGCAATAGAAATAATTAAATTTTTGTCTGAATCTTTTAAATGAGTCTTAATAATTTGTATCATTTAGATTTTTCAGATTATTGTCCTCATCTTTATTTTATATACACAACATTTCAGCCGATGTGCCCTCTATTCTATCTATCAGAAATAATCAAAAAGAATCATATCATAATTTGAGGGGTTCTTGACATTTCTGTCTACCTAACAGATCTAGGGGTTAGAGGTGAAGGAACTAAAATTGTTTTGACTACTGTGCCTGAATAGGAAGGGAAAAGCCCTTGTAGCCAATATAGTTAAAGTTACTTCATCCTTAACACACTGGTATCAATAAACCAGATTAATACCATTGTTAATAACCAAAAATTACTTTCCTCACTCACCCTTTTCTTGTATTTTGGTCAATTTGTATGATTTCCTTTTTGTCCCTTTTAAGAATGGTCCAGAGTATTTTATAATGAGAACAGCCTAGGTATTTATTGTTGGATTATTTTAACATACAATGCGTGCTGCAATACACCACTTAAATTTATAGACTGAGCGAGGTCACGTAGTTTAAACCTCAGCCAATCAACAGCCCGAATACGTGGCTGGTTAACTACTTAATCACTGATTGACGAAGGACTTGCAAGACTGAGAAGCACTAAGGAACAACCAAAGGATTATTTACTAAGGATCGCGCTCTGCTTAACACAAAGGATCTCCGCTGGGCAAGCGCTCTTGCTTGAAGCCTAAAGGATGGACACTAAAATCGTAACACGATAGCCAATAGAGATGGATGTAGAGAGAGAGAGAGAGAGAGAGAGAGAGAGCGAGAGAGAGAGAGGGGGGAGGGAGGGAATGGAGAGAAAAAAAAAAGAAAGAAAGAAATCCGTGCTATTGAGGCGCCTTGCTGATGATCTATCTATCTATCTATCAAATCATGGTAATTTATGAGGAAGTGCGTCCTGGTCTCCTGCCTCAGAAATTGCTACCCAGTGACTTGTAAAATAACGTCCCCAGCTATGTAGTCTCCAGCTATGAAGATGGATATCTATCTATCTATCTATCTATCTATCTATCTCAATTTGTTCATTTTTTACTTTGTTTATATATATCTATCCACCCATCTCCATTTGTTAATATCTATCTATTTAATTGTTGTTTGTTTATCTATCTAAAAGATTTACGACAAATTACGATAATAAACAAGAATTACGACAAATTTCTATAAATGAACAAGAATTACGACAAATTACGATAAATAAATAAGAATTACGACAAAAAAGAGAACCCCCCCTAAAATACATTTAACGCCTTAAGTTGGTTGTTTTCTTTCAAGTAACACCACCGAGCGACATAGCTGGGGACGTTATTTTACTAGTCACCGGTAGCAATTTCTGGGGAGGAGACCGGGACGCACTTCCTCATAAATTACCCAAATCATTGCCTGTTTATATCTATACATCGATCTAAGAGGAGTAACAGATTGAATAAAATTCTAATCCCTATTTTCCACAACCCATACAAACAGACACCAAACTACTGCTAGACGCCAGCCACAACTACAATGCCAGACTATAAATTACCGCTATGAACCCACAAGCTACCGCTGCCTGTTGACAAATAAATTCCCCTTCATTTTTCTTCTTTTCCTCACACTTCTTACCACGCATTCTCCCTCCCCTCCTTTTTTCTTTTTTCCTCACACCTGACCATGTGTATCCGCCCTCCCTCGTCTTCTCTCCCGATTACCTTTTTCAGCATAAAAACAGACTGTAGTCTCAGTTGGTTTCAAATAAATCGTTACATATCGAGGCGAAATATCATTTGAATGAAGTTGTTTTGTGTTTTATCCGTATTTCCTCAATTTTCAATTACATATCTATCTACCTATTTAATCATCATCATCATCATGTCGTGCAGGCAGCACGGATATCCATGACAATCACTCGCTAACCTTCCTATCATTGATTGCACCTGGGAGTTCTTCCTCGCTGCAGCCAGCATCTTTACATAGCTGGTCAATGTAGGTCCTTGCTGGGCGTCCACACTAGCATGTCCATGTGTTGGCTTCCACAGGAGAAACATCGCTTATGCTGTTTCCGCGTCCTGCATGTCTAGTCCGTCTCACTCGGATGATCTGTGAGATAGGGGAAGGTGGCCATGCAGCTGTTCCCTAGTGGGGTGCTGTTTCCACGACTAGTTCAATACTGCACGCAACATTCTTGTGCAGGTCCCATCTAGCTATCTCAAGGCGCCTCGTCAGGGTCCAGGTGGTGCAGCCATACAGCAGTACTGATATGACTACGGCCTGGAAGAAATGTTGCTTCAGCTTGTCAGTAAGATCAGATTTCCATATGCCTGACAGTTTGTTTGTGGCCAGCCATGCCTTTCCTATTCGTACATTAATATCGTCATCTGTGGACGAGATATTACTACAGTATATTTTTATTTATCTTTACCGTCAGGTTTTTCTAACAATCAGGTTTTTAACGGTCATAACTACAACATAAACCCCTGCAATTGGCTTTAATTAATCAATAACTTTATTAATTCAGTGGAAGTAATCCTGAAGATCCTTATGGTGAAACTCGAGTAGGTTATTTCTGTACATACTATAATAATAAATTCGCTCTACCTTACGTATTGAGCATTTTATGTTTTTTATAACGCTGACTTATGATGGTAAAACTTATATCAACTAATCTTTGAGACCAATTTCACTTTTTCATATATACATATATAGTTATTTACTAAGCTTAGCTTAGATATGGCACAAGGCCAGAAGCATGGGGCTCCCAATGAGAATCGAACTCACTAACAATGGTTTGCGAAGCGAGCTTGCTAACCATTACACCACGAGAGGTGCCCCATATATGCATATATAGGTTATTTCCTAGTTGAGTATCATGAGTGACCCAGAAAAAAACAGAACCCAAATCATTTATTTATTTTCCCATTAAACTAACCCTAAACCCTAACCCTAACCCTTGTTGTACTTAAACTTAAAAAAAAAATTAAAATTAACAGTTTTATTACAAAATTTGTCGGTTCTGTTTTTTCTTGGTCACCCTGTAATATTATGTTACTCAACTAGGGGGGATTAGGGTTAGGGTTAGAGTTTAGGGTTAGGGTTAGTTTAATGGGAAAATAAATAATTTAGGTTCTGTTTTTTCTGAGTCACCCTGTAATATCATGTTACTCAACTAGGAAATAACCCATATATATATATATATATATATATATATATATATATATATATATATATAAGTAAGTAAAGTCGTCGGGGCGGCCTAAAGTCGGTATCAGCCAGTCAATAGCGCTAGACTAAGGAGATTGTTTTAGCATCTGAGGTGGAACGCCACACCAACCATCAGCTTCTTACTTTACCGCACAGATCCCTGTGCTATTCATACGCTGAGTATATATATATATATATATATATATATATATATATATATATATATATATATATATATATATATATATCTTTACTATATATATAGGTTTTGGTGGTTGTAGACATTCAACTGTTTGATAATGCCGGTGACTAATAGTGCGGACTGTTTTAAAACAATAGGATCAAATCAAAGAGAATTGGGGGGGGGGGGAGAGAAGTTTCCATTTTAGATGTCTATATTGGTTTTTCTTAATAGAATCAATCAGACTGATCGATCTTCAATGGGGGGGGGGCATCAGTTTTTTTTTTATTGTTATGGAAGTTGTTTTGTGAGATAAAACGATAAACGTCATTGGCTTTTTTTGTTTTTTGTTTATTTTTTAAAATGTTTTATTTCTTTTCTCATTTACACCTCCGTACACTTTGCATTAACGGAGGGACATTTATTTGTATAAAGTGTAGCCGTCTCTATGGATTGACGTGTGTCTGTGTGTGTGTATATGTGTGGGTGTGCGTGTGAGAGAGAGAGAGTGTGTGTGTGTGTGTGTGTGAGAGAGAGAGAGAGAGAGAGAGAGCGTGTGTGTGTGTGTGTGTGTGTGTGCGCGCGCGTATGTGTGTGTGTGTGTGTGTGAGAGAGAGAGAGACAGAGTGTGGGTGTGGGTGTGGGAGTATGTGTGTGTGAGAGAGAGAAAGAGAGAGAGTGTGTGTGTGTGAGTATGAGAGAGAGAGTGTGTGTGTGTGAATATGTGTGTGTGTATGAGAGAGAGAGAGTGTGTGTGTGTGAGAGAGTATGTGTGTGTGTGAGAGAGAAAGAAGAGAGAGAATATGTGTGTGAGTATGTGTGTGTGTGTGTGAGAGAGAGAGAGAGAGAAAGAAAGAGAGAGAGTGGTGTGTGTGAGAGAGTATGTGTGTGTGCGAGAGAGAAGAGAGAGAGAGAGAGAGAGAATATGTGTGTGTGTGAGTATGTGTGTGTGTGTGTGTGAGAGAGAGAGAGTGTGTGTGTGTATGTGTGTGTGGGAGAGAAGCGAGAGAGGGAGAGTGTGTGTGTGTGTGTGAGTATGTGTGTGTGTGAGAGAGAGAGTGTGTGTGTGTGTTGTGTGTGAGTGAGTATGTGTATGTGTGTGTGAGAGAGAGAGTGTGTGGGTGTGGGTGTGAGTGTGTGTGAGTGTGTGTGTGTGAGAGAGAGTGTGTGTGTGTGTGTGTGAGAGAGAGAGAGTGTGTTTGTGTGTGCGTGAGTGTGTGTCTGTGTGAGTGTGTGTGTGTGTGTGTGTGTGTAATAGGTTTATTTGAATGACAATCTATACTACTACGCCAGGGGCACCTCATGTGGTGTAGTGATTAGCAAGCTAGATTTGGAGACTATTCTTAGTGAGTTCGATTCTCATTGGGCGCCCCATACTTCTGGCCTAATCTGAGTTTAGTAAGTAACTATACTACTATTTCAAAGTCCGTGCTTTTTATGTCATGTCCCTCTACAGGGGATACAGTCAGCTTATTCTAAGCTCCACTGACAGGGAGTATTTGAACTTGAGTTCCGCTAGAAAAAATATGTTAAAGACATCATATAAACTATAGACTATATATAGAAGCGCGTGGCACAATGGTTAGAGTCGTGGGAAATGGACTTGTCGACCCGAGTTCAAATCCCAGATAAGGCTGTTTGCATTTCACTAATACCCTTGGGAAAGGTATGAATCCATATATTATCCCTCCAGCCATGGGTAAAATATTCTTTCCTTTCGACTGTGCCAAAAAGTGCGGATGGTCCAACACAAGCCTTCACCACTATAAACAAATCACTGTGTGGGTTGTTCATTGTATGAACACCCATGCGTCGAAAATCGTCGAGAGAGTTCATAATATATAAAACACTTTATATATATATATATATATATATATATATATATATATAAAGATAAATCTAATGAGTCAGACGAACCTACTATTAGTTTCGCTTAATGCTCTTCAGCGCTAAGAGTCAGATCTTAGCCCTGAAGAGCATTAAGCGAAACTAATAGTAGGTTCGTCTGACTCATTAGATTTATCTTTATTATTTGCTCTACTTAGGTATTGAGCACTTTTTACTTATTAGCTATTCTCCTAGCGGTTATATGAATATATATATATATATCTTATATACATATATATACATATAAATTGTTTTTTCTTTTGGCCAAATACTGTACCAATAGATTATTTTTTGTTGGTACGACTATCTTGGTCTATATATAATAGTAGGTTCGTCTGACTCATTAGATTTATCTTTATATATATATATATATATATATATATATATATAAGTCTACAAGTGTTCTAGTAGTTTTTCGTAGATCGGGATCCAGACAGTGGAAAAACTACAAGAAGACTTAAACGATTACAACTAGGGATCATAAAGAATGAATATTCCGTGATCTTTTACAAAACTTGCTTAAATAATATATATATATATATATATATATATATATATACTAGACAAAAAAGGCTCTGGGTCGATAATTGGGATTAGGGAAAAGTGAGTTTGCAAAGCGAATTAAATTTTTTAAAAAGGTAAATACGGCAGGAGAATTTTTTTTTCCAATCATTAAAACGATATTGTAAGATTTCTAAGAAAGGGAACGTTTGACCTAATTTAGGCTACGGTAACTTAACATACAAATATATTTCACACTCTCTAAATCACTCTCTTTACACTCACAGAGAAACTAAAATATATAACGAGGAG
Source organism: Doryteuthis pealeii (assembly GCA_023376005.1). Lineage (NCBI taxonomy): Eukaryota > Metazoa > Mollusca > Cephalopoda > Myopsida > Loliginidae > Doryteuthis > Doryteuthis pealeii. The sequence goes on along the minus strand of CM042153.1, from coordinate 18,072,910 downwards.
GTAATCAAGATATATAGAGAGAGGGAAAAAGTGACAGACAGAATATGTTTAAGAGACGGATCAGTTTGTTTGTTTTTTTACTTAATTGCAAATTACGGCTAATTAGAACCAATTAAGATGGATTTTTTCAACCATTCGAGTCTCACTGGGTACCCCTTACTTCTGGTCTTGTGCTGCATGTAAGCTACGCTTAGTAAATAACTATAACACACTTTGGATGCTTTAAAAGTAAAGCTTTAAAAGCATCAGGTCTTTGTGTCTAGATTTTCCCCCGGATTTAAATGCTTGCACAAGAACATTACTAGATGTTAAATTGAACACGCTTCTTTCAACTCAATATATATATATATATATATATTATATATATTATATATTATATATATATGTGTGTGTGTGTGTGTGTGTGTGTGCTTAAGTAAGGTTTCGTTTAGTCTATTGATTGATTCCTGTCTGACGATTGATAGGGCTAATATATATATATAATATATATATATATATATATATATATATATATATAGAGAGAGAGAGAGAGAGAGAGAGGAGAGAGAGAGATTATTTTAAGGATTATTTATTACCAAACTCTAAATTCTGTTACCAAAAATACGAAATTGTAGTAGTGAAAAAATACCGTTTTCTTTATGGTGGCCGCTTTTAATATTACCAGTTGCCTGTAGTTTTCTTTTTCTCTAAGTGGTCTAATGCATTCCTTATGAGGCACTTTTTTGGCTCTTTTTTTATGTATTCTTGGAGTGCTTGAATTGTCGCATCTACACAGTCTTCCGTGTTAGCATTATTATTATTATCATCACTCGTTTTGAGTTTTTCACATCAGCATTAGCTGATGGTATTTCACTGGAGGCTGAGTGACAAAATGTCTCCTCAGGTCTCTAGGACTCTTCCGAGTATTCTAGCCGATTGCAGCAGTGCAGTAGTCTGGATGGTCTCAATTCTATTATTATCATTATTATTATTATTATTATTATTATTATTATTTGTTATGTTAATTTACCTCGCACGCATGAACTCTTCCAACTATAAATAGCAGCAGGTTGTGCATTTAAGAGAGAGTTAATATTTCAGCGGATAGCCGATAAGACAGCCTCGCGTGTAACAGTCTTATTTTCATATGTTTGTACTACTGTTCTTTGTTAATATATTTCTTTAACTCATTTCCTCTCTTGTGTCTTTATTCTGGCCCTTACCCAGGCGACAACATTATTATTATTAAGAACATCTAAAAAGCCATTTTAATGATTATTCTCTAGTCGTCTCTTTCCCCCAAGAGATTTTTTTCTGACAACCGTGTTAATCCTCAATATGAAGCTGCCGATCCGTTGTAATATACTCCATGTGCCGAGGACTCTCTGACCTGGCAGAATGTACTTAAATTTCACTTGCCAAATTTTAGAAATAAATACGCGTATGATCCCAAAGGTAAGGTCTCTAGAATGTTTAGAAATCACACAGACGTTTATTGTTTACGAGCGGGACCCGTAGAATTTTCCCGAAAATAATAAAAAATTAAGAGGAACTATTTAAGCCAGAAATGATGATTTGCAATTTCATTACATATAAATCCTATTGTTGTCTTTGCAATAAATAATACAAAAATAAAAGTGACAAAAAACACGACTCTGGGAAAAGAGTTTGGCTGGAAATTCACCTGACGCTGGTTCGGTAAAACATAGCGTAAATTAAGGCAGGCAGCCTGGACGACATAAGATCAAAATTACCAAAATATCTTCTGTAATTCACAATTTCAATATTACAAATAAAACAAACATGTAACTTTTTCTTTTTTAATTCGTTTTGATTTAAAGTTGGGCATTTAAGCAACGTAAGACCATTTGGAATGTTTCCTTTTAAAATTGGTTGAAATAAAATGGAACAAATAAGAAATCTGCGATTAAGTAATACCAGATAATCTATATTCACATTTTTGCATTGCATCTTGGACGATATGTGCGGTCTCATTTTTAACTAGAGTGTGTTGCAGAATGAAAACTGGTGGAAGATTTAGGAACACGCGTATTAATATATGCCCATGTAATAACAGCTCACTGCCCTGACGTTGAGGAAACGTTGAACTTCGTCGTCGTTACAAACTTCCTACACCACTTACGGACGTTTTAGACATTGGGCGGTATGGTCAGAGGCTCGATTGGAAATGACTGCTAAGCCAAGCCTGTGCGTGACAGTGAGACAGGTACAGTGGCAAGCACAGGCGCATGAAAAAAAAACCCGGTAATCTGAACATTAGCTACATAAATGAGAGTAACCTCCCTTTGTTTATTTCACTTTGAGGAAGCCATATGTTTTGGTCAGCCATTTTCATTTCACCGTAAATCTAAAATGAAAATACGAATTTGTTCGAATCAATACAACTGCACGTTTTAACATGAAAATATCATAAAATGTGTTCTTAATGTGCTTGCGCATTATTTGAAATGAACTTAATTGTTATTAAGAACACATTTTATGATATTTTCGTGTTAAAACATGCAGTTGTATTGATTACGGTGAAATGAAAATGGTCGACCAAAACATATGGCTTCCTCAAAGTGAAATAAACAAAGGGGGTTACTCTCATTTATGTTGCTAATGTTCATATTACCCCCCCCCCAAAAAAAAATAATAGTGTTGCCAATAGGCGCATGAGTAGCTTCCCTGCGTCTCCGCATTTTGGAGACCTTTCATTTGAGGTTAGATATCCGAGCATCATTGTCATAGTGAGGGATAAGAAAAATAACATTAAATTAAGTTTGTTTTTTTTTTAAATTTCGGTTTGAAATGTGCTTAGACTTATTTCGACTAAAAAATAGTCAGCTCTGTTGGCTGGGGCTGTAGAATACACCAACTGCACCTCTGCAGATGGGTAAGATCCATACCACTGGGACCACCTGTTGGCTGTGAGTAACGACCCGTGGTGCTTAAGGATGGAATTCTGGTGTATGAGCAGTCCATGACGTGCAACACTCCACTTTGGCCCTTACATAGCACCTATATGATTGTCACGATACTATTGCCTGTATGGCAACCCCCAACTCTTTTTATCATATGGGTGCTAGAAGACGGTGGCTGAGGGTCTTCATGTCCTGGGTATGATGTTGAACTCTATCTGATGGTGAGGTTCCAGTTCTGGAGGTCTGGAGAATGTGGAGCACACCTTCATCACCATTACTCCTAGGTCCACTTTGACCCGAAGGGTAGTACATGTTAGGGTCCCTTCTATGGGTTAAATAGAAAATGTGTTTACAAAAAAGTTGAGTTTAAAAAAAATTCTTCCAAACAATCGCAACGAATCTTTCAAAACTTTGCCGGCATTAAATGACCCACCCAGGTTGATATGCCGTAAAACAAAACAAACAAATTAACAAACTGAAAAGTAGCGTCTTCGGAGCAGTAATTACCGACAGGCGACAAACAAAATATATAAGAGAATGGGCGAAGGATTGGTCGTTATTCCATACTTTGTTACGATTTTTATGGCCATTTTTAGGCTGCAGGGGAGAGCTCTTTACAGTGGAGATCCCTTGTGTTCCGTAGTGTTAGGTAGAATCCTTTGGTTGTTCCTTAGTGAAGGATCCTTGGTTGTTCCTCGGTGTCAGGCAGAATCCTTGGTTACTGATGCGTTCTCCAGTGCCGAATACGTGCAAAATGAACGGCTTTCAAAATCGGCGATTAAATAGTTAACTAACCACGTCTTCAAGCGTGTTGATTGGCTGGCTTTTATCCACGCGCCCACGCAGTGTCTATAAGTTTAAGTGGTGAGCTACAGCACACCTTTTTGTAAAAACATTCCAACACACTTAATTCGGACTTGTGTCTTCATCTTTTCTGACTAATACTGCAAGGAAGGTTGCCTCGTCAGATGTGCTATACTTGAGACCTTGAGGGAGTCTATCCCATCCTACCCGTGGTGAATGGGTTGGGTAAATACCTACTGCATTTACCGAGGGGAGGGGGTTAAACTATGGGTTTCGACACTTCAGTGGGTCACGAAAAGTGGGTCGCAAAATCAAAATAGGTCACAAAAATAAATAAGAAAAAAATGGGTTACAAAAACAAATAACGTGTTGTATACTGGATCATACAGTATTCAGTATACTAGTACATTCAACTACATTTGCGCCAGACATAGAGTAACTCACAACAGAGTGCTAAAACCTTGAGGTAGACGGTTCGCATAATGGTTCCGTAATCCTTGCAGTCTCGTTAATCACCCCGATGTTCTCAGACAGCTGAGTATTTATTCTTAGAGAAGCGTTCGGTTCAGTGTATCACCCTAGAAGGAGACTATGTAGATGAATAAAGTCGAATTTTGCCTAAAAGTTGTTGTTTTATTAGTTAGGCCCGGGACTTATAGTGTGATCTGTTAAATAGTCTTGTACCAGAGCATTCGCTCTCAACAGAAGGCATGCTAGGCTAGTCCACAACATAACGAAAGAAAAATAAATGCACCATAATGTAGGCTTGTTTATTTTAATGTACACTCCACAGTGTAGGAAGTGATGACAAGGGGAACATTTCCTGATTCTTTCTTTACCTCTCATGTCATCAGTTCACATTAAATCGAACACATATATTTCGTGGGACTTCGTACTAAAAGGTAAACTAATTAAATTTTAATGAATGAGCGCCCGTCGGTCAATAGGGGCTTTTGAAACTATTAACATCCGTTAGCCCCACCCCCCAAAGTATTTTCTCATAAAATTTAGATCGGCTACTTTGATTTGGTTTGGTTTGGTTTGTTTTGTTTTGCGGCATATCAACCTCAGTGGGTCATTTAATGCCGATAAAGTTTTGAAATAAATCAATTCTTAATGGATAATACAATTTTTTTATAAATACATTTTTTTTATTTAACCCATAGATGGGACCCTAACAGGTACTACCACTCCGGGTCAGAGTGGACCAGGGAGCAATGGTGATGAATGGGTGCTCCACATTCCCCAAACCTCCAAAACTGGAACCTCACCATCAGATAGAGTTTAACGTCATTCCTAGGACATGTAGACCCGCAGCCACCGCCTTCTAGCACCTATATGATAAAAAGGGGTTGGGGCTTGCCATAATGGCAATAGGGTTGAGAAAATCATATAGGTGCTAGGGCTTGACGTGACCAGCCGATTGATCGGAGGGGGCCTCTCCGACCGCCCGTCTAGCCCAAGATAGGGCCAAAAGTGGAGTATTGCATGTCCTGAACTGCTCATCCACCTGGGCTCTATCCTTAAGCATCACGGGTCGCCACCCATGGCCAACAGGTGGCCCCATTGGGGGAGTCTTACCCCTCTACAGAGGTGCAGTCGGTGCATTCTAATGCCCCAGCCGACAGGGCGGCGTCTACTTTGAGTATTTTTTTATGACAGCCGAAATTTCATTATTTAGATAAAGAAATAAAAAACGATATTCAGATATCGGTTTGGTTTCTTAGTTTAACGGCATATCAACATTCATGGTTTATTTAATGCCAATGCCACCCTTGTTGAAGAGTAGTAGTAGTACTATCTAACCTATTAGAGGTCTCATACCTTTCCCAAGGGTATTAATCCGAAATTCAACGTAATTTTCATACAATTGGATACATATAATTCAAATATAAATGGATCATAGGAAAGTCACATGAATTCGGTTGTTGAAAAACACTAGTCTAGAGGACTTTGCCAAGAGTGATGGCCAGTAGGGATGTATGGCGAGATAGATAGATAGATAGATAGATAGATAGATAGAGAGAGAGAGAGAGAGAGAGAAGAGAGAGAGAGTTGGGAAGATTTGATGAGCTTATATAAATATCTACATCAATGCGTGTAGATAGTTAAACTATCATTTCTTTGAGTACCTGTCCTTAGTCCCCGGCGCCTGACCACAGCCCCCCTTTCTCCCTATGATTATTGTCTCCCACCACCACTCCCTCTATATTAACCAATTAATTGCCAAGAGTGATGGCCAGTAGGAATGTATGGCGAGAGAGAGAGAGAGAGAGAGAGAGAGAGAGAGAGAGAGAGAGAGAGAGAGAGAGTCAAAGGGATACATGTTGTTGGCAACACAGTTGTATGGTTTCAAGTAACTAGTAATAATCTTAATAAACAATTATATATGATAATTCGTAAGATAATATTTTTATTTTTGATACAATTGGATATATCTATTAATAATGGAGATTGTCTGTATTTCTGTCTGTAACAAAAACTACGTCATAGCTCTACGTCACAGCTTACGTCACAATATTCTTATGCTATATACACCCAAAGTTTGAGTAAGCAATTTAAAAAAATATTTTTTACTCTCGTCCTTTTCTTTGTTTTTTTTTTTTTACAATAACAAGAAGTTAACTAAAAAGTTTCCAAATAAATAAATACCTACAATTTTGTGTAAAATTGATGTGGAAAATATTCAAAATAATTGTTTGATTATTACATGCATGCAACATTTTATTTGAGAGGTTCGGGGCTCAGTTTTCATTTCAAATTGTTTTTTGGGTTTTTTTTACTCCTTTAATAAATATGAGGATTTGACTTACTTATGATACAAACCCACTGACATTGAGTTTTTAACTCCCACCTCTCAGGCAATGTCTTTCAAAAATGTTCAAAAAATAATTTTTACGACGCCCGGAGGTGTTTTCTGTTGCTAGTCTAGATAATTCGAATATAAATAGATTATGAAAAATTTCGATGAATTTTGTCGATGTTAAATAAATAAAAATTGTGAACAATGTTTGTCTTTGATGTAATCATTTCATATCATTACACTCAGGTTTAATGGGTTGCAATTAAAAGTGTTGTTCTAGCTTGAAAAAGTTTTTCTTCCACTATATCGATCTAAGAATTATTAGTACCTGGTCAGGGGTAGTTGTTGTTTCTAGCCACACTAAAGAGACGTGAAACGCCGAAACACAGTGTCTGTGGATGACTTATACTTTATATATATGTATATATATATATATGGTATTTGTGGGAAAAGTGACTTACCGGTGAAAATGGTCACAGTGGTTAGTTGATTCAAGTTTCACAATGATAAGACAGCGATATAACAAATATAAAGTGCTCAATACGTTAGTAGAGCAAATTTATTATCATAAAGGTACACGGTAATAACCTACTCGAGTTTCACCATAAGGATCTTCAGGGTTAAATCCACTGGATTAATCAAGATATTGATTAATCGCAGTCGATCACGTGAAATCGACGGCAATTAATCAATATCTTGATTAATCCAGAGGATTTAACTCTGAAGATCCATATGGTGAACTCGAGTAGGTTATTACCGTGCATCTTTATGATATATATATATATATATATATATATATATATATATATATATATTATCATATTTACAACTGCAGATTCTCGAGTCCCTGTTCATCTCCCGCACTCAACCTCTTCTGTGCGTTCAGAAGCAGTCCCAACAATTACTCCTTTTTGGCACTAAAGCCTCAACTTATCTAACGGGGGGACTCGTAATTTTCGAACCCCCCCTTGTGAGTTGTAAGTTTCGTAATTTCACGAATTCTCTTGTCTTATTGAGAAAAAATTCCCTTTTTTCTCATTGCTTTCTGACTATTCCGTTGTCTACAACAAAACTAAACTACATTACCATCTTTCAATGTAATTTTTTTCTCTGAGGAGCATTGAGCGAAAAAAAGAAAAAATCATTTCTGATTTTAAATCTAACTAGGGTACCCTTACTTTTCTTTTTAAGGAAAAAACAAAAACAATTTATTTTACAACATGCATATGCTTTTACGCGTCCTTTTTATATATATATATATAAATACATATATAGAAATATATAATATATATATTGTGTATTTGTACATACATACACACACACACACACACACACACACAAGAGAATCTCTTCGCTAAACGATTTATTTTTTTCTTTCACTACTTGGAATCTCATTAAACTGCAACCCGAACCCACCATTTCAACGGTGGGTGCACAGGCCACGCGTGCGGGGACAAAAGGTTAGCAACCCTTAATGTCAGACTCACGCACCCCAAGGTACAGAGATGGGAGCAGGTCAAACTCTCCTCATCCGAAATGCTACACGGGGAGGCGGGGCGTGCCTCAGTTCCCACTGTTCGTCTCTCAGCAGACATTCGAATTGGGAGATCTCGCTCTCTTACACAAGAAAATTATTATCTTTACCGTCCGTATTGTTATGGGGGGTGGGGCATGGGAGGTTTCTTGTATGTCTGCTTTTATTACCCCCCCTCCCATCTACTTGTTCTGTATTAATATGCACTGATCTGGATTGACCTCGATTTTGAATCCCATTTGGTCTGCATTTGAATGCTAAACAATATGAAAATAACAATGTCATTCCGAACAGTATCTCGTCCTCAATGTCTTGTCAAGCAAATAAGTCGTCGGGTGGCCTAAAGTCGATATCAGCCAGACAGTGAGGGAGTCTATCCCTTTTTCACTAGCGCAAGACCAAGGAAATTGTTTTTAGCGTCTGAGGAGGGCGCCACACCTACCACCAGCTTCTTACTTTACTGCACAGATCCCTGTGCTTCTCATACGCTGAGTTGGCGAGGACCGGTATCGAACCAGGAAACTTGTGGCACTGTATCAAGCAAATAAAGAGAACATGAATTATTGAGATCCCCCACATATCCGCGGTTTTAATCTTCTTGTAATAAGTAATTGAGAGTTATCTCCCCAATTTTATGATTACCTCCCCTTTGGAGAACTCTCTAGGGAATACTAGACTATATAAACTCTCAGTAAGTATACCAATTATTCTAAGTAGAATAAGGCTTTCCCAGGGTCTATCGGTGTTATCATTTGTCATTACACTCCTCAAACAACGCTTTGTCGGTGAGGCTTAGAATAAACTGCCTATATTAGAATACACTGCCTGTGTCTAATGAAGCTTTGAGGAGTGTAGAGTACCCCTTCATTATCATTGCTTCCAAGTCCACTATAACTCGGAGTGTTAGTACCTGTTAGGATTCCATCTATATGTCAAATAGATCTGAAAAAGTGTTAGTATTAGATATGTATAAAAAAAAAGAAGTCGTCGGGGTGGCCTAAAGTCGGTATCAGCCAATCAGCGAGGGAGTCTATTCCCTTTTCAATAGCGCTAGACCAAGGAGATTGTTTCGGCGTCTGAGGTGGAGCACCACACATACCATCAGCTCCTTACTTTACCGCACAGATCCCTGTGCTACTCATACGCTGAGTTGGCGAGGGCGGGTATCGAACTAGGAACCTTGTGGTTTCTAGCCGAAAGCTCTACCGACTGAGCTAACCCGGCCACTATATGCATACTTGATACTATTTAACTATTAGAAAATTATTTGTATTGAGAATAGTTACTTGAAGCTATAATTGTTTCTCAAGATAATCAGTATTATCATTACTAGCAAAAAAAAATTCTCCCTCCGGATCCAAGTATTTAAATTCTATAATATATTTGATTTGATTTGTTCTTGTTTTACGGCATATCAACCTCAATGAGTCATTTAATGCCGACTACGTTTTTGAAATGAATTGGTGATAATGTTTAATTTTCTAAAGTTTTTTTTTTTTTTTTACATATTTTTGTGAATGAAACTTTTTTTTATATATAATTTTTGAATGAAACTTTTTTTTAACATATATTTTTGTGTTTTTATTTTTTTTTGGAAGATTTTTAGATTTTGTTGTAGATGTGTGCTTCTTTTATGTATCCAAGTAGTTTTTCTGGGTTTATTTGGTAGAATATGTTTTAGATTTGTTGTTTGGTAGTATTTTTTTCGTATTTGTTTTAGGTTGCTACATTCTGTTAAAATGTGTTTGATTGTGTAGGGTTTTGGCATGGTATGCAATATGGGGCTGCTTCTTTTTTGAGGAGGTATGAATGGGTAATGTATGAGTGTCCAATTCTAAGTCTGGATAATATTACTTCTTCTTTTCTTTTCTGGATATTTTGGTTTGATTTATTTGAAGTT
>CM042153.1:18055466-18057966 GCA_023376005.1 Doryteuthis pealeii | reverse complement strand
AAAAAGAAAGAACTTGTCAACTGGTGGATTTTGTAGTGCCAGCAGATCACAGGGTGAAGCTAAAGGAAAATGAAAGAATGGACAAATATCTGGACCTTGCCAGAGAACTAAAAAAGTTATGGAATATGAAAGTGAAGGTGATACCGATTGTGGTTGGTGCACTTGGAACGGTCCCAAAAGGATTGGAAAAGGATCTGGAATGTTTGGAAATCAGAGGAAGGGTTGGAATCATTCAGAACACTGCACTGCTGCAATCTGCCAGAATACTCAGAAGAGTCCTGGAGACCTGAGGAGACTTGCTGTCACTCAGACTCCAGTGAAAGACCATCAGCTAATGCTGATGTGAAAACTCAAAAGGATCAAAATAATAATAATAAAGTAATAATATTAATAAACGATTCCCAAAGGACTGGAAAAAAGTCCGGATTAACTGGAAATTAGAGGAAGAATTGAGACCATGCAACATTGTTAAAATCTGCTGGAATAATCAGAAGAGTTTCTATTGTCTCGATCCTGTCTCTGATATCCAATTCCTCCAATCTCTTTTCCAAACCTTTGGGAACTGTTTCTTGTACACCAACAACAATTAGTATCACCGTCACGATGTTTTTTTATGCTCTTTTTAAAATCTTTATTGGCCATGATGAGTTCTCATTCAGCATGCTCCGGCATATAAACAATATTGTTGTTATAAAATCTTTATCATTTTGTACATTGAAATATTTTCTCTTGCCTCATTTAAGCATGAACAAATATTTAGGATATAGTACAGTTGTCCTCTCTTATCTCTACTTTCACTGTCACCTTTCCCCTCTCTATGTATATCTTGATTACCTCCTCGTATATGTATAGATATACTATCATTATTAGTTACTTGTAACTATGCACTGAGAAACGGGAACATTCATGCTCAAAATAGTGTATGAAAATGGATGCTCAAAGGTGCGAGATGATGGTGATTACATTACTATGAATGACGTTATAGTTGAAACGGTCAACATTTTCTGTGATTAGTCGTATCACGTGTTAGATTATCTCTGGGTATAAGATGTACGAAAAATCGTCTTTTCTATTATAAACTTTTCCAATAACAACAGGAACTTCCGGTAGAAAGTGACCAATGAGATACAAGGACAAAAGCAGTTAAGGTCGTTTGCAACTGCCTTCAAATCAATTGTGGTTGAACTTTCTGCCGGTAAGACCCATCTTCTGGATTAACACCAGAGGAACACTACTGACTTGGACATACATATTACAAGGAACATTACGGACTGTCCAAGTGCATTGATTTGTTTACTTTTGAGATTTAGCTGGACATTTTAAATAGAATTTCAATGATATTTTTATGTATGATTTAATCTTTAAATATCTTTGAATATAAATCATATCTTTCTTATACATATTACAAGGAACACTAAAGACTTGAAATTATATATATATTACAAGGCTAATTACATATTTAGACATATCTTTCTTTCTTCTTTTAGATTTCCGTCGCAGACGACGATGACGTCATTCTATGTCTTCAACAGTTGTGGACCCTATGGTGGCTAGTTAGTCCAATTCTAGACTTTCAGAAGCGGTCAAACACACTGTAAAGGAATTCCCATCTGTATTTGATGGTTCATGACGGTGAAGACGTCACCGCTCTGCAGCTCTGTTAATTTCAATATTAGTCGCTCAGCTCCTGTGTGGCACACGTCTCGCCAACCCTGTCTGTTAGAGGCCAGATCTTCTTTGAAGGTGTAATGGTGCATTTCTTCAGCCTTGTCTTGATATGATCTTTGAACCGCTTTTGGGGACCTCCTGTCCTTCGCGTGTCATCTGCGAGTTCACCATAAAGTATTTTACGGGAAAGTCTATCTGCAGGCATGCGGATGGTGTGACCCAATATATGTTTAGTATATATATATATATATATATATATATATAATATTATATATTTAGAAGGAAACCTACTGGCAAAGATCACCAACTGGATTCTGTGAACAACAACATCATAACTTAACCCTTACAATGGCGGCATGTATTCTAACATCAAGAAGCTCGTGTGTGAGAAGATGGATAAATCTAGCATCTTCGGCTTTCGGAAGACTTAAAAAATATATATATAAACGATGAGGAGATTCAAAAATTTTCTACCCTCTTGTTTTATGGAAGACGAGCTCATCGTGGATGATTTGATAGGCAGAACCATGGTTAATTTGCAGAGAACACGCTATCTCATCGATGATAATTCGCCAGTTCGCCATACCATCTCTCGAACATGCTGAATATTCTCATTAGTGGTGAACCTTAACGGGTGTCCTGCTCTCTCTCTCTCTCTCTCTCTCTCTCTCTCTCTCTCTCTCTCTCTCTCTCTCTCTCTCTCTCTCTCTCTCTCTCTCTCTTCGTGCGTCACATTCTGTCCGGCCTCTTTTAAACTTTCCTGTATGATGCTAAAGGCCTCCGATGAATTTCAGCCCCTGACTCTCCTTCCGACCAGAGAAATCGGGCCACT
>CM042153.1:18029537-18055366 GCA_023376005.1 Doryteuthis pealeii | reverse complement strand
AGAGAGAAATCACACGTCTACGCCCCACCTTCTGTTAGAGGCAAGATCTTCTTGAAGGTGTACTGGTGGATCACTCTTCTTCAGCTTGTCTTGATATGCATCTTTGAACAGAATTTTGGGCCTCCTGTCATTACGCGTGTCATCTGCGCGTTCACCCATCCCAAGTATTTTCGGGAAGTCTATCTCGCAGGCATGCGGATGTGTGACCCATATATGTTCGTATTATATATTATATATATATATAAATATATTACATATATATATATTGAAGGGAAACCTATGCAAAAGATAAAAAACTGGATTTGTAGAAAATATAATATACACCTTTCTGGAGAGAGATATATATATAAGAAGCCTCGTGTGGAGAGATGGATAAATCTAGCTCTTGGCTTTCCGGAACTTAAAAATATATACTTACCGATGAGGGAGAACTTCAAAAATTTTTACTCTATAGATATATATTGGAAGACGAGTCATCGTGGATGATATTGATAGAGAAACCATGGTTATTATAGAAGAGGAACCGCTATCATATAGATTATTCGCCCGTTAATCGCCATACCAATCTCTCGAACATGGCTGAATATTCTCTTAGTGTGCCTTAACGGGTGTCCTGCTCTCTCTCTCTCCTCGATATAATCTCTCTCACATATATCTTCTCTCTCTCTCTCTCTCTCTTCTCTCGCTCTCTCTCTTCGTGCGTCAGCAATTCGTCCGGCTCTTTAACTTTCTGTATGCTGCTAAAGGCCTTCCGATGAATTAGCCTGACTCTCTTCCGACCAGAGAATCGGGCCATTCCTTGGTGCATATGGCTAATGGAGCGGCATGTGTAACTGTAAATAAGCAAGCAATGGCACGATCAGGCTCAAACTTCGATCAAGTGCACTAAACAGTGGCAACTATTAGCACAGAACGCAGATGTGACAATAGTAATGATTTTATGGTGAAAGGGCAGATAATTTTTTGATTCACCATTAAAAAAGCAACCACAAAGTTTTTCGATATTTATATATATATATATATATACCCCTCGAGAGAGAGGAGAGAGAGAGAGAAGAGAGAGGTAAACTCCAGATACGTTTTCGAGGTATCTCTCATCAGTGCAGTTATACCGTTTTTAACGCTACCTCTGCGGGTTATATATATATTTATATATATATATATATATATTATTATATATTGTTGGAATATTTTGGATATTAAGGTTGTGCTACATACCATTTTAATGTATAGACTCAGGCGAGATCACGCGTTAACTTCGCTAATCACAGCCCTAATACGTGGTGGTTGACTACTTATCACTGATACTGAGAAGACGTCCATTTGCAATCATTGACGAGGGACTTCAATACAAGAGCACAAGGAACAACCAAAGGATTCTTTACCAAGGATTTCCGTGGACAAGTGTTTCTTGCTTGGAGCCTAAAGGATGATCTAATATGTAACACCACCCACACATATATATATAATCATATATATTATATATATATATATATATATTATTATGTACCTCCCGAACCGAGTTTAACAGGTTTGAATTCAGGTTACCTTCTCGTAGACTGGTTACTAGTCAAGGTTAAAGAGCCAGACTGTCCTATTTACCCATAGCTGGAGGGAGAGTAGTTGGATTCATAGCTTTCCCAAAGGTATTAGTGCTATGTGAAATGCAAACAGCTTCGTCCAGGAGTTGAACTCTGGTCGACAAGTCCATTTCCTACGACTCTAACAATTACACTATGCGCTTCCTAAAGTCTTTCGAGATATATGCACTCATAGTCCGAAAAGTCATATAAGCTGTAGAAAGCCTGAGCTTGAAGAAGGAAGAAGCTGGCTATCTCTGACTCGCTGTGGTTGACGGATACTTATAATTTGATTTGACAGATGCTACATTGATGCTCTCCCACTTCATTCAAAAGAGAAATGAAAATACTAAAATTTGGCGCATACCATGTAACAATACGTTCTTTGTCTTCCATGTATAAACCATTAAGAAAAAATATTCAAATACCTAGTGCACCATATATATATATATATATATGCACCATCATCATCAAATCATGTCGTGCTTTCAGCGCGGATATCGATGACAATCTCTCTCCACCCGTCCCTATCGCTCATCATTCTTGGGAGGTCCTCTATGCAGCATCCTGCATCCGCACAGAGCTGATCAACGTGCGTTTTTGCTGGTCGGCTCACACTGGCTTGTCCATGTGCTGGCTTCCACAGGAGGACGTCGCTTATGAGTTCGTCCCTGCTATTCCAGCAGTGTCCCGCGTGTATTCACACACCACGCGCGCGCGCATACGCTTATATATATATATATATATATATAATATATACTGATGAACCTTCGGAAACCTTGGAGATGTCGACTCATTTGGGTTCTAAATGTATATATATATATATATATATATAAGGACCTAAATGAGTCAGACACTATCTACCAAGGTTTCACCCGAATGGTTCATCAGGTGGCGTATTGGGCACTTTTTACATATCTGACTTAACCCACTTAAAAATTATTATTAATGATTATTTTCAGAAAGTGTGTTGGCCTTTTCTTTATTTTAATTTTTTCCCCAGTTTGAAAGTTTGAAATTTTTTATTTATTTGCTGAGTTATATGGTTTTATTGACACCGGTTGAGTTTAGAAAAAAACTTATATATTATATATATATATATATATATATATTATAATATTAGCAAACATATTTTGAGCTATTTGCTGATCGAGATATGAACAAAGGGAAAAAAAAGGGATCCACCTGGCTGTGAATTTATATTTACATTTTAGGCGAAGTCTGGGACACATATTTGAAAGGGTTTGCACCGGCCACCTTTCCCTTGACAAAAGTTTCACTTTCTTTTACCCTGAATATTACTTGCCCGCTGCGTATTAATGTCATTAGCCTTTGTTGATTCAGTGGTAGAGCAACGGACAGCAAGACACCAGGAAGTGTCGTTAGCAAAGAAACCAATCAAAAGGGCCTATTCTGCGAGTAAACGGTCATTTAAACACACACACACACAACACACACACACACACACACACACACACATTAGTTATTTACTAAGCTTTACTAAGTTTTGGAAGTGCGTGGTAATGGTTAAAGTCATGGGGAAATGGACTCGTCGCCCGAGTTCAAATCCTGGATGTGGTAATTGTATTTCACTTAGCGCTAATACCCTTGGGAAAGGTATGAATTCTATTCTCCCTCCAGCTATGGGTAAATAGTATGGCAGACCGGTCTCTTTAACCTTGGTTAGGCAACTGATCTAGGAGAAGGAAAACTCTGAATTCAAACCTGTTGAACTCCGCTTAAGGAATTGACTTTGTGTCACATCCTGCTCGTGCGGAGAGTTTGGTAAATATATATTTACTAAGCTTAGTTTAGATGTTGCACAGGCCCAGAAGTATGGGGCACCCAATGAAAATCGAACTCATCCAGCAATGGTTTGTGAATCTAGCTTGCTAACCACGTGAGGTGTCCAATATAGTTATTAACTAAGCTTAGCTTAGATGTGGCATAAGGCCAGAAGTATGGGGCGCCCAGTGAGAATCGAACACACTAGCAATAGTTTGCGAATCTAGCTTGCTAACCATTACACCACATGATGTACCCACACACGTGTATATATGTATGTGTGTGTGTGTGAATGGCACCTCATGTAGCCTAATGGTTAGCATGGTAGCTTAACAAACCATTGTTAGTGAGTTCGATTCTCACTGGGTACCTCATACTTCTGGCCTTGTGCCACAACTAAGCTAAGCTTAGTAAATAACTATATATATGTGTGTGCGAATGTGTGTATGTGTGTATGTATATGTGTGGTGTGTGTGTGTGTGTGTGTTGAAAAATATAGAAAAACACGAAGTGTTCCAAAGGACGAATATTTATTCTTGATGGTAACGTCAACGCTATAACGTTTCGGTTTTTGCATTTTCAGGACACATGTCCCCACTGATAAGAAGATCCAGCAAGTTAGAGAGATGTTATGGCGAACCGGCGAGTTATTATCGATGAGGTAGCTTATTCTCTGTAATTTAAACAATGCCAGGGTCCCCCAACACTTTTTTCTGTAGATTTCCGAGGAATTCTGCTGTTCGAACGCAATCAGATCGTCTATTATGTTGCTTTCTTCTAGGCACAGCCTCGTAGTCTCCATTTCAATTGTCCAGTTCATGACTGATTGTTTTTACAGTGTTCAGGGAGCATTGGGCAGCAACCTTAATCTCCTTATTTTGATAGCCGGCACAGATCATCATGATACAAGTTATTCTCTTCCATGATTCAGGTGGGTTCCAGTCATCCATTCTATCTGTCATCACGTATATGAATGAAGAAGGGTCCAAGCTTTTAAATGATACGTAGTGTACGTCAATACCTCCAACCAATGGAGAAAAATAACCAAATATAAGTATGTCAAATTTATCCCGGACACCCTGTATATATATATGTGTGTCAGAGAAGTATCGAGATTTTTTGTACTTTTTGTCACACCTTGTATTATCAAAAAAATAACGTTCCATTCATTGATTATTTTCAGAATACAAGATGCGTCAAAAAAGTACCAAGTTTAAAGCTTTATGTACAATATAGAAATGAAGAATGAATGCAACGTTATTTTTTTTTTTTAGAATACAAGGTGTCAAAAGTACCCAAAAATCTTGATACTTTTAACACACTTCGTATTATATATATATATATAATATATATTATATATATATATATATATATTATATATTTAATATTTGAAAGCAATTACAATGCACATAAAAAATAAAAACAAAAAGATGTATTTTTTGTCTTATCGATTTCAAAGTATAATTTATCTTCAGAGACGAATTCCAGAAATGGACGCGTTTTTTTTTTATGTCGTTATTTTTTTTTTATGTTTATAAACACGCGTCTCGTGGTGTTCTTTTTTTTTTAAATAATTGTTTATACATAAAAAAAAATAACGACATAAAAAACGCGTCGTTTTTGGAATTCGTCTCTGAAGATAAAGTTATACTTTGAAATCGATAAGACAAAAAACTCTTTTTGTTTTTATTTTTTATGTGCATTGGTAAATGCTTTCAAATTATAATATATCATCAACATACTTAACATGCTTAGCAAATTACAAATTACTTATAATAAATATATATATTATATATATTATATATATATATATATGAAAAAAGAAAAGAGGTTAAAGAAAGAAAAAACGGATATTATTATCTGTAGGTAGATTGCAGGTTAGGCGCGCAATGAAAAAGGAAATAAATAAATAGAGACGAAATTAGAAACAATACAAAAAGGTCTAAAGACGAAGATTAATTTAGTGTTGGGCAGCAGCAGCAGCAGCAGCAGCAGCAAGTGGGGGGAAGTGAGTTAATGTTGAATAAATAGAACGAGATCAAATAATATCCACAACGTGTGACTTGACTTGGATAAAGCAAATCATTTGTTGTTTAATTCAGAGTCAGACGAGCGACTCGATGGCAAAAGTCATTTTAGGTCAGATTAAAATTGTCAGAGGAACAGTCAATTCGACAGTATGGGAGTAAAAAAATATATAGAAAAACACGATGTATTCCAAAGAATGAATATTTGTTCTTGATGGTAATGTCGACGCTATAACATTTCGGTTTTTGCAACGTTTTCAGAAATCGTGGTGAAATCTTGTGACAGAGACAGCGAGGGAGAAGAAGAGAGGTGCTAGCAAGTCCAGAATAGAAGAAAGAAAGATGAAAGAAAGAAAAGAGAGATAGAGAGAGAACTGGTGACAGATAGGAGCAAGCTAAGAATAAAGAAAGAAAGAAAGAAAGAAAAGAGAGAGAGAGAGAGAGAGAGAGAGAGAGAGAGAGAGAGAGAGAGAGAGGAGAAACCGGTGACTGATAAGAGCAAGCTAAAGAAAGAAGAAAGAAGAGAGAACCGGTGACAGATAAGAGCAAGGTAAAAAAAGAAAGAAAGAGAGAGAGAGAGAGAGAGAGAGAGAGAGAGAGAGAGAGAGAGAGAGAGAGAGAGAGAGAGAGAGACCGGGGACAGATAAGAGCAAGCTGAAAGAAAGAAAGAAAGAACCAGTGTGTGTGTGAAAGAGAGTCAGAGAGAGAGGGAGCTGTATGGAAGGAAGAATGAAAAAAAGAAAGAATTAGAAAAAAGAAAGAAACAAAGAGAGAAAGAGAACATTTAGCAAAATCGGCGAGTATAGAATGAAATAGAGAAAGACAGAAAGAGAAAAAGGGGAAAACAGAGTCCTGTGATAGCAAAGAGCAAGTTTATCCAGAATAGAATAAAAAAGAAAGAAAGAAAAGAAGAAAGAAAGGAAGAAAGAGATAGAGTGGGAGTGAGAGAGAGAGAAAAGAAAGATAAAGAAAATCTGTGAGAGATAAGTGCAAGATTATGAATAAATAAATAAATAAATAAATAAAGAAAGAAAGAAAGAAAGAAAGAAAGAAAGAAAAGAAGGAAGGAAGGAAGAAACCTGTGACAAAGAGTGTGTGGGAGAGGGAGAAAGAGAGAGATATAACAAAGAAAGAGGTAGACATGGAATCTATGACAAATAAGAACAATACAGGTAAGCAAAAAAAAGAAAGAAAGAAAGAAAGAAAGAAAGAAAGAAAGAAAACATGTGGCAGATAAGTACAAGCAAGTTAAGTTGACATAGAAAGAAAGAAAGAAAGAAAGAAAGAAAGAAAGAACCAGTGATAGAGAAAAGCAAGCTAGTCAAGCATAGAAGACAAAAGAAAGAAAAGAAAGAAAGAAAGAAAGAAAGAAAGAAAAACATGTGGCAGATAAGTACAAGCAAGTTAAGTTGACATAGAAAGAAAGAAAGAAAGAAAGAAAGAAAGAACCAGTGATAGAGAAAAGCAAGCTAGTCAAGCATAGAAGACAAAGAAAGAAAGAAAGAAAGAAAGAAAGAAAGAAAGAAAGAAAAAGAAAAAAAAGGAAGAAAGATGAATCCAGGTGCCCATATTCGATAAAATCCCCTCCCCCAAATACCACATCCATTGGATTAAGTGATCCGTTTCGTGCGGTGCAAAAAGAAAACGGATTAAACATGGTGCATTCATGTTAATTGTTGTGCATTTGTTGCACATGTCAACAATGTCTTCTTAAATGCACAAAATTACAGGTTGAACAACCAATTCGAGAGACAAAAGTCCTTCATCAATTGACACCGATCAACAACATCGGTACATTCGCTAATTGCACGAGATCGTGGTGTAATGGTTAGCAGGATAGTCTCGCAAATCTCTTAATACTGAAAAGCGATCCTCGCTGGGCATTGTGTCAAATCATACTTGCAGTATTTATTTTTTTTCGCTAATTGCATCTGTTGAGAATTTTTCTTATAAGGTGTGTGTCAAAAGTCCACTCCTATTTATAGACTCGGCGATAACCATGTGATCATACTCTTGGACAATCACTGGCAGTACTCTGCTGCTGATATAATATTTATAACGGCTGTTCTGGTCACACTACGCATAACTGCTTTGAACCTTCGTGGACGACGGACATAGGATTGTATCACTGGACCTTTACCGATACGCTGGATAGGACTTATTCGCAGGATAGGACTTATACACTTACCAAAAAATTCCATAACTCAGAACTTACTTACTTAAGCCCTTTTCAACTGGCCAAGGATGGCATTTAAAAACTTAACAGCATCAGATCTAAATCCAAATGCATTGTCGAATGATGGGTTTGGTTTGTTGGATTTACGGCATGTCAAACCCTGTTGAGTCATTTTATGCCGAAGAAGTTTTTTATTTATTAATTCTCTGTTTTTTTTTAAACATTTTTTTTCAAGCACTTTTTTTTTCAAGCACTTTTTTTTTCAAGCACTTTTTTTTTTTCAAGCACTTTTTTTAACTAATGCCACCATTGTTACAGCAAGGCGTTGGGTTAAGACTGTTCTAAGTGGCAGTTAACTCTAGGTTGCAGGTTCAATACTGGTCAGGGTCAGCAGTAACATAGAATAATAATTAACACAGCTTAACACCTGTACTCCAGCTATGGTTAGCGGAATGAGAACAGGATACCCCCGTGGATTGAATAAAGGGTTGGGTTCAAAGTTCCATGATGGCTCCCGATTACGACAAGAAGGTTCCCGAGTTTGACAAGAAATACCTGAAGAAGACAGTTAAATCCACTTAATTAATCAAGATATTGATTAATTACAGCTAAGTGCAGGAGTTCATGTTGTAGTTATGAAAACAGTTTTGAAGGTTTTCATGTTGTAGTTATTGAAAAGTTTTGCAGTTAATGAACGCTGCTGTGTCATTTTGAAAAATTGGATAACAGACGTGGCGTTGATATGTCGTAATGTAAATGGTTAATATGGAATTTTTTTTTTTTTTAATTTTTGAAAAAATATATTTTTTAAATCAAATATAAACATTTTGAAAAATCCTCTTTAAACTTTTAATTTCATGGGTAATATTGGTTTGTGCAAAGAAAGTTAAGATTCTGTTGATATCAAATTTAATATATATTATATATATATATATATATATATATATATATATATATATATATATATAAAATAATAATAAAGTCATGCACACAGTACCGAGATACATACACACACTCACATTCACACACATATATGTATGCACACACATACATTTATATGTATACCTATATGAGCATATACACAACTCCCAAGAACCCTCCCTCACATATATAAGAGCATTCAAAAAATAACCCACCTCAAAGAGGTTTTTCACGGAACAGATGGACTTGCTAGTACTAACACACTCTTCTACCCGAATTTTAATAGCATGTAAAACCCACAAAAATACTTCAATTTTTATAGTTCTTCCATAATGCTCCCTTTCAAAAAATCTATAAACAATTTCTTCAAATAAGAAATTTTCTCCTGACGATGACCTAAGGTCGAAACTAGTTGAGAATAAATAACATATATAAAAAATATTCCGGTTTGTCTTATTACTTTTTGTTCATACTATATATATATATATATATATATATATAGATAGATAGATAGATAGATAGATAGATAGATGGAAGGATGGATTGGTAGATAGATGGACGGAAGGATGGATAGATAGATAGATAAGTACATGTTTCTGTGAATCAAACGTAAGAGGCGTTAATATTCTGGTATTGGTCAAGTGATTTCCATAATATTCACTATAGTCCAACCTGGTTGAGCAAATGGTCATGTCTCTGCTGGAGGCCAATATTGATTTATACAGATTTGATCACTGACTGCTTTAACCCGAATCGGAAATATACGAAACGATTCTCACCTGAAACTGGAAGCGCGTTGTGTGATGGTTAGAGTCGTAGGAAATGGAATCGTCGACCAGAGTTCAAATCCTGGACGAAGTTTCAGTTCATATAGCGCCAATACCCTTGGGAAAGGTATGAATCCAACTATTCTCCCGCAAGCTATGGGTAAATAGTAGGACTCTTTAAGCTTGGTTAGGCAACCAGTCTAGGAGAAGGAATACTCTGAATTCAAACCTGTTAAACTCCGCTTGGGGTGGTCACTTCTAGAATAGGCTCAGTCCTAATAAGTGATCTATTTCACTAACATAATAACTAATATAATATAATATTGTCTATGCGTAGATAATGCACATTCGGTTGGTTGGTTGGATTTTATGGCATGTCAAAGCTTGTTGGGTTATTGTTGTGATGTTAGTTCAACAGTAAAAAAAGAAATCAAGTCGAGGTAGGGTAAAAAGAGACAAGTGTATTTACAATAAGGTACAAGAACGGCTAGCTTGCCGCTAAACGGTAACAGTACGGTAACAGTACAACCTTTTCACTCGGTGTCTCACTATTTATAGTGAGAACCGGTGTATATTCTCCACTGTAGGAACGGCCGGTACAACAGTTATCTTATGCCGAAAACGTTTTTGTTTTCTTCATTTTTGATGGATACTGAATTTCTTTTAAAACTCAACCTTTTTTAATCATTTTATAAAACTCATTTTGTTCTATTTAATCCATAGATGGGGGTTAAGGTCACGTCATGCTGAAAGCCCCGGTTCCCGATAGATTACTGAAGTTAAGCAGCTATGAGCCTGTTCAGTACTTAGATGGGTAACCATTTAAGCAACGGCGGTACTGTAAGTAAACCAAATATCAAAATGACTTTATTCTGTATTAAATGACCTGAAAAGGGTTGATATGCCGTAAAACACAACAACCAACCAAACCCATAGATGGGACCCCAACACATACTACCACTCCGGGTCAGAGTGGGCCTGGGAATAATGGTGATGAAGGGGTACTCTAGAACTGGAACTTCACCATCGGATAGAGTTTAACGTCATACCCAGGACAATAAGAACCTCAGCCACCGCTTTCTAGCACATATATGAAAAAAAAAAGTTTGGTAATTACCATATGGGCAATAGGGTTGGGACAATCATATAGGTGATAGGGCTTGACAGAGCCAGCCGATTGATCGGAGTGGGCCTCACTGAGTGAAAGTCTTACACCACTGCAGAGGTGCAGTCGGTGTATTCTAAAAACCCCAGCCGACAGGGCTGACAATAGTAGGTATGACTGGATGTAGAAGGTAATCAAATTGCTGAATTTTGAACATGGTCCTGGAAAATGAAACACATTTGCATTAGTACACGATGGAAATTTGAACTCGGCTCACTGGTTCCATTTTCCGCACAGATATCCATCACACTGCCCACACCCGCTAAACGGAACCATATATGATGTTTTACTTTTAAAGTACAAATAATAAAGTTTGTTTCTTTATAGTATCATTGAAGCATTGTGTGTGTGTGTGTAATATAAGATTTTGAAGGCAATTTACAATGCAATATGTGTTGAATTCAACACATATTGCATTGTAAATTGCCTTAAAAATCTTTATAGTACAAATAATATTACACATGGAATTTATTTTTGATACATTTAAAACAATGTTTTCGGTCAATTTCGATCAAGATGCCTGCCAAGACGCTACTTAAAATCCGTTTTTACAAAATAAATTGTAACTTTTGCGATTGAAAAAAAATGCACACAGGATTGTCCAATTAGACACATAACCTAGTAGATAAAGGAGTTAGGTTAAGACAGTTCTAAATGACAGTTATCTCTAGACTGCAGGTTCAATCCTGGTTAGGGGCAGCAGTAACATAGAATAATAATTAACTCGGCTCACTGGTTCTATTTTCTATTTTCCGCACAGATATCCATCACACTGCCCACACCCGCTAAACGGAACAATATATGATGTTTTACTTTTAAAGTACAAGATGGGGTTATTTATTTATTTGAGATGAAGAGGAAAACACTTTGGCCAAGTTGATGCAATGTTGCCTTTTTCTTTTCTTTTTTGTTTTGTTTTTTGTTTTGTTTTTGTTATTTTAATAAGAGTAAGAGTCATCCCAGACGATAATTAATTGATGCGTAAAAATATTGAATATTTTTTTATCGTAATGAAGCTCTTTATTATTTTAGGAGCACTTCAGTTTTTATTGTATGTTTTTTTTGTTTGTTTTTTTTTTTTTGTCGTCCATACGAAAGGGAATTGCAGTGTCATCGATAACTGCTATCTGTTACCGGTAGAGGTCGTTGCCATGACTGATCATCATGGCGGCTGAAGGAAGACAAGCACAAAAGCATAACATGCTTCGAATATAGAATTGAATCTTCGTCAGGACATTTCAAATATCACCTGATCATGTTGACATATTTAGATATGCCAACATTATCAGGTGATATTTGAATGTACTGATGATGACAAGTATATATATATATATATATATATATATATATATATATATATCAAATCAACCTCCAAACCAATATATACACAATGCTTCAAGTAAATTGTAAAACTCTCTTATATATATATATATATATATATATATATATTATATATATATATATATATATATATATAAGAGAGAGTTTTATAATTTGCTTGAAGCATTGTGTATATATTGGTTTGGAGGTTGATTTTGATATATATATATATATATATATATATATATATATATATATATATATATATATTGGTTTGGAGGTTGATTTTGAAGGCTATTACAATGCAGGTGTAAAGAAAAAATAATAAGGTAACAATGGTGTTGTGCGTTAACCTGTATTTTTTTTTAATAAATAAGTATAAAAAATACAGGTTAACAATCAACACCATTGTTACCTTATTATTTTTTCTTTACACCTGCATTGTGATAGCCTTCAAAATCAACCTCCAAACCAATATATATATATAATATATATATATATATATATATATATATATATATATATATGCATTTACTAAAAACATTTAAGTTTCCAAATTTATTACGGTATAGAAAAATATTATTTATAAAAGAATAATCACTAAAACATATTACAGCACATAATTCCTTACATTCTATTTTATCGTGTTTTTATACAATAGAATTTTTTTTCTGAGACACCCTCCCCACTAAAATTTAGACATTTAAATCCCTGTATTCTCGGGAATTCCTCCAGTGATAACCACGTATTTTGCTCATGTCTGATGATGCAGTATGCATTCGTGCAGTTGAAATAAATTATTACAATGAAGCAAATTTAAAGTTTGTTCCTTCATTTATTCTACTAGCAAATATATGCACCCTCCGGGTGCAAGTATTTTTGTTAAATTTTATAATAAAATATGGTATTAAATAAGAAAGGCTAATGAAACTGAATAAGAATGTAGATAAAAAGATTTTGAACAGAGGGGCGTCTTTCATTGGTAAATTTTCCTAATTAAACTGTTTAGTTAAAATAGGAAGTAAAGAATAATATTACAGTTATTTCTTATTGTTAAGGGATTTCTTTTAAGATTTATCCCCGAGATTTTTGCTCATATTCAATAAGATAAAACCAAACAATTAGAAATCAATAATACTAAGCATATATTTATTAAATCAATTTTTTAAGATCAATATGCAAATTAGCCTTCCCATTCATACTGTAAACCTCTATTTTGTTGTATATATAAATACAATTGCATGTTATTAGAATGTTGATATGGTCAACAGTGGCTTCGGCCTCTGGACCATTGATATAATTAATAGTCGATAGGCAACACCTGCCCCCTTGATTTAAAGGGGCAGGGCTGGGTTTATTGCCCAGTGCCTGATGCCGACGGGATCGACGCAATTTTTCACCTGCCAATGTTAATAGGGACTTTGTGCCTGACCCGTACAAGTGGGGTAAAATACAGTATATATGGTCAACAGTGTAAGTAATAAAACAATTTTATTATAATTGAGGTTTAAATAAAAATAAAATAATGGAGAACATGATGTAAATAACTAAAGGAATTATGACTTGTATAGTAATATAGTTTCGGTTACAGACAGACAAACCCACAATCTCCATTATAATAAGATATATTGCTCTGTCTGCCCACTTACTGGCACGAGGCACATCTCTGTTCTTTCTGGTCTGTGATTACTTGGGGCTTCTTGGGATCTCTCATTTTTTGTGTACGTTGTTGCTTTTAGTAACGAATACAAAACTTGTGTTTGCTTTTAGACGTCTTTTATTCAGCCCAAGTAAGAACAAAACGCGTTGAATAATGGCCTACGGACGACAGACACCATTTGCGTCTGTCCTGTTGCGTCACTCGGTCAAGACCGGCTTTCTAACTATCTTTCAGTTCTCGCGCTTGGCTAGTTAGTAAATGGTTAGGTTAGTAAATGGTTAAGTCCTGTCAATCACTTATACGTTTTTTGGGGGTTTTTTTCACAGTTGACTACAACCGGTTTGAATTCAGAAATTTGCTTTTCCTAGACTGGTGGTCTTATCTAGGCTGAAGAGACCAATCTGCTCTCCTATTTCACCCATAGCTGCGGGGAGAATAGAAGGATTCATGCATTCATTTAAGGGCATTAGCGCGAATTAAAACTCAAACAGCCTCGTCTAGTATTTGAAATCGTGTCACCGATTCCAATTCTTACGACGAAAACTTTTACGGTAAGCACGCTTTCAAGTGATGTAATGGTTAGTAAATTAAGATAGCATATCATTTACTGGAGAGTTCGCTTCTCACTGAGTGTCTCATACTTTTGGTTTTGTATTAAACTAAATTAAACTTTGTAAAGGACTAATGCAGATTAAGCCTTGAATCTAATGCAACATTTTTTTTTAATTTGACAAAAAAATTAAATAAAAATACTCATCCTTTATAAATCTCTCTCTCTCTCTCTCTCTCTCTCTCTCTCTCTCTCTCTCTCTCTCTCTCTCTCTCTCTCTCTACTCCCCCATCCCCCTCTCCTTTCTTTCTTTCTCTCTCTCTCTATCTCTTTCTCCCCCCCCTCTCTCTCTCATTCTTTGATTTCATTTTCTCTCTGAAACAAGACTCTATGAAACTAAATCCGCCCTCTCACTCTTTTTAAAGTGTCCCCCGTGATGAAGATTAATTCATTTTTAAAACAGAACACGAACCGAATACCTTCTGGCCTTTTTTAACGGCCGCCATTTTTTTTAATGGTGACTATCATAATGACGAAAGATAGTATTTCGTGTGTATGTACGCGCGTACAAATATGCGTGCATGTATTTACGGAGAATCCAGAGAACGGCTTAAAAAAAAACCTTTTGGGTCTTCCGTGTATTTATATTAACTTTTATTCAAGTGTTTTTTTTAATTAGAAAACACCAATAAAAACACTTTTCTGACTTACACAATATTTGACTGTCTCGACCAATGTATTACAAAGTCGGCAATATTTTATAGGCACAACGAATCTATTTCAATATTTCTAATATTAAATGGCCACGACGAATACTGTAATTATATTTGTATAATACGCACGCCTAAAAGTTAGGGGTGCGTATTATACACACTAACTGGACCATATGGCCTTTAGGCACCCCTTTTTTATCTCGATTCAGAAGGACATGTGTTTCATTTACACCGTCAATATCCGGTTGTTTTTGACAGACGATTTTTAGAGTTTTTTTTTAATTATAAAACTAACCCCTAACCCTAACCCTAACCCCTAACCCTAACCCCTAACAAACAACCGGATACCGATGGTGTAAATGAAAGACATGTCCTTCTGAATCTAGATCAAAAAGGGGTGCCTAAAGGTCGTATGGTCCCAATAACTAAATACTAGCAGGACCTGTGGATATACTACAGTATGATAATTTATTAATTACTCGGTGGCGGCAGGCTCTCCGTAGCGGACTATTCATGTCTGAAGTCACCCTGGCGCAACACCATGAAGTCAAGAGCTCCAAAAATAAAGCGGCGGCAAGAAAGCACCGGCACATCAACATCTTCAGGGACAGCCTTCAATGCGACATCTGTGCTCGAGAATGTTTTTAAAACATTGGACTTCACAGTCGCAGGAGGCGCTATAACTTCAGGGGCACAAGAACTATATAGTCTTCCAAGACTGCAATGCTGATGATGACAGCGTTTGATATGTTTACTTAAGAGCTATTGCAAAATACTTCAATATGTAATAAGTATAATGAGCTTTTTCTCTAAATTTTTTAGATGAGTGTTGATAATTTGTATTATTTGGATTATTAGCGTAGTGGATATTGGCGTTGAGTTTGATACAATTCTAAGTGACAGTTATCTCTTGGCTACAGGTTCAATCCTGGTCATGGGTGACAGTAACATAGGATAATAATTAACACAGCTTAACACTTGTACCCGATCATGGTTAACGCAGATGTTCCGCGATGGCTCCCGATTACGACAAGAACGTTCGCGAGATCGAGAAGGCTCCAGAGTCCGACAAGAAATACCTAAAGAACGCCGGAGTGCACATCGGCCGAAACGTTGTACAGATAACAATAAAGATGAGGAAAATAGTCCGAATAATCCAAATATAATAAGCTTGATTCAATTCTCTCAATCTTTTTTTTTTTTTATCTTTCTTTTTCTTACCTTTCCGATTTGGACTGTCTTATTTTTAACCAGTGGGTATTGCAAGATGATAACGGTTGGAAGATTAAGGAACAAGAGTATTATAACTAAGTATTAACTTTTTATCTGGCTACGTGCATCACCATATTCAGGACAGTATAACGGAATGTAAGTTATAACCATGGCCCAAGTGGAGGTGCTCGTGGTGTAATGGTTTGAGTTGTAGGAAATGTACTCGTCGACCCGAGTTCAAATCCTGGACGAGGCTGTTCGCATTTCACATAGTGCTAAAACCCTTCGAATATAAAAAATATTTTGTGGGGTAAATTTGAAACTTTCACCATATGGAGACGTTACAGTTCCAAATCGACCTACCCTAGTGAACCCGGGTAAATACTGCATAAATGCTTCAAAACGTAAGTAAATTGTATATGTTTTAATCTTTTAATCTATATAAACCGGATAAAAAGTTGAACAAACTATCAAATTTAACCTCTACAAATTTTTAAAAAGTCAGTGCGTATTATATGCAAGGTACGTTTTCTGTGGGGTTTTGTGGGGTTTTTGTTAAAGAATTTCCTATCCAAAATTTAGGGTGCGTATCATACATGACTGCGTGTTATACACGAATAATTACTGTATATTGAAATTTCTATTACAAATTCCGCAATGTTTGATCACCACAATTAACTGTCATCGTCTTGGGAGGGGGGTTATGATAGCGGACAACAGTCATAACCCCCCCACCCATGACGATGCGAAATGAAACTGAAACCTTTTCAGGATTTCCCAGAATATATATATATATATATATAAAGCCCCATGAATTTTCTTTTTACCATTTTTAACAAAGTTAACGTTCTGGTGAAACTCATAGGTATACTCAGATACCTGAAGGTAGAAACAGATATAATTGCAAAATGGCCGATTTTTAAGTCTTTTCTTTACCATATATATATATATACATATATATATGTGTGTGTGTGTGTGTGTGTGGTGTGGTCTTTAAAGAAATCGATTTTTTCGTTTCTTTCAGGCAATTTGACAGTAATATGTGACACTATGACCCCTCTGCTTACGATAAAGTATAATGGCACAAGTGTGAAACTATGACCGTGTTGTGGTGGGCATAGCTAAGTCTAAGTAAATGGTATCAGCATTTTGCCGAGTGTTACACACACACACACACACACACACACACACACACGTTTGTGTCTTAGAAGTTCGTTGTTTCTTTGTTCTATTTCTTTGGTCATGTGACCCCATTTAGGTGTTATGTGCAGCTTGACGAACTTTTGAAGATTGTGGATACATCGTTTTCAAGGTTACCTTATCTTAGCCTATTCCATAAATGTTGTATTTTACCCATATACCAATTAAGAGCTATAAAATGACAAAACTGTGCCCAATTATCCAAATTTTTTCTTCTCAGCAACCCAAGATAATATCTTAATTTACTGAATTTAATCATTTATTAGACTTCAGACCCTTCAAGTGCAAAAAAATTAAGATTTTCGGTCAAAATTTTTGCCGATTTATGAAAATTTAACCAAAAATTCAAAATTTTTTCCAGCAAAAATTCGACTGAAAACCGTGAAAATTTCAAAATGACACAAGGCAGATTTGCTCCAGAGTATATTTTCTAAAAATATAGGTCTCACTGCATTAGAAAATCCAAAACTTATTAAATCTGACTTGTGGCAATTAGAAAAATGAATTTTACACAAAAGTCATAATTTCAAAAATCAAACGCGATTCGTAATCCGGCCCAGATCCCACAAGAATTGAAATTTTTAGAAAATTATTTTTGCATAGAAATTGGCTTAGCAATACGCTTCCAACGAGCCCTCAACCGTCCGAAAACGTGTTTTTGGCACGCTTTTAACCCAAAACCCAAATATGGCAATTTGGGCCCAGATCCCCCAAAATTCGAAAATTTTGAAAAAGATTTAATTCACTGAAATTGGCTTCCAACGAGCCCTCAACCATTATCAGGGGATTATTTTAACCCTAGATATACTATTTCCAATATTTCCCACTCTGAGCCTACTGTGCCTGGAGCACTCAGATTTGCTATCATTTTGAATACACTCAAAAGAAACATTTTTGTGAGATTAAAATAATTTTTGCTACAAACCAATTCCATACAATGAAGAGCTTATATTTATGGAAAAATTATGAAAAGCAAGATTATTTTGCTTTTTTCAAAAAGAAATCCCATTATTCATTGAATGACCCTTGTATTTTTTTTTTTTTTAAATTTGCCTTTTCCGATAAAATTTTATAAAACAATGCTCTAATTGCTTTGGATATTTTGAAAATACACATCAAAAGACAGAGATTGTCTTTGTGAAGAAGATATATTTTGATATATGTTACATAATTCGTGGGTTGCCTACGAATTATGTATGTAAGTGTAGCTAGATTTTTAATTGAAGTTCGTTGAAGATTCAAAATCGGAGGGGAAAACTCTCCCGGCTAATATCTGACAGCCCCTGGAAACACATTAGTTCTCCTGAAATGGTCCTGAACCTGACTGGTCTCCAGTTCTCGGAAACCGAAATGAAAGGATATATATATATATATATATATAATATATATATTATAAACTCCTCCAAATGAATTTACGGACACGGAAGTTACCTTTAAGCACCCCAGGGGCGACCTAGATTCAGAAGGACATGTTTCGCTTTGCACCGTCAACATCCGGTTGTTAGGATTAGGGGTTAGGGTTAGGGTTAGCAGTTAGTTTTATAATTTTTAAAAATGCGTCTAAAAATCGTCTGGTAACAAACAACCGGATGTTGACGGTGCAAAGCGATACATGTCCCTCTGAATCCAGGTCGCCCCTAGGGTGCTTAAAGGTAACTCTGAATTTTTATTCAGAATTAAGGAAGTATTAAACAAACCCTCACCAACAATGAATTTGTTGACGAACAAATTAGACTCTGAATTTAAACCTGTTAAACTCTACTTGATTGGTCACTACTAGAATAAGCTTAGTCATAATTAGTGATTAATTTCACTAATAAATAATGATGTAGTTTATTTCTCCTGGCTAAAAACTTTTCGTAAGCCACTGTATGTTATCGCATTATATCTATAAGAAGGAACTTTTCTTGACTTCAATACCCCCACTCCGCTAGAGTAGGATTCTCTATTCGCATTCAGTTCAATCTCACATAACTAAACTTTACCCTTTGAAGCATCCAGTCATTATCACATGTTGTTAGTCTGACCAGCCTGAAGATCGAAAAACCTTTGTTTTCCATTTACGTAAAATCGCGTTTAGCTTACCGTAGAAAGAACTCCTAACTCTTGAATTCCATATTTCAAAACCTTTGCTCCAATAAACTATTATACACACAAGTAGTACTCTCTTTGTGCTATATATGTGAGAGAGGAAATCGGAAGACAGCATCTCAGTTTAAAAGCTGCACCTTGATAATACTTTATGAATAAAAAAAAGCCTCGGGGATGTTTCCCAGCCTACGTTTGTCAGAGATCACTAACTTGTGTAGGTGGCCAATGAAAATTCTAGGATTCGGGTAGGGGGGAGGGCAGAAACTGGTACGAAGCATTTTGCTCATCGCTTGAGGACAGACTGATAAGGAGAGGTGGGGATTTAGAGTGGTGCATGGGGTGATAGGGTACGGGGAAAGACTCGGGACACGACGAGAACTGGGGAAAAGATAAGGACTGAAAGGAAGAAGAAAAGAAAAGAAGTAAGAAGGTATGATGAGAAGAAGGAAGAAAGGAAAGAAAGAAAGAAGAACATGTGATTGACAAGAGAAAGGCGAGTGTAGAAAGAAAAACAAGAAAAAAAAGGAATTGGGGTAGAACCAGCGATAGAGAAGTATAGAAAGAAAGAAAGAAAGAAAGAAAGAGAGAGAGAGAGAGAGAGAGAAAAGAAAAAAAGGAAAAACAAAGGAAAAATAGAATGGGGAATATTATCAAAGATGGAGTTAGGAAAGAAAGAAAGAAAGAAGAAAGAAGAAAGAAAGAAAGAAAAAGAATTGTTGAATGAAAGAAAGAAAGAAAGAAAGAAAGAAAGAAAGAAAGAAAGAAAAAAGTGATTGAAATATTGTCAGGAAAAAAGAAAGAAAGAAAGAAAGAAAGAAAGAGAAGAGAGAAAAGAAGAAAAAAAAAGAAAAACAAAGGAAAAATTAGAATGGGGAATATTATCAAAGACGGAGTTAGGAAGAGAAAGAAAGAAAGAAAGAAGAAAGAAAGAAAGAAAGAAAGAGAAAGAAAGAAGAAAGAAAGAAAGAAAGAAAGAATAAAAATAATTGAATAATATTGTCAGGATAAAAGAAAGAAAGAAAGAAAGAAAGAAAGAAAGACAGAAGAAAAATTAGGAGTAAAAATATAAGATGAAAGAACCAAGAACAAAAATTTGAATGAATGAAATAGGAAGGATAGTTTGAGGTGTTGGGTCAAAAGAAAGTGATAGTATTTTGAAAGAAAGAAAGAAAGAAAGAAAGAAAGAAAGAAAGAAAGAAGGAAACGATATTTTTTTGTAAAGAAAAGGGAATAGAATAAAAAATAAATAAAAAAAGATTTAAAAGTTAAGCAAAGAAAGAAAGAAGGAAAAAGAATATGTCGAAAAGAAAAATGAAAGAATTGATAATGTTTTGAAAGCAAATAGATAGATAGATAGATACATAGATACATACATACATACATACAAATGAACAGTCTTCGAAAGAAAGAAATTCTAAAATATAGCATTCTGTTGAGATAGATAGATTGATATGAAGATTCTAAGAAAGAAAGAACGAAAGAAAGAAAGAAAACAAGAAAGAAACTGTATCCTCAGTTGCAATAATAATAAAATAGATTGATAGGAACAGAATGGGAAAGAAAGAAAGAAAGAAAGAAGAAAGAAAGAAGAACTTGAAAAAATAGTTTGCTGTCGAAATAGACAGGTACATACATACATACATACATACGAATTAAGAAAAAAAGAAAGAAAGAAAAAAGAAAGAAAGAAAGAAAGAAAGAAAGAATATGTGAGAGTAATCCCAGCAAAAAAAAAAAAATGGGCGTGTTCTAGCATTTATGGAAAGATGAAACTTGAAGTGGAATGAGTAGTCATGTGATTTTGGGGGCGGAGCTTAAAGCCATGAATAAATCAAGATGGCTGCCGACTAAAAAGAAAATGCAATTGAAAGATTGGCCATCATTTGCCGCAACGATCTTTCTTCATATAAAAAAAAGTAAAATAAAAAGCAGTTAGAAAAATCTCTTGATATTCTAATCATCATTATCATCATCATCATGCCATGCCAGCAGCATGGATATCCATGACAATCTCTCGCCAACCGTCCCTACCATTCATTGACCCCCCCCCCCCGGAAGCTCCTCCACACAGCATGCAGTATCGTCTATGTAGATCTTGTTGGACGATCCGCACTAGATGTCCATGTGATGGTTTCCATTGGAGGACGTCGCTTATGAGTTCGTTCTTACTTCTCCAGCAGTGTCCGGCATGTCTTGACCGTCTTACTCGGATGGTTTGTGTGATAGGCGGCTGGTGGCCGTATAGCTGTTTTCTTGTGAGGTGCTGCTTCAACGATTTGTTCAAGATCCCACGCAACATTCTTGTGCAACTCCTATCTAGCCTATTCTCCAGGCGCCTCGTCAATGTCCAAGAATTGCAGCTATACAGTAGCACTGATACAACTTCGGCCTGGAAGAATTGTCACTTTAATTTGTCGGTGAGGTCTGATTTCCATATAACTGATAATCTGTTTATAGCGGACTATGCATGCTTTAACATCGCTTTCTGTGGATGAGATATTACTACCTAGGTACGTGAATTGTTCTACTGGCTTTAGAGGCTTACTGCCGAGCGTGGAGTGCCACCTTTCTTTATATGTCATAATCACCCTTTTTTCTTTTCCGGATAGTATTTGAATTATTAGCAGGACTTGATTATTAAAACGTTTGATATGTTTACTTAAGAGCTATTGCGAAATAGTTCAATATGTAAAAATTGGATAATTTAGGTAGCCTGGACAGGGAGTTCACGGCACCTGGTTACTGACAGTTTCTCGTTAATGCGATCTTCAGAGGCGAAAAACTTTCAGTGACCAGGCGCCATAAACTCCATGTCCAGGCTTAGATATAAATTCTCTATCCATGTTATTGAGCACTGCATACTTATATATATATATATATATATATATATATATATATATATATATATATATATAAGGAGTTTGGTATGTACGTGTCGACGTATGACTCCGAAACGTAAGGTCACTCCGATTTGAAATCTTGCATACACCTTAATATTCTTCCACTAAGAAACACGCCAAATTTAGTTAAAGATTTTTGACTAACTAAGGGATATAATTAATTAATTAAACCAAAATCAACCGATTTGCGGAACTGTCCGTAAAGCAGCTGCTGCTAATAATAAAAATATTGTTCGCTGTCTGCTTTCTATTATAGGTATACCAGCAGCCTAGTTTAATTTCAGTGAACAAAATCGGAGTCTAAGCCTTTCAGCTCGGAATCTCTCGCCTACCTAGGGTCCAATCTTTATATATAGTCCAGTCATGGACAGGGTACTTTTGCTAATATATATATATATATATATATATATATATATATATATATGGTGATTGCCACTTCTTCACAGAAGAAGGCCATTTCTACAAGTAGTTCGGTTGTGAGTACGCAGAGGGCCCACTGGTTCAATTTTTTTTAATGTTCCCTGTCACACATAAACCACTTTGTCGGCTTCCTCTCGCATGCGACTGTACGTGACTGAGAGATCCAGCCCTCGACAGGCAGACCCTACCACACAGGTCACATATATGGTCAGTCTTAAATGTGGAAATGTGTCATGTGCCGATTACATAGTGACCGCTTCAAGATGGGGTGCTTGAGCTGCCTTACCTCACAACTACCACTGGCCTGCCTTTCCAAAACATTGTGTACCCGGCCCCCACTTGTCTCTTGGTCCTCATACCTAAGGGAGACCTCTACAAGAGTCATGATGTCTTCCCCATATCGAGAGTTCTTTGCCATGTTATTCAGGTTTCCCGATCCCTCAAAATCGAGGTGTGAACATTCCAGGTAACGCTAAGAAGTCCCGGTATAACAAAAGACATTTGCAGATAGATAGAGTCCTGAATTCTTTGGTTGGTTAGTTGGGTTTTACGGCATGTCAACCCCTTGGGTTATTTTATGCCGAATACTTCTATTGGTAAAAAAAAAATGTTTAATGCTAACAAAGTTTTGAAATAATTTCATTTTTAATGGATAATACAATTTTGTTTATAAACTCATGTTTTCTATTTAACCCATAGATGGGACCCTAACAGGTACTACCACTCCGGGTCAGAGTGGACCAGGGAGCAATGGTGATGAAGGGGTGTTCCACATTCCCCAAACCTCCAAACTGGAACCTCACCATCAGATAAGTTTAACGTCATTCCCAGGACATGTAGACCAGCAGCCACCGCCTTCTAGCACCCATATGATAAAAAGGGTTGGGGATTGCCATAAGGGCAATAGGGTTGGGAAAATCATATAGGCTAGGGCTTGACGTGACTAGCCGATTGATCGGAGGGGGCCTCTCCGGCCACCCGTCTAGCCCAAGATAGGGTCAAAGTGGAGTATTGCAAGTCATGGACTGCTCAGCACCTGGGTGCTATCATTAAGCATCACGGGTCGCCACCCACAGCCAACAGGTGGCCCCATTGGGGGAGTCTTACCCCTCTGCAGAGGTGCAGTCGGTGCATTCTAACGCCCCAGCCGACAGGGCGGCCTGAATTCTTTCCGCTTACACTATCCAAATATATTCGTCGTTGATACCCGATGGAGCCAATACTAAGAAACCCTGTCAAAACATTTTTCTAAAAAGTCCTGATATATGTTTATTTATGAGAGTAAAACGAGGAATCAATCCGACAGTATGTAGAGAAAAGTAGACAAACACGGGATGTTGTACTGTATATATGTTTATCATAGGTAGTGATGTCGACGTTATAACGTTTCGGTCAATCTGACCTTCTTCAGGACACGGACTAAGCTTTTGTATTGAAGGATTCAGTTCTCTTACTGGCGAGAATTTTGCGGTCGAGATGAGGAGGGCAGTGGTCAGCTGCTGATGATCTGCTATAAATGTTTAGCTTCCTACTACTATCCTAAACACATTGAAGTATTTTGCAGTAGCTCTTAAGTAAGCATATCAAACGTTGTAATGATTAAATCACCATACTGTGGTATATCCACAGGTCCTGCTAGTATATATAAGGTGTGTCAAAAAACTATCGAGATTTTTAATGAATGGAACGTTATTTTTCTCAGAATATAAGATGTGTCAAAAAGTACAAAAAATCTCGATACTTTTTTGACACACCTTGTATATAAGTCGTTGGGGCGGTCTAATGTCGGTATCAGCCAGACAGTGAGGGAGTCTATCCCCCTTTCACTAGCGCTAGACCAAGGAGATTATCTTAGCGTCTGAGATGGAGCGCCACACCTACCATCAGCTCCTCACTTTACCGCACAGATCCCTGTGTTACTCATACGAGTTGGCGAGGACCAGTATCGAACCAGGAACTTTGTGATTCCGAGCCGAACGATCTACCGGCCCTTGTATATGATAAATGATAAAATTTATTAAAATAAAATAGTAAATGATTTAAATTTCTCTTATTTTATTTATTTTGTAGATTCAGTTTCTTTCTCTTCTTGCGTAAATTCTTTGTTTTTGTTTGTTTTTTATTGTTTGTTTGTTTGTTTTTAAATATACTAGCAAAATAAAAAAACGCCCTCTGGGCGACGTAAACTAAATATTGCCTGAGGGGATGGGAGTTGAAAATTTAATATAAGAGAGTTTGTATCATAAGTAAAGTAAAATCATCCAATTTATTAAAGGAGTAAAAAATAAAATAAATTTATTAAAGGAGTAAAAAATTTAAAAATTGAAATGGAAACTTAGTTCTGATAAACTTTAAATATCTATTAAAATAAAACAAACTATATATAGATAGATAATACCAGGTATGTATTTATTAAAACTTGTTTAAAAAACCAATGAGGACTGTCTAACATTGCATGCTCAAATTTCGAGTGTATTTATTCTATGTTATGACGATTTTAGGTAGTGTGACGCAAGCAGTGACGTAGTTTTTGTTACAGACAAAAACCGGAATATACCTATATGTGTGTGTGCGATAGGAAAAGAGATCAGAAAGAGGTGCATATAGAGTTAAAGAGACAGAGTGTGAGATAGAGGGAAAGTGAGCGTTTTATGTGTGTCAGTTTATTCTATACGTACGTAAATTATTTCTGTGCGGCAACTTTTAGTTCAGTTATTTAGCGAGAAAACGCGAGACATTCTTTGGAGTGAACGAGGTTTGTGTGTTCTGTGTCGAAGACTGTTTGCTTGAACCACATTCATTGAAAAATAGAGCTACCTTCCGACAAAATATTACAAAGGACGCAGCAGTATTTTTCTAATCCCTTTTTCTTTATTTATTTATTTTAACCTTTTTTTAAATTTTTTTTTATTGAAAACAAAAGAATAGATAAATAAAGCGAAAGTAACTCGCACCAAAATATGAATCTTGCTAAGGACATGCGATTTTATAGGTGTACACAAGGCACCAACAATACTCTCTCTCTCTCTCTCTCTCTCTCTCTCTCTCTCTCTCTCTCTCTCTCTCACACACACACACACACACACACACACACGAGATAGAGAGAGAGAGAGAGAGAGAGGAGAGAGAGAGAGACATACAGACGAGAAAAGAAAAAGAAAGAAAGTACATTTTCGACCTTAGAGAGAGAGAGAGAGAGGGGGGGGAGTATAGATAGATAGACCTTAGAGGGAGAGAGAGGAGGAGGAGGAGGGATAGAGAGAGAGGGGGAGGGAGAGAGAGACATACAGACGAGAAAAGAAAAAGAAAGAAAATACACTTTCGACCTTAGAGAGAGAGAGA
>CM042153.1:18017037-18027037 GCA_023376005.1 Doryteuthis pealeii | reverse complement strand
CAATATATATATGTGTGTGTGTGATTATATATATATATGTATATATATATATATATATATATATATATATATATATATATATATATATATATATATATATATAGTGTGTGTGTGATTATATATATATATGTGTGTGTGTGTTGTGTGATTATATATGTGTGTGTGTGATTATATATGTGTGTGATATATACATAATGTGTGTGTGTGTGATTATACATAATGTGTGTGTGTGTGATTATATATATATGTGTGTGTGTGTTTATATATAAATATATATTTTTTTAGAGAAAGAGAGAGATACTGATGCATATATATATATATGCATAGCTTTCCAAGTTTGTTCTTTCCTTTTTTTATCCGGATTGACATTTCAAAAAATGGCACATATTTCCATTATGGCATTGAAAACATTTTCAAAAAGGTACTTTTCAACATTTCTATATTTCTTTCCTCCTATTTTATTCAACCACCCAGAATTTCTTCCCCCTCCCCCTGGAATACCAAAAGGCTACTCCTTAACCCATTGATTTATCAACAGCAAAGACATAAAAACAAAATAGCAATGAAAAGAATAACCAACAATATAACAGCAATAATGATAGCAATATTATATCAGTAATAACAATATCATTAAGACAATGTATAATTGCAATAGCAATATTTGCAGTATAATAATCTATTAATAATGGAGATTCGATCTTAATATTTATGTAACCGAAACTAGATCACTTTTTACGTCACAATACCAAAAATCGTCAATACATAGAATAAAGAAGTCATTTTTTTTTCAGTATCCAGGGGTTAACTAAAAAGTTTACAAATATACAAATACTTACGATTTTGTGCAAAATTTATGTGCACAATATTCAAAAAAATTATTCAATTAATAATTATCTATTAATAATGGAGATTCGATCTTAATATTTATGTAACCGAAACTACGTCACTGTTTACGTCACAATACCGAAAATCGTCAATACATAGAATAAAGAAGTCCTTTTTTTTCAGTATCCAGGGGTTAACTAAAAAGTTTACAAATACATAAACACTTACGATTTTGTGGAAAATTTATGTGCAAAAAAATTAATAATTAATAGACGCACGCAACATTTTATTTGAGGGGAACAGAACTAAGTTCTTATTTCTAATTGTTTAATTTTTTTACTCCTGAAATAAATTTGATGATTTTCCTTATTTATGATACAAACCCTCTAACACTGAATTTTAACTCCCCTTCAGGTAATAACTTTCAAAAATTATTTTTGTACATCGTATGGTCAATATTACATTGTATGGTCAATATTTAGTTTTTTCCATAATTCCCAGTGGATCACCTTTCCAACCTAGTCATGCCTAACTTTGTATTCTCATTGTGCTAGTTTGCTGCATTCACTTAATACATGGTTTATTATTATTATTATTATTATTATTATTATTATTATTATTATTATTACTCCTTTTGAGTGGTATTTCACTGGAGTGAACCTTTCAACCTCATATTCAATAGCATTTTCAATTCTCTGGCAAGGTCCAGGTACTTGTCTATATTTTCGTTTTCTTTCAGCTTCCCCCTGTAATCTGCTGGAACCGCAAAGTCCATCAGTTGGCAAGTTCTCTTTTTCTTTTTTCTTCTTTTTTCTTTTCTTTTTTTTTTTGTGAATCAACACTTGGTTTGGTCTCCTGGTTTATTATTATTATTATTATTATTATTATTATTATTATTATTATTATTATTATTATTCTTCATATCTATTTTATTTTATTTATTTTGTTATATTGATTCTTTATTTGTTTGTTTATTTATGTGGTTAGTTTACTATTTAATGGTCGATCTTGAAAGCCGTTAATTTTCACGTATTCGCCCCGGACAAACGGACCTAAATCAAGGACTCTGCTCAAGCAAAGGATTCTACCCGACACTAAGGGACACCGAGAAACAACCAAACTATTCTTCACTAAGGATCAGCCTCTGCTTAACACAAGGGATCTCCACTGTAAAGTGTTCTCACTTGCAGCCTAGAAATGGCCACAAAAATCGTTACAGTTTATAGTCTCACATAGGTGAGAAACTGTCAGTAACCACGCGCTGACTCTGTTACAATTTATGTGGTGACACCTGTAGCGAGAATTCAAAGGGCCAGTGGAAAATCACCAGGACTGTTGGTAACCTTGACTTCTTAAGGGCGCAAATCTCGCGAGTCACGTGATTAGTTAGTTTTAGAGATTTAGTTTCAACCTGACGTTGAAGCAGAGAGCACGTGCCCCTCTCTGCTTGGTTTGTTATCTCGCCGCACGGAAGAGCATGGGCTAGAAAAATAAAATCTTGATCAAGAAATAAAAGTCTTGTGAGTTAATTAATTGGATGAGTAAAAACTAGCCCAGGTAAAAAAAAAAAAAAAAGCCCTTAGAAAAAGAATAAGCAGTTGGAAGACTAGACGATAAGATTTCGGCCAGACAAGAAGTTAACAGAAATGAAGCAACAAGTAAGTTTTCTCTCTCTCTCTCTCTCTCTATATATATATATATATATATATATATATATATATATGAGGAAAAAATGAGTGTGAATTTTTTTATTTATGAATAAAATTTTTTTTTTTTTATGAATAAAAAAATTCACTCTGATGAAGGTCGTAAAAAATCTCTCTGTGTACGGAATATTTTATACATTTTTTTCTATTATTATTATTATTATCATCATTTCCACTCCATCTGATTATTTTAATAATAATAATAACGTAAATCCGTATACATTTTGATAAACAGACCGAAACACATGTGTAAGTGATATCGATTAAAAGTGATATCAATAAAATTCATTTTTATCCATCTACATTTCTTTTCCTTACTCATTTTTCCTCATATTGTCGAATTCAATTCCCCTTCCCATTCTTACACACACACACACACACACACACACACACACACACACACATCATATATATATTATATATATATATATATATATATATATATATATATATATATATATATAATATATATATATATATATTATATATATATATATATATATATATATTGTAGGAAGCGCGTGGTGTAATGGTTAAAGTCATGGGAAATGGACTCGTCGCCCCGAGTTCAAATCCTGGACGTCGTAATTGCATTTCACTTAGCGCTAATACCCTTGGAAAAGGTATGAATCCTACTCTCCCTCCAGCTATGGGTAAATAGTAGGGCAGACTGAGTTCTTTAACCTTGGTTAGGCAACCGGTCTAGGAGAAGGAAAACTCTGAATTCAAACCTGTTAAACTCTGCTTAAGATATTGACCTTGTGTCGCATCCTGCTCGTGCGGAGGGGTTGGTAAATATATATATATATATATATATATATATATATCACCCGAGTTTCCTCTCTCGATTGTATACCCGATGTTGGGTATACAACAATTCCATCTCCACGCTACCTTCATCATCATCATGTCGCGCAATCAGCACGGATATCCATTACAATATCTCGCCAATCTTCTCTATCATTCATTGTCCCAAGGAGGTCCTCTGTGCAGCATCCAGCATCCAGCATCCTCACAGAGTTGGTATGTCCTTGGTGGGCGGCCCACATTAGCATGTCCATGTGTTGGCTTCCACGGGAGGACGTCGCTTATGAGTTCGTCCTGGTTCCTCAAGCAGTGTCCAGCATGTCTTGTCCGTCTCACTCGGATGGTTTGTGAGATGGGGGGCAGGTGGCCATACAGCTGATTCCTTGTGGAGTGCTGTTTCCACGACTTGTTCAAGACCGCACGCAGCATTCTTGTACAGCTCCCATCTAGCTTATTCTCAAGGCGCCTCGTTAGGGTCCAAGTGGTGCAGCCATACAGCAGTACTGATATAACCACAGCCTGGAAGAATTGTCGCTTTAACTTGTCAGTGAGATCGGATTTCCATATGACTGATCCAAGTTGTGAAGCACTGAAGAGATACAGACAGGCAGATAGACAGACAGGCAGGATAGATACATACATAGATTTCGCATAAAAATACAATTTATTTAAAAGTTTCATAATTAAAAGATTTCAGTGAGCTCTCTGCTTTTCCCACACAGACTTTGTGACTAACCACTTAGTATGAATAGTCTTTAACGCTAAGCGCGTACCTTTCTGTGGCAATACATCAATTACCACAGTTTGCGCCACTGTCCACGAAAGGGCGGGAACAATGTGCTTTCGAGAAGAGAGATCTGACCCCCGGGGGATAAAGCAACGACATGAATGTTTGATGACGGACAATAATTATTGGCTTTTTATTTTCTTGTTTTTTTTGTTTTGTTTTTGTTTTCTTTTGCATGTGTGTGTGTTGTTGTTGTTGTTGTTGTTGCTTTTGTTGTTGTCTGTGGGGTGTGAAATAAGTTTCCCACTAATAGATCTGATAAGGGCGATATAAGTTTTCCCGGATAAGTTTTCGCCGATCTGCGATTTAACTGCTTCCACGCTGTGGTTTGAACCTTTGTTCTTTGAAGATGACCCAGCTATGACCACTATACATTATTATTATTATTATTATTATTATTATTATTATTATTATTATTATTATTATTATTATTATTATTATTATTATTATTATTATTATTATTTCTTCACTCCTTGTGGTCTTTCATTTGAGTCTGAGTGACAACAAGTCTCCACATGTCTCCATGTAGTTGTCTGGACAAGACTCCACGAGGAAGCGGCCCCATATCATAGAAACCATCCAAGTGAGACGAACAAGACATGCTGGACACTGCTCAAGAAACAAGGATGACATCATGTGACAGTCTTCCGGTGAGAGTCAGCACATGGGCACGCCAGTGTGGGCCGTCCAGCAAAGATTTACAGCTCTGTGTGTATACTGGATGCTGCACAGAGGACCTCCCGGGGGCAATAAGCGATAGAGACGGTTGGCGAGAGATTGTCATATGGATATCCGTGCTACTAGTGTGACATGACAACGACGACGACGACGATGATGAGTCTAGTTTGCAGTTGTATCGTGAGGTGGAAATATATACAGATGAATGGTGTGCTTAACACATTTATTAAGCACCAGAATTCGGTGCTGAGCGGATACATACAAACACGGAACAAATAAGTACAAACAATTAAGAAGACAAACTCACACTAAAAGAGGAGGGTCAGTTCGGTATAGCCAACGCAGCAAAGTCAGTCTGAATATCATTCAGCTAGTTAATCTACTTTAATCGTTGGCTATTTTATGGCTATAAGCCAGTCCATCTGGTAGAGTGCCGAAGGGGTGTTACAACATTTTCTAACCATTAAACTACGCGAGACGCCCTTAGAAATTTAGGAGTAAGCATAGGAAGAAAGACTCTGTTGCGCCAAGCCCGAAAGAACTGCCGACCGTTAAAATCAGCTTTTGAGATTTTGGCTTTTTTTTATTACCTGGTCTCGAACTCTGGTACTGGTGAGAAATACCCAATAACTTGTACCGCCGAGCAAGATTTATTGGACAAGGTGTATTGTAGAGTAATGTAACCGGAAGTAGTTTGTCTCACCAGTTTCCGTCCTGCACTTCCGGTCATGCGTAGACTGGATGGACTGTGGTGAATATTCAGCGATTAAAATCGGAACCATTGTCAGAAGAATATATCGAACCGAATCCTTTTATATTTGAACGGGCTTTTAACTTACTTTTATGATTCGCTTTTACTAGTACAAATTTATATGCGGTTACTTTGAGGAATCTCCTTTCTAGTACATCTCTTTCCTGTTTTACTTCTGTCTCTATCCCTTGATGCAGAGACAGACAAATAAACAAACAGACAGACAGGAAGACAGACAAACACATACATTTATACATACATGCATATTGCCTAAGAAATAATGAAAGAAACCAAGGAACGATCAAAGGAATCAAAAAATAGTTTGCTATGGAAATAGATAGATAGATAAGAACAGACTGGGATAGATAGATAGATAGATAGATAGATAGATAGATAGATATGAACAGGCAGAGAAAGAGAAAGAGAAAGATAGAATTAAAGCGTTGTAAAATATAATATACATATTATCAAAGAAGGAAAGACAGAAGAAAGAAACAAACAAACAAATAAACGAAAGATCAAACAAACAAAGGTATTGAAAAAAAGTTTGCTATCGAGATAGATAGATAGATAGATAGATAGATAGATAGAAAGGGTTGTAAGATATAACTTACTATCGAGATAGATAGATAGATAAATAGATTTTTACATTTTCAGTAATATTATATATATATATATATATATATATATATATAGAGAGAGAGAGAGAGAGAGAGAGAGAGATAGATAGATAGATAT
Organism: Doryteuthis pealeii; assembly: GCA_023376005.1. Classification (NCBI taxonomy): domain Eukaryota; kingdom Metazoa; phylum Mollusca; class Cephalopoda; order Myopsida; family Loliginidae; genus Doryteuthis; species Doryteuthis pealeii. Next base: position 18,020,745 of record CM042153.1, on the reverse strand, counting down.
GAACACTGGGATAGATAGATAGATAGATAGATAGATAGATAGACATTGGACATAATGCGATAGATATGGCCAGACAAGAGAGAAAGAAAGAAAGAGGTGTAAATGTTACTTGTTACTAAGATACACATCAACAGAGAGAGAGAGAGAGAGAGAGAGAGAGAGAGAGAGAGAGAGAGAGAGAGGAGGGAGAGATAGAGTAAAAGCTATGGTAGGTAGATAGATAGATAGATAGATAGATAGATATTGGACATAATGCGACAGATATGGACAGACAAGAAAGAAAGAAAGAAAGAAAGAAAGAAAGAAAGACTACAATGTTCCCTAAAAAACTGATTTTTTAAAGACAATATTTTCTAAGCTAGGCTATCTACCATGATCCATAGATAGATAGATAGATAGATAGATATTGAACATGATGTTCCGTAAATATACATATAAACGAATAAATATACTTTTAATAGTTTAATTTATTTATTAAATCTATTCTATTTTCTCATATCGTATATGGTATCCAGAAATCTATCCGCACCTCCTAACAGAAAACATTCACGTCAGACGAAAAAGGCTTGAATAGATTGAAGGCCAGGTTATCGGAGATCAGCTATCATGTGAAAACCTCACCCCATAACACTAAGAAGAGTAGGGTTAACATTCAGTTTCACGGGGGTATACGAATTTCCCTTTTTCAAAGGAAATCACGTGTCTCATTAATTTAGGGTCGGAAAAAGAGAATCTGGTTTATATCTACAAACAAAGAAGGCATTTTATTACAACTAGCAGGACCTGTGGATATACCACAGTATGATAATTTAATTATTACAACGTTTGATATCTTTACTTAAGAGCTATTGCAAAATAGTTTGATATGTAAAACGTATAATAATCTTGACTAGCAGGACCTGTGGATATACCACAGTATGATAATTCAATCATTACAACGTTTGATATGTTTACTTAAGAGCTATTGCGAAACAGTTCAATATGTAAAAATTATAATGATCTTCATTTAACTCATTTTTAACGAGAGGGTTTGCAAGATAATAACGGTCGCACAATTAAGGAACACGAGTATAATACGTTTAAGTTCCACCATTGTTATACGCCAAGAAAAGATGGTAGGTCTCTCTCTCTCTCTCTCTCTCTCTCTCTCTCTCTCTCTCTCTCTCTCTCTCTCTCTCTCTTACAAAGGGTGTTGCAAGCTAGTAACGGTTGGAAGATTAAGGAAGAAGAGTATTGATATATAGATAGGAATTGTAAAAATAAAGTAGTTAGTTGTAAAAACAATCCTTGCAAGTATTATGTCTCATTTCAATATAACGGATTGTATTTTCCATACGTATAGATATTTTCCCGCATCCCACCATGCAGATCAGACACAAAGATCTATTTTTTTTATTGGGGGGGGGGGGGTAACCCACGAACCGAAACTCATGGGATGGCAGGCACAAAAAATCCATGGATCCCCTCGGCATTCCCTCTAAAGGGGCACCTCATGCGCTGGGCAATAAACCCAGCTCTGTTCCTTTAAATCAAGGGGGCAGGTGTTGCCTGGGAGATGCATCCACCCTGGGATCACGTCGTTAATTTTATTCCTCACCGGTCCAGTGGCCGAAGCCACTGGACACAGTCCCCCGAAGAGGGTACCTGAATAATTTTCCATACGTATATGTTGCAGAACATCTTAATATGAACTGGTTGATCGCCCGTATAGCCTAAATAAAGGACAAAGTGGAGAGTTGCATGTCATGAACTGCTCAGCCACCAGGATCCCGCCCTTAAGTATTACGGGTCGCCACGCATGGCCAACGAGGGTTCCATTGGGGAGGGGTCTTACCCCTCTGCAGAGGTGCAGTCGGTGTATTCTAAATCCCCAGTCGACAGGGCAGTCGCAACAAGTTACAAAAAGTATTTTCCATGCGTATTACACATCTGCGGAAGGTCGTAAAATGAATCGGTCGAAACAAAAAGTTCTAAGAATAAAAGCCACAAATTTCTTGAATGCTACTTAGAATTCTTAACTCCTTCATAAATCAAAGTATCAGTATCATCATGGACAGTTGTTGACTATAAAATGCCAATTACAATCCTTCACTCCTTAAATAGAAGCAACAGTATCATCATGGACGACTGTTGACTATGAAATACTAATTAGAATGATTCACTTCTTAAATAGAAGCATCAGTATCATCATGGACAGCAGTTAGCTAAGAAATGCTGATTAGAATCCTTCACTCCTTAAATAGGAGTACTAGTATCATCGTGGACAAAACTGTTAACTCTGAAATGCTGATTATAATCCTTCACTCCTTAATAGGAGTACCAGTATCATCATGGACAAAGTAACTATGAAATGCTGATTATAATCCTTCACTCCTTAAATAGGAGTACCAGTATCATCATGGACAAAGTTGTTAACTATGAAATGCTGATTATAATCCTTCACTCCTTAAATAGGAGTACCAGTATCATCATGGACAAAGTTGTTAACTATGAAATGCTGATTATAATCCTTCACTCCTTAAATAGGAGTACCAGTATCATCATGGACAAAGTTGTTAACTATGAAATGCTGATTATAATCCTTCACTCCTTAAATAGGAGTGCCAGTATCATCATGGACAAAGTTGTTAACTATGAAATGCTGATTATAATCCTTCACTCCTTAAATAGGAGTGCCAGTATCATCATGGACCAAGCTGTTAAGTATGAAATGCTGATTATAATCCTTCACTCCTTAAATAGGAGTGCCAGTATCATCATGGACCAAGCTGTTAAGTATGAAATGCTAATTATAATCCTTCACTCCTTAAATAGGAGTGCCAGTATCATCATGGACCAAACTGTTAACTATGAAATGCTAATTATAATCCTTCACTCCTTAAATAGGAGTGCCAGTATCATCATGGACCAAGCTGTTAACTATGAAATGCTAATTATAATCCTTCACTCCTTAAATAGGAGTGCCAGTATCATCATGGACAAAGCTGTTATAACAGGAATCCAATAGGTTCGTTGTTTATCTCGTAATAACTAGATTTATTTAGTCTGGTATAATACCACAAATGGTGAGTACCCAAAGAGGATCGATGTTACCACAATAATTTGCTGGATTAACTTTATAACAGCTGCTTTACAGTAAAGTTCCCGGATATAAAATTTCGTCTGGTTCAAGACCACAAGTGTGAGAGTCCTGGTGAGGAATCGAACTCACTAATGCGGCAACGACCTGATCGTCAAGTTTTCTAACCCCTGCAAATCCACAGCAAAGCGCCTGCTGCTTTGTTCATATTATATCAACCTGAACGTGATAACCTTTAAAGATTGAAGTAGATTAAAAGCAAGAGGAAGGTGATGGGTGTTGGCTGTTGGTTGCTGTCATCTACAGGTGCCCTAAATCCTTTTGCCTTCTTTTCCATCTCAAAAACCGAAAATACAGGGAGTGTCAGAAATACTTGCCGCATTTTAAACAGTCATCTGAGTGGTGCAAGTGAACTTGGACAATTGGTAATGGTGTTGTATACCATCCCTGGTTAAATCCTACTTAATCATGTCACCCGCCGAAATTTTTAAAAATACCAAAAATCAGGGAATTAACCAAATTTAATGAAAGTTTCAGTGTTGATATATTAATGAATAAACAATATAATGCACCAGTTATTTTATTTGAAAACTCTTACATTTTTTCAGTTCATTTAACTTTGAACCACG
>CM042153.1:17992037-18009537 GCA_023376005.1 Doryteuthis pealeii | reverse complement strand
TTCATACGCTCTAGTTTTGTTTCTCTCTTTTCTTTCTTTCTTTCTTTCTTTCTTTTTCTTTCTTTCTTTCTTTCTAGGTTTCTTTTTTTTTCTCTTTTTCTTCCTTTTCATACGCTCTAGTTTTGTTTCTCTCTTTTTCTTTCTTTCTTTCTTTCTTTCTTTCTTTCTTTCTTTCTTTCTTCGTAAGAATTTAAGTTTTAATGTAATGAAATAAATTGAATCAGAAAGACTAACGAAATTGAATAAGAATGCATATAAAAAGATTACACTTATCTTAATTATATTTTAATTGAATTCCATATAAGATCCAAATCCTTCATAGGATTGATTTTAATACGTTGAAGAATAAAACAGTAATATTAAAGATCAATAACATCAAGTAATTATTTATTAAACCCGGTTTTGTTAAAACCAGTATGCAAATTATAACCCCCCATATATTATGTAAACCTTTATTTCTTAGTTATATATGATCATGATTTTAAACGCACTATAACATAGGTTGTTTTGAAGCAAATCTAGCTCAGAACTTTACAGAGACATTGATAATGATTAAGATTTATTCTATGTCTAAATGATTTTGACTATAAATTAAATACTCATTGATTACTCTTTTTCTTTCTTTCTTTCTTTCTTTTTTTCTTTCTTTCTTTTTATTATGTTTTTCTGTGTATGAGGACCGGTAAAAAAAGAATAGACGTAGATTAACAGCCATTTCATTCGTATGAATTACTTAGAATACTATTCATGCGATTTTTAAGTGGGTGCTCTGCCGACTGAGCTAAACCGTTCGGTTTTCTGGATATGAGGACCGGTAAAAAAAAGATACAAATTTACACCCATTTCATTCGCAGGAATTACTTAGAATACTATTCATGCGTTGAGTTGGCGGGAACCGGTATCGAACAAGGAACCTTGCGATTTTTAAGTGGGTGCTCTACTGACTGAGCTAAACCGGTCGGTTTTCTGGATATGAGGACCGGTAAAAAAAGATATAGATTAACACCCATTTCATTCGCATAAATTATTTAGAATACTATTTGACAAGGAAACTACAAAAGCTGATAAAAGGCAGCGAAGTTTCCCCCGATAAATGAACTCGTTAATGAACGCGCTAAAAATGTTTGGCTACATCATTTATGAAAAGAAAGAAGAGGTGAGTGCCAATCCATAGTTGGGAAGTCAATGCAATGGCGGCTTTTAGCTGTTAAAACTGTGACCAGTTATAAATCTCTGCCTCACTTTCCCGCCCTTAGCAGTTGTATGAGAGAAGCGTCCGTTTTTTTCCTATTAGCTGTCAACTACTATTAGGCATAGGCGACAAGAAGTTAAATAGCATGACACCAATATGTGTTCCTGAATATACATTATATATACACAGGTCGTGCGCACACACACGCACACCCACACACAAACATACACACCTATATATATATAATCAGAATATATATATATATATATATATATATATATATATATATATATTGTAGATAATATGGGTGCTAAATTCATAAGCAGATAGTTTTGGTCTGAAGATCGCATAAGTCTTTAACCAGGTGTTGACTCCATGTCAACGCTACCTTAATTCAAACACACACACACACATACACACACACACACACACACACACACACACACATATATATATATATATATATATAATATTATACATTATATATATATTGTATGTATATGTATTATATATATAATATATATATATACATGTATTATATATATAATATATATATATACATTATATATATACATTATATATATATTGTATGTATATGTATTATATATAATATATATATATATATAATGTATTATATATATATATATATATATATATATATATATATACATTATATATATATATATTGTATGTATATGTATTATATATATAATATATATATATATATATATATACATGCATTATATATAATATATATATATAATATATATATATATATATATATATATATATATATATGTATATATGTATTATATATATATATATTATATATATATATATATATATATATTACATGTATATATATATATATATATATATATATATATATATATATATAGTACCTCAACTCAACAGATAAAGATTTAAATCTATTTCGCCACTTTTGCCTCTTTTTAAAGTCTGAATTTTAAAAATGTGCCGAAATAAATCTAATTTTATATTTGATCAACTATGGTACTCATATACTTATTTATTTACAATGTTGTTGCCGGTGTTTAGGGAGATATATATATATATGTATAAGGGTTTTTTTTATAGTTTGTTTGAAGCATTGTACGTATGTGTAAAATAGAAATTAGAAGACAATTGACAATGCAATGGAATAGGTGTTGAAAATGATGTTTATTTACCTTTTTTCCTAAATATTTTCGGGATAAATCCCATCTTCAGAGGTTTTAGAAGTACTTGGGTTTTTTTAGAATTTCTCTTACGGCACTGGCGTAAATTTTCAAACATCCGGCGTCCCTTCAACTTAATAAACAACAAACGTTTACGCCAGTGCCGTAAGATAAGTACTAATAAAGCACAAGTACTTTTAAAGCTCTGAAGATGGGATTCATCCCGAAAATATTTAGGAAAATAAGGTAAATAAACATCATTTTTATTCCATTGCATTGTCAATTGCCTTCTAATTTCTATTATATATATATATATATATATATATATATATATATATATATATAGTATCCAATTGCTGCTTTAACTTTTCCGTCGCAGTGGTATCAGTATATAATCCAAAAGTGCTCAATATATTAAAAACACTGAGCAGTAATAATACTATTATGTATATATATATATATATATATATATATATATATATATAGAATACTATATTAGAATACCATATATATACATATCAAGCCTAAATTAGTTTAGCAAAAAGCTATAAATATGGGGCACCCAGTGAGAATCGAACTCCCTGATAACGGTCTGCAAGCCTAACCCGTTAACCATTATGACACGCGAAACATCCGTGGTCATTCATTAAGCTTTGCTTAGTTTGAAAAAAAAAACAGAATTATGTGGCACCCGGTAAGAATCGAATTCACTAACAACGATGTACTGGACCAGCTCGATAACCATACTTAATCACTAAGCTTGGATTAATTTGGCAAAAGGTGATAACTATGTGGCACTCAGTGAGGCCGAACTCATTAACAATGGTCTGCTATACTTGCTCGCAAATCATTAATGCACGTTAGGTGTTCATCTATATAATACGTGTGTTCCTTGATTGTACGGCTGTTATTATCTTGCAACACCCCCTGGTTAGAAATCAGACCGTCCAAATTGTCCAACTGCAAATCCTGATTATCTGGTGTCGCTTAATCGTATATATCTTATTTCTGATTGGTGTCGTCATCTCAGTTAAATAATGGACCATTCCATTTTTATTATAAAAAATAGAAAGGGAAGAAAAAGGACATGCTACAGTATGATAAGAAAGAAAGAAAGAAAGAAGAGAGTAGGGGGAAGATAAAGAGAGAGGGTGATAACACAAATCTGTTTCAATCGAACATAATGAAAAAATCAAAAGAAGGAAAGAAAAAATCGTGAGAGAGTCAAATCACGATTATTATACTTTTTACATATTAAACTATTTCGCAATAGTTCTTAAGTAAACGTATGAAACGTTGTAATGATTAAATTATCATGCTGTGGTATATACATAGGTTCTGCTAGTTGTCAATCAATATGGTTAGTTCAGTTTGCTAAAAGGTCACAAGTATGCGAAACTCGGGGAGAATAGAACTCACTAACAAAGGTCTGCGATGCTAGAGGGACGCCAAATATATATATATATCTTATTATAATGGAGATTGTGTGTTTGTCTGTCTGTAACCGAAACTATATTACTACTCATTTCACAGTTCCCTTAGTTATTTACATCATATTCTCCATGATTTTATTTTTATTTAAACCTCAAAGAATAATAAAATTGTTTTACATTATTAAGACTGTTGACCATATCTACATACTAATAATACGCAATTGTATTTATATATACAACAAAATACTGGTTTACAGTGTGAATGGGAAGGCTAATTTGCATATTGATCTTAAAAAATTGATTTTAATAAATATATGCTAAGTATTATTGATTTCTAATTGTTTGGTTTTATCTTATTGAATATGAGCAACAATCTCTGGGATAAATCTTAAAAGAAATTCATTAAGAAGAAGAAATAACTGTAATATTATCCTTTACTTCCTATTTTAAGTAAAGAGTTAAATTAGGAAAATTTACCAATGAAAGACGGGAGTAATGAAAAGTGATGGAAGAGTTAGTTTCAAAGCTGTTTTATTTTTCGATAATACCCCCTCTGTTCCAAATCTTTTTATCTGCATTCTTATATAGTGTTATTAGCCTTTCTAATTTAACATGATATTTTATTATATTAAAACTTAAAAACTTGCACCCGTAGGGTGCATAAATTTGCTAGTATATATATATATATATATATATATATATATATATATATATATATATAGGAAAAGTTGACTTATCGGTGAATTTGGTCACGATGGTTAGTAAGTATGGAATTCGGGGGGGGGGTCAGCAAAATAGCAAATACAAAGTGCTCAATACTAAGTAGATCAAATTTATTATAAAATGGGTACAAGAGATAACCTACTCCATAAGGATAGTCAGGGTTAAATCTACTAAATTAATCGAGACACCGATTAATAGCAGCCGATTTCACGTGTGTGTTCATTGCATTAAAATGTTCGTTGTGAAGGAACGCTGACTTTTGATTCCAAAAGGTCTCACACCGGAAGTTGATTTTTTGTGAGATTCAAAAAGTAAACAATAAGTTAGAATCGATTTGTGTTAATGTATTTACTAGGATGCAGCTGTCTAACAATTGTATGTGTCATAATGTTTAAAAGTGGTTTCATTAAAAAAAGAAAAAAAAAAGGGGGGGGGTTCAATTCTATTTATATTGTTTTGTTGTGATTAGAGTTATTATGAAGTGAACGTGGTTATACGTATTGGTGTATATTGTATTCACGGTAATTTAGTTATTATAATCGAGGCTTAAAATAAATTAAAAATAAGATCAAAGGGAAATGCATGGTGAATGAATTTTGGTTTTGTTAAAACATGTTTAAATTTATTTATTTGAATATATTTTAATTGAAGCTCAAATAATGTGAATATATGAGGGTGAAATTATAATCTTGGTGATTTTGTATTACTATTAAAATTGAAAGGACTAATAAATTAAGAATGGATAAAATGTAAATTAGAAGTTAAAAAATTAAAATTGGAAAATTAAAATTGAAAAATTAAAATTGAAAAATTAAAAATTCTGCATATGTGTATGTATACCCATGCACACACATATACCCACATATATATATACATACACATATATATATACATACACACACACACACACACACACACACATATATATATATATATATATATATATATATATATATATATATGAAGGTAGGATGGATGGGTTTAGGATCCGACGATATGATGTAGATAGAAGGAAAGTGGGCAAGAAATGAACAACTCAAAACAAGTCACAGGATGAAATATTTCGTCCGAATTCACGCGGACGTCTTCAGTCAGAGTAACTTTATTAAAGCATATGTTTAAGTACAGGTGATTTGGTGGTGGTGCTGTACTTAAACGTATGCTTTGCTTTAATAAAGTTACTCTGACTGAAGACGTCCGCGTGAATTCGGACGAAATATTTCATCCTGTGAATTGTTTTGAGTTGTTCATTTCTTGCCCACTTTCCTTCTATCTACATCATATATATATATATATATATATATATATATATATATATATATATATATATATACACACACATGTAAATATATATACACATACATGCATATAATTCTTATGTGTATATAAAGAATTATTAATAGAGGGGGACGAAGAATATGAATATACAACGGTTGGTGTTGGGCTTGTTGTCACGTGTTTTTTGCTTAAACGAAATGAAAGTATGTAATCATGTTGTTAGTTTATTAATTATTTATTAAATGTTTGGGGAGTGGTATTCTTTGTAAGGTTGGATTGTATTTCAATTTTGAATCCGAACTTATGTAATAGGTGGTGATTAGCTGTTAATGTATAACCACACTGATGAGAAGTGATACTTCGAAACACGTGTCTGTGGATTACTTATATATATATATATATATATATATATATATATACTAATCCTATTAGTAAATCCCTGCGGTAAGAAAAAAACGGGCAAATAATTTGTTAGTAAAAATATAATACCAAACTTCACCTGGGAAAAATGAAAAAAAGAAAAGACCAAGAGGGTTGCACCAACCGAAAATAATCGATTAACATTATAACACTTGGACAAAAGAAAAAAAATTATATATATATACCGATAAATGATTGTCTAAATCTAAAATGTAAAAAGTGCTCGATACCTAAGTAGAGCAAATAATAAAGTTAATCCTGATGAGTCAGATATACCTACTAATAGGGCATATTCTAAGCGAAACTAATAGGGCATATTCTAAGCGAAACGTTATTGAGCGATCGGCATTTACAGAAGAAATAAAATGCTGACCAAAAGATCACGTCGAAAACTGGATAATGGGTGCTAAAAAAAAAACATTTTTTAGAAGAAAATCGTTGTCTCCACTCACCTACGCTAGACGTCAAAGAGGATGTAACGCCAACCGGAAGTAGGCGTTGGCAGAAATTCGATTTTCATAGTCAGGTTCCATATTGAAAGCTGTTAGTAAAAATCGATTTCAGAGGCAGTAACATTTGCGTTGGCCGAAAACGAAACTGCAATTTCGCCCTGGAGGTGAAACTTCAAATACACTGACCGTATCTCTTGTAAAGTAGGCGGAGCGGCTTATTGTCTGTAACCACACCTGTCGACTGGGGCTTTAGAATACACCGACTGCACCTCTACAGATGGGTAAGTCTCCCCACCCACCCACTCACTATAGGGCCACCGGTTGGACGTTGGCAGTGACCCGTGATGCTTTAGAACAGAATCCTGTTGGCTGAGCAGTCCATGACATGCAACACTCTATTTTTACCCTTACTTCGGCTAGACAGGCAGTCGGAGAGGCCTACTCTGATCAATCGGCTGGTCATGTCAAGCCCTAACACCTATAAGATTCTCCCGACCCTATTGCTCTTATGGCAAACCCCAAACCTTTTTATCATATATGTTATGGAAGGCGGTAGCTGAAGGATTTAGTGTCCTGGGTGTGACGTTAAACTGCATCTAGTGGTGAAGTTCTAATTCTAAAGATCTGAGAAGTGTGGAGTACCCCTTCATTGACATTACTCCCAGGTTCACTTTGACCCCGATTGTTAGGGTCCCATCTATGGGTTAAATAGATAAAAAATGAGTTTTGAAGAAGTGTCTAAAAAATGGAGTACCCAACAAGAATAAACAAAACAAAACGTCTTTGGCATAAAATAACCCAACAAGGGTTGACATGCCGTAAAATTCAACCAACCAACTAATCCATCATGTAACAGTGACATAATGTGTAAACGTAAATAATATAAATATAGTTGGAGGGTCGGTTTAGCTCAGACGGTAGCGTGATCGCCTAGGAACCACAAGGTTCCAGGTTCGATACTGGCCCTCGCCAATTCAGCGTATGAGTACACAGGGATCTGTGCGGTACAGTGAGGAGCTGGTGCTTGATGTAGAGCTCTACCTCAGACGCCAAAACAATCTTCTTGGTCTAGCGCTAGTGAAAAGGGGATAGACTCCCTCACTGTCTGGTTGATACTGACTTTAGTCCACCCTGATGATTTTACTTTCACTAGAGGCTCTACAAAAGTAATGCGTCTTATGTTTGGCATTTGTAGAAGCGGCTACTCAGTTGACACTGGGTAGAGTGGGGGAAACCCCCTGGTGTATTGATTTGATGTTGTACATTTTTAAGTAGATTTTCAATGCTATTTCTGTGTATATTTTAATTTTTAAGTATCTTCGAATATAAATTAATCTTCATATTCTTTACACAAAAAGCAAGAACTGGTGATATTTAATATATATATATATTATATATTATATATATATATATATATATATATATATATATATTTACTTTGGCGTTAATTGTTTTATTTTTGTACTTTCATCCGGACATACATACATACATACATACACACCAACCGTCCTATATATATGTATAGATCAGCATTTCTCAACCTTTAACATTTGCGTAACCCTTAAAATAAATCCCTGACAAAAACAAAATTATACACCATATATATATTTTCTTTCATTTTATTTCCATCGTAATTCACGTGCTAAATATCATAGAACATATTTTCGAATAACTGGTTTAAAGATAAATTAATACTTAATACTTAATAAAAAAAAGTAATATCATAATAAGTTTGATAGGATGATATTTATATTACAATATTACAATGACCAAGAATATACTGCACGATTTTAAGGACCGGACTAGCTCAGTCGGTAGAGCGTTCGGCTAGAAACCACAAGGTTCCTAGTTCGATACCGGTCCTCACCAACTCAGCGTATGAGTAGCACAGGTATCTGTGCGGTAAAGTAAGGAGCTGATGGTAGGTGTGGCGCTCCACCTCGGATGCAAAACAATCTCCTTGGTCTAGCGCTAGTGAAAAGGGGATAGACTCCCTCGCTGATTGGCTGATACCGACTTTAGGCCAACCCGACGCCTTTTACTTTACATATATGAAATTAAATAAAATGTCAAACTGCATTAGCTTATCTCACTTGTCTTTGCGGAATCCTTAGAGACCTTTTTCGGAACCATAGGGTTCCGGGGAACCCCGGTTGAGAAACGCTGGTATTTACCGGGCATCCCACGTATGCAGGTGTGACACAAGGTATTTTTTGATGTGGGACCACTCACAAACCGAAGCTCGTGGGATGGTAGGTGCAAAAAATGTGTTGATCCCGTCGGCATTCCCCCTCAAGGAAGGCACCTTGGGCACTGGACAATAAACCCAGCCCTGCCCCCTTTGAATCAAGGGAGCAGGTTTTACCTGGGGTGGGGTAGCCCCCTGGGATCAACACTGTTAACATTAACTTACCCGGCCTAGGGCTGAAGCCACTGGACACCTACATCAAGGTAAGTATAAATAATGGGATACATGTTTCTTAACACCGCATTGTTGTGTGAGTTCAGGTATTTTTCATTCGAAAAACCATAGCGTAGTTCTCCTTTATTTCCACTTCAATTAGAATTACTGTGGAACGTGGATTAATTTTCTCTCGATGAAAATAAGACACAACCAAAGTGAACTCTACTAAAAGTGTTTGTCCAATAAATTAACAATCACATTTTATGACTGATAGAATAATTTATGAAGCTAAAGTTAAAGGCTACTTAGATATGTTGCCAAAAGTGTCAAATCTCATGAGGCAACTCAAGTCGAAAGACTAGCTCAGTCGGTAGAGCGTTCGGCTAGAAACCACAAGGTTCCTAGTTCGATACCGGTCCCCGCCAACTCAGCGTATGAGTAGCACAGGGATCTGTGCGGTAAAGTAAGGAGCTGATGGTAGGTGTGGTGCTCCACCTCAGATGCTAAAACAATCTCCTTGGTCTAGCGCTATTGAAAAAGGGATAGACTCCCTCGCTGACTGGCTGATACCGACTTTAGGCCGCCCCGTCGACTTTACTTATATATATATATATATATATAAAGAGGGGGAGGGGGAGAGTGAATGAGAGAAAGAGAGAGGATTGGAACGAAAGTCTTGTTTGATACAAAATAGTATTTATTTAACACACACACACACACACACACACACACACATATATATATATATATGTGTGTGTGTGTCATAAAGTATCGAGATTAAAGCTGTATTTACCAAGATAGAAATGAACAATGAATGGAACGTTACTTCTTTTCAGAATACAAGGCGTGACATAAAAGTGCCGAGTTATATATATATATATATATGGGAGAATAAGTGCTTAATTGGAGTCGTACCTAATTTTGAAAATTAATTAATTAATAATGAATTAGGCGGGAATACCTATTAAATGTATGGCTAAACAAATCGAGAAAAATCAATCTCTGTATGTACATTTCGGCCTATTAGTACATACAGAGATTGATTTTTCTCGATTTGTTTAGCCATACATTTAATAGGTATTCCCGCCTAATTCATTATTAATTAATTAATTTTCAAAATTAGGTACGACTCCAATTAAGCACTTATTCTCCCAAAAATTATCGGCAAAAAGCCATTCCAAAACAAACCGTGTTTACAACTTATCATATATATATATATATATATATATATATGGGAGAAATGTGAGAAGGTTAATCCGACAATATGTGGGGAAAAGTAGACAAACACGTTTTTCACGATTCTGAAAATGTCCTTCGTTGAAGCTAGAACTGGGCTGTGGTCCTGATGATGGTCTAAATGGCCGAAACGTTGCATCGTCGACAATTTCCATAATATCCCGTGTTTGTCTACTTTTCTCTACACACACACACATATATATATATATATATATATATATATATATATATATGCGTGTGTGTGTGTGTGTGTGTGTGTGTGTGTGTGTGTGTGTGTGTGAAAGTAGGTCTTGAAAATTCTTTCCCTAGAAAATGTATTACTAGGGGCGCCTCAGGCACTAGGCAAAAACCCCCAGCCCTGTCCGTTTAAATCAATAGGAAAGGTGTTGCCTAGGGTGATGACCCCCCCGGACCACACTATTAGTAATATCTTACCTGTCCAATGGCCGAAGCCACTGGACACAGGTCAGAGTGTGATATTTTCCCGCTTCACACTTATGCCGTTCAGACACAAGGACCAATTAATGTGAGCTCACTCACGAACCGAAGTTCAATATGTAAAAGGTATAATGGAATAGCAGGCATTAAAAATATGTGGATCCCTTCTGTATCCCCTACTAAAGGGGCGCCTCAGGCACTGTGCTATAAACCCAGCCCTGCACCTTTAGATAAAGTGGACAGGTGTTGCCTGGAGGGATTACCCCCTGGAATAACGCCGTTAATTTCATTACTGGCCCAGTGACCGGGGCCAATGGACACAGGCCACAAAGTTCAGGGTAATTATTTTTTTAAATCTTCTGATTTTTAATGAATGAAGAAAATTTGAATAAAAGAAGATTTTGATTGGTCAGAGAAAGAGACAAAGTGCTCGATAAAGACGAGATCAAGAACTAAACCTATTTTCAAATTTTACATATTCAACACAGAAATGCAAAAGAGGAGGGAATTGTTGTAGAGTAGCTAGCAGCCTTCATCACTCTACCAGATGGCCATGACTCATAGCCTTAAATAATATACAATTAAGGACTTCAACAAGAGATTACTAATTCTGCCAAAATAATAATTCAATGCCTGAAGAAGATAACAGATCTGAAACACGTGTCGCATATGTAAGTTAATAAAATTAAAAAAACAAAAACATAATCCTTTTTGCAAACCTTCTTTTTTATAATATATATATATATATATATATATATATATATATATATATATATATATATATCTTGAGTTGGTATTGGCGTAATTATGCTTTGAAATTGGATGTAGTTTATTTCTCCTGGCTAAAAACTTTTCGTGGTTCACTGTATGTCCACCACATTCCATTTCGTTACAACTTTTTAAAGTTATACTGAAAGGTTAAATCTTACAGAATCTTTTAAAGGTAGACATGTGGCAAGCAGAAGAGTTTTTGTTCCTGACAGGTTGATAAAAATAAAACAGAAACGTGTGTGTGTGTGTGTGTGTGTGTGTGTGTGTGTGTGTGTGAGTGAGAGAGAGAGAGAGAAGAGAGAGAGGAGAGTATAAGTAAGGTAGTCTATCTAATTATTACTTGTGAAAATATTATGAATATACAGAGTGTTCCGAAAATTCGTTCTTTTTTTTTATAGAAACCAATTAAAATATAATTAAAATAAGTGTAATCTTTTTATATGCGTTCTTATTCAATTTCGTTAGTCTTTCTAATTTTATATATCTTATTATATTAAAACAGACATACTTACCCCCGGGGGACGCATGTTCTTGCTAGTGATAATAATAAAAAAAAAAAACTAATTAAATCAGCCAATAACAGCAATGTCAACATAAACACAAACAATTAAAGAACAAAATCTACAAAACAAATATATATATATATATATATATATATATATAAGTTCAACAGTTAAAAAAAAAATACCCTGTGCTCCCTGGAATTACCTGTAAATGTGGGAAGATGTGCAAGACTTTGGCTGGACTAAAGAGCCACTTTCGTGCAGCTCATTGTTGAACTTTTTGAAGCTCACCATCTGAAGCTCACCATTTGAAGATCACCATTATATTCTTTGAATATATATATATATATATATATATATATATATATATATATATATATATATATTCCCTTTCAAAAAATCTATAAACAATTTCTTCAAATAAGAAATTTTCTCATGACGATGACCTAAGGTCGAAACTAGTTGAGAATAAATAACACATAAGAAATATTCCTGCTTGTCTTATTACTTTTTGTTCATACTATATATATATATATATATATATATATATTATATATACATATATATATATATATATATATATATAGTTAAGAATTAATGCAAAATGAACCAACGAATATTATAAAAAATGAATAGAATGAATAGAATAATTGTAAAAAGATATTTTCTGGGGGACCTCTCCCAAATGAAAATAATAACTTTTGAAAGAGGTCATTGATAGAAAAAACCTTTTTCACATTCTATGAGACTCTTTATCGATGCATTGAATTAATTATCATATAGAATATTGGAGAGGATAATTTAATGTCTTACCTTTGTACAGTTGTGTTGAGAAATAATTCGAATTTTTTCTGTCTAATCTTGTGTATCCTATTTCCGTTGCAATTGGCAACATTGTAACCTTATGAATTTAAGATAAAAGCGGTCAAGTGAAATATTTTTTAATACATTTTTACAGTCGTAAAAATAAAAAAATAATAGAATAAAAATTATTATAAAATTATTTATTAGTGAAATGTGTGGAAATGTGTCGAATTAGATTGATGAACGATTTAAGATATATATATATATATATATATATATATTATATATATATATATATATATATATATATACGATATATATTTTTTTTTTTTTTTGAAGGCAAAATAATGCAGATTCATGTTGAAAAACATATTTATTGAAGTATTCTTAATTTTCGGACAATATCCATCTTCAGAGAATTTATTATAGAGTTGAAAATGTTCCATCTGTGTTTTTTAAAGTCAACTTGGTTCTAATGACGTTGAGTTGATGGAGATATGAAATTTAGAAGAGATCGTATTCTTCCGTTAAGACTTCAAATTCGGTAAGAGATCGTGTGGGTCCGTTGAAATCCGTGAGTTGTTAAATTGCGGGACGTTTGAAATCATTTTTTTTCTTTTAAATCTATTTTCTCTAATTTTTTTTTTTTTTTTTTTATAAAGGAATTTATTATTATTATTTTTTCCTTTTTAATACTATAAAAACAAACAATTCCCCGCTCAGGGCATATTGAAATAGAATTTTTTTTTTTTTTTTTGCTCGTTTTTATAGTTAAAATAGAAGCATTAATTTTTTTTATAATACGATTTTTTTTCTTTTTAAGGCAAAATAATGCAGATTCATTAATCAAAATTAAGAATACTTCAATAAATATGTTTTTCAACATGAATCTGCATTATTTTGCCTTCAAAAAAAGAAAAAAAATATATCGTATTATAAAAAAATTAATGCTTCTATTTTAACTATAAAAACGAGCAAAAAAAAATTTATATATATATATATACACGCACACGCAAACATTTATCTATACACGCATGTATGTCCAAAAAGTCCACTTAAAAATTGACCTTGTGTCACATCCAACGCGTGGCTGAGGGATTGGGTAAAAATATACACGTGTACATATACGCATAAATACACATGTGTGCACATGCACATGTATATATATACTCAACTCGCGCACACATACTCATATGCATTCATACGCACACAAATTCGCACCTATGTATATATGTATTTATAGATAAAATCATATTTACAAAATACGTATAATTCTAAGTAATGTGTGTCTCTGTGTATTTAAGTACGAGTAAATATATTGTATAATCAAACACCACACACACACACACACACACACACAAACACACACACACACAAACACACACAACATATATATCCATATCTATATATATATCTATATCTATATCTCTCTCTCTCTCTCTCTCTCTCTCTATATATATATATATATATTATATATATATATATATATATATGGGCACCTCACGAGGTGTAATGGTTAGCGAACTAGATTAGAGGAGCATTGATAGTGAATTCGATTCTCACTGGACGGTCCGTACTTCTGGCCTTGTGACATGTCTGAGCTAAGCTCAGTAAATATATATATATATATATATATATATATATATATATATATATATATATATATATATATATATATACCTACAAAGGTATAAACATAAAGTACCTTTATTGCATATATATTTTTACCATCAGTGTATTATATATATATATATATATATATATATATATATAATATATACGCACACACACATTTATCTATATACGCATGTATCTTTTCTTGTTTATCGGGTGATCCGAAAGTCTTGTCACCCCTACAAATTGTTTTAACTTTCATTATTTTTTTTGTTTTGATAATATAATGTATAAGTTATGTTATTATTTTAACTCTAAAAAAACTTTAAAAATTAAATTATTTTCTAGAATTTCGGGTGGTATTAACTAATTATTTCACCTCTAAATGCCTTTCCTGTCTATATATTGACATCACTTTCTGTAGATGAGATATTACTACCTAGGTATGTGAACTGGTCTAATAATTTCACAGGCCTACTATCCAGTATGGAGATATCTCCATCTTGGTTGTAGAACATGAATTCTGTTTTATCTGAGTTCAGTTATACTGAAAGGTTAAATCTTACAGAATCTTTGAAAGGTAGACATGTAGCAAGCAGCAAAAGGTTTTGTTTCTGACAGGTTGTTAAAAAAACAGAAACGAATCGGCCTTATTTCCTATTCCTTCTGACAACTGAATTTATAAAATCTTTCCTTCTTTATATCGTTATCATATTAGCACGATTTTCAAAATAATCTTCTTTTTTTTTCCTAATGATATTGCATTTTCAATTCCAGTAATACCATTGTAAAAACTACGTCTTCCGGATTTTGTTCGTTCTATTTCATTCTGAAATCCATATCTATACATATAAAGTCGTCGGGGTGGCCGAAAGTCGGTATCAGCCAGACAACGAGGGTGTCTATCCCCTTTTCACTAGCGCTCGATCAAGGAGGTTGTTTTAGTGTCTAAAGTGGAGCGCCGTACCCACCATCAGCTCCTTACTTTACCGCACAGATCCCCGTGCAGCTCATACGCTGAGTTGGCGATAGCTGGTATCGAACCAGGAAACTTGAGGTTTCTAGGCGGACGCTTTACCGATTGAGCTAAAACGGCCCCATATCTATACATATATTATACATATATTAAGGGCAGTTGTGTGTATGTATGTATGTATGTATGTATTTCTGGCTGAAACTACGAAAATAAAACTATCAACGACAAAGTATATATATATATATGAAATTTAACATTATTAAAAACATATGATGTTTGTTATGTAATTGCTGACAGTACTGTTTCGACCAAATCGATAAGTTGGTCTTCATCAGAGAGCGACATAGATGGGAAGAGAAGATATCCGTTAAAAAAGACTGTTTACAGAAACGAACGCAGAGAGTTCAACCGCTGAAATTTTTGAAAATTGCATGTTCTGTTTTAAAAATAAAATAAATTTTATTTTTAATTTTTAAAACAATTTTATTTTTATTTTTAAAACAGAACATGCAATTTTCAAAAATTTCAGCGGTTGAACTCAGCGTTCGTTTCTGTAAACAGTCTTTTTTAACGGATATCTTCTCTTCCCATCTATGTCGCTCTCTGATGAAGACCAACTTATCGATTTGGTCGAAAGTATTGTCAGCAATTACATAACAAACATCATATGTTTTTTCATAATGTTAAATTTCATACTGTCGGATTAATTTCCATCTATTTTTCATATATATATATATATATATATATATATATATATATATATATATGTGTGTGTGTGTGTGTGTGTGTGTGTGTGTGTACGAATTATGTATTGTAGTGTAGTAAAATTTATATTTGTTAATGTAAAGTTACCATTTCACTGGCCTAGTCGTTGATTTCTCATTGGCTAGAGTCAAACAGTGTGAAGGGAACTTAGAAGTTAGAATTATGAGAATTTGGGAGTTTGTAGATGGGAGTAGATGCAAGAGTCTTAATGTTATAAAGATTCCATTTCATTTAGTAACCTTTGTAGGGTTACAACAGGAATCATGTCTGCCCTTCTATTTACTCATAGATAGAGGAATCATAGTTGCATTTTCTATTCTGTTACATTCCCCCTCTACTTCCTCAAGTCTTGTTAAAATTCGTTCCCTAATTTCAGCATCCTTATTCGCCGCAGGACCCTGGACAAAATGAAGCATTTCCATAAGCTATTAGCGCCGCATGAAATGCAAACAGCCTCGTTCGGAATTTGAACTCGGATAGCCGAGTATACTTTCTAAGTCGATAACTGTTACGTCAAAGCTGATATATATATATATATATATATATATATATATATAATATATATATATATATATATATATAATACATTTACCACAGAATGTGACACAATGTCAATTTTTAAGCGGGGTTTAACAGGTTTGAATTCAGAGTTTTCCTTCTCCTACACTGGTTACCTAGCCAAGGTTAAAGAGCCTAGTCTGCCTTACTATTTACCCATAGCTGGAGGGAGAGTAGTTGGATGCATACCTTTCCCAGGTGTATTAGCGCTATGTGAAATGCAAAGAGTCTTGTCCAGGATTTGAACTCGGGTCGACTAGACCATTTCCTACAACTCTAACCACGCGCCTCCAAGCTGATATATATACTGTTTTTAAAGCGCTAAGTGAAATGCAGACAGCCTTGTACAAGATTTGAACTCGGGTCGACTAGACCATTTCCTACAACTCTAACCACGCGCCTCCAAGCTGATATATACTGTTTTTAAAGCGCTATGTGAAATGCAAACAGCCTTGTCCAAGATTTGAACTTGGGTCGACAAGTCCATTTCCTGCGACTCTAACCACGTGCCTCCAAGATGCTTTTAAAGCTAATGGTTAAAAAAAAACGCAATTATTTTTGCACCAACGTTATAACTAGCAATAATATTTTCGCTATAGAATTTATATCGCCAACTTTTCTCTTTTTTCTCCCTAAAGGCCGTAAGTCTTTGACACACCAACAATTCCACAAGATGGAATATGAAAAGTAGAAAAACTTACTTTGACCGATCTTCTATAATAATAATAATAATAATAATAATAAAGAATGAATTC
>CM042153.1:17974537-17987037 GCA_023376005.1 Doryteuthis pealeii | reverse complement strand
TTCGAGTCACACACGAGCAGTCTCCCATGTCTATAACCTTGCTGATGAGACCTAATAGGTAGAAATGTACATCAGTGATGACATTTTCTCGATTTGTTAGCCTTACATTTGAACATATATGCCCGCCTAAATTCATTAATTTATTAACTAATTAATTTTCAAAATTAGGTATGACTTCAATTAAGCCCATCCTTCATATAATATATATATATATATATATATATATATATGTGTGTGTTGTGTGTGTGTGTGGTGTGTGTGTTTTGATTTAACAATATATTTACTCGTAATTAAATACACAGAGACACATCTTACTTAGAATTATACGTATGTGTGTGAGAAGGAATCATTTCGTAAATATGATTTTATCTATAAATACATATATACATAGGTGCGCATGAATGCATATGAGTATGTGTGCGCGAGTGTAGCATATATACCTATGCATGTGCACACATGTGTATTTATGCGTATATGTACACGTGTATATTTTTACCTAATCCTCAGCCACGCACTGGATGTGACACAGGTCAATTTTTAAGTGGACTTTTTGAACCATAGACCTTTTTGAACTTTAGGCACCCCTTTTGCTTTGCTGATTGATAAGTACATTTTTTTTCAGTTACACCTTCAACATCCGGTTGCTTGTTAGGGGTTAGGGGTTAGAGTTAGGGTTCTGATACAATAATTTGTACAGAATGTTATGGTTTCAAGTAACTATTCAAGTAACTAATTAATACTAATCATTTTTTGTACACAGTCATATGGTTTCAAGTAACTATTTCTATTTAATAATAATCTTCTTTTCTTTGCACACAGTATGGTTTCAAGTAACTAATAATAATCCTTCGAGTAACTATAATTGATACGAATATTTTACACACTGTCATATGGTATCAATTATTCCTATCTGATACAATAATTTTCAAACAGATGAGACCTTAACAGGTAATACCACTCCGGGTCAAAGTGGATCTGGGAGTAATGGCAATATAAAGGTTATTCCACCATTATCCAAATCTCCAGAACTGGAGCCTGGGCATCAGAAGTAATTTAATATCATATCCAGGACAGCGCTTTGGGGTGGATCTTACTCCTCTGCATGGTATATAGTCTAAGCCCCGACGACAGTGTAGCTGGGTGGGGTGGTGTTCTGCAAAGAAATGTTATAATAGAAGTTAACCTATTCTTAAATTCTCTAACATTTCACACAGCGTTGGATTGGAATGTTTTGGTTTGGTTTGTTTTACGGCATATCAACCTCAGTGGGTCATTTAATTTGCTTTATTTTATTATAATGGAGATTGTGTGTTTGTCTGTCTTTAACCAAGTCCAAATTCCCTTAGTTATTTACGTCACCTACTCCATGATTTTATTTAGACCCCAATTATTGATTAAAAATTATTTTACATTATTGATACTGTTGACTATATCTACAGGTATTTGCCTCATACCCCACTTGTATGGACTGGGCACAAGGCCTCGTTTTAACATGGGCCCACCCACAAGCCGAAGCTCATGGGTGGGAAAGAACAAAAATTGCGTCGATCCCTTTGGCATTCCCCTTCAAGAGCGGCGCCTCAGGCGCTGGGCAATAAACCCAGCCCTGCCCCCAAGGGGGCAGGTATTGCCTGGGGGGATAGCCCCCTGGGATCGACGCTATTAACTCGTAAAGATCCAGGGCCGAAGCCACCGGACCCCCGGCGTGGGCCGGAGCTACATGATATTTACCGCGTACCCTACTTGTACGGGTCAGGCACAAAGTCCCTATTAACGTGGACCACCCACAAACCGAAGCTCATGGAGTGGCAGGTGAAAAATTGCGTCGATCCCGTCGGCATTCCCCCTCAAGGGGCGCTCAGGCACTGGGCAATAAACCCAGCCCTGCCCCTTTAAATCAAGGGGCAGGTGTTGCCTGGGGGATGGCCCCCTGGATCGACGCTATTAACTCGTAACGATCCAGGGCCGAAGCCACTGGACCCCCGGCGTGGGCCGGATCTACATGATATTTACCGCGTACCCCACTTGTACGGGTCAGGCACAAAGTCCCTTAACGTGGGACCAACCACAAGCCGAAGCTCATGGGGTGGCAGGTTGAAAAAATTGCGTCGATCCCGTCGGCATTCCCCCTCAAGGGGGGCGCCTCAGGCGCGGGCAATAAACCCAGCCCTGCCCTTTAAATCGAGGGGGCAGGTGTTGCCTGGGGATGGCCCCCTGGGATCGACGCTATTAACTGTAAGATCCAGGGCCGAAGCCACTGGACCCCCGGCGTGGGCCGGATCTACATGATATTTACCGCTACCCCACTTACGGTCAGGCACAAAGTCCCTATTAACGTGGGACCACCACAAACCGAAGCTCATGGAGTGGCAGGTGAAAAATTGCGTCGATCCCGTCGGATTCCCCCTCAAGGGGCCTCAGGCACTGGGCAATAAACCCAGCCCTGCCCTTTAAATCGAGGGCAGGTGTGCCTGGGGGATGGCCCCGGATCGACGCTATTAACTCGTAAAAATCCAGGCCGAAGCCACTGGACCCCCGGCGTGGGCCGGAGCTACATGGTATTTACGCGTACCCCACTGTACGGGTCAGGCACAAAGTCCCTATTAACGTGGGACACCCACAAACCGAAGCTCATGGAGTACAGTGAAAAATTGCGTCGATCCCGTCGGCATTCCCCCTCAAGGGGGGGGCGCCTCAGGCACTGGGCAATAAACCCAGCCCTGCCCCTTTAAATCAAGGGGGCAGGTGTTGCCTGGGGGGATGGCCCCCTGGGATCGACGCTATTAACTTGTAAAGATCCAGGGCGAAGCCACTGGACCCCCGGCGTGGGCCGGAGCTACATAATATTACCCGTACCCCACTTGTACGGGTCAGGCACAAAGTCCCTATTAACGTGGACCACCCACAGCCGAAGCCCATGGAATGGCAGTGAAAAAATTGCGTCGATCCCGTCGGCATTCCCCCTCAAGGGGGCGCCTCAGGCACTGGGCAATAAACCCAGCCCTGCCCTTTAAATCAAGGGGGCAGGTGTTGCCTGGGGGGATGGCCCCCTGGGATCGACGCTATTAACTTGTAAAGATCCAGGGCCGAAGCCACTGGACCCCCGGCGTGGGCCGGAGCTACATACTAATAACATGCAATTGTATTTATATATACAACAAAATACCGGTTTACAGTCTGAACGGGAAGGCTAATTTGCATATTGATATTAAAAATTTGATTTTAATAAATATGTGCTCAGTATTATTGATTTATAATTGTTTGGTTTTATCTTAATGAATATGAGCAAAAATCTCGGGGATAAATCTTAAAAGAAATCTATTAACAACAAGAAATAATTGTGATTTTATTCTTATTTAGCCTAGTTAAATGACTTTGTTAACAAACGCTGTTAAATGTGTAGATACATTTTTAGAATTCAAAGTATTCGATCATATAATGATAATGGTAATTTTCGGGTTTTGTTGTCCTGGCCTCCTGTCCTAAATTTACAGCCCCCTCCCGTTTTTTTTTTATAACAAGTAAATGTAAAATATCGCTTTCTTATTGCATTGATTTATCGATAATAAAAAAAAGACCTCCAAACCGCGACTCGGGCCGTAAATTCACCAAACGCCACCTTAGAAAAATATAGTGTAATTTAGGGCAGGAGGCTAGGACGACAAAACCCGAAAATACCCAAATAAATTCCACAATATCTGCAATGCCAAAAAGTACACAGCATCATCGCATCATCGCGTCGTCGTCGTCGTCGTCGTCGCTCTTCTTGGGTCGAGATTCGCGTCGTAAATAAAACAGCATCGTGCCCGATTACGAACGGATTACGACACGGGATAGCTTACCGCGCGTCGTCAATTTTGAACACGAAAATGGTCACGTTCCGCTGTTTCGAATATCGTTATTCGCCCACTAAGATGGCCGTTCTGTGATAAATGGTTTGGGATTGGTGGAATCAGTCGGAATTTGATTTTATGATCATGTCGCAAACCAAAGACGCACGACGTATCCTGAACACATGCCCCACGTTATATTACCCCACACATCTCTTAATACGCATAGATATATATATAGGGCCGGGTTAGCTCAGTCGGTAGAGCGTTCAGCTAGAAACCACAAGGTTCCTAGTTCGATTCCGGTCCTCGCCAACTCAGCGTATGAGTAGCACAGGGATATGTGCGGTAAAGTAAGGAGCTGATGGTAGGTGTGGCGCTCCACCTCAGATGCCAAAAACGATCTCCTTGGTCTAGCGCAAGTGAAAAGGGGATAGACTCCCTCGCTGATTGGCTGATACCGACTTTAGGCCGCCCCGACGACTTTACTTTTACTTATATATACATGGAGGGCACCTCACGTGGTATAATGGCTAGCAAGCTAGATTTGTAGACCATTGTTAGTGAGTTCGATTCTCATTGGGCACCCATAATTATGTCCTTGTGCCACATCTAAGCTTAGTTTAGTAAATAACTATATACGTACATAGAGGTGCGTGGTGCAATGGTTAGAGTCGTAGGAAATGGGATCGTCGAGACGAGTTCAAATCCTGGACGAAGCTGCAGTTAACATAGCGCTAATACCCTTGGGAAATGTATAAATCCAACTATTCTCCCTCCAGCTATGGGTAAATAGTAGGGCAGACTGGGCTCTTTAACCGTGGCTAGGTATCAAGTCTAGGATAAGGAAAACTCTGAATTTAAACCTGCTAAACTCTGCTTAAGAAATTGACCTTGTGCCGTATCCTGCTCGTGCAGAGGTGGTTGGTAAATATATATATACGTACATGTTTGCAAATTGCCATGTATATTATGACCTGCGCATGCGCTGATAATGTCAAAGAAAAACCCCAAGTACCCTTGATAGAATACATTTGTGACCTGGTTTTGTAGGTAAAATGTTTATATATTTCCATGGTGGATTTGTAATGTTTTTTAAGCATTTGGATTATTGGCGCAATCCAGTCTTCCTGCTTTTGGTTTGGCTTGGTTTCTTTGTTTTGTGGCACATCAACCATGGTCATCTAATGCCAAAGCCATCCTTTGAGAAAAAGACAGTCGTTGTACTATTTAGCCTATAGCTGAGGAGATAAGGGAGTTCATACCTTTCCCAAGGGTATTAGTCCGAAAGTGAACGTAATAGCGAGACTCGAACTCGCTTTCTACGATGTCAAAGTTCATCACATTACCTGCTACACCACGGAGAACCCACCTCCTGCTTTTATTTGCTGTTGTGCTGAACGAAGCTAAGTTGAATAAATATAGTATGTATTTACCCAACCCCTCCGCGACGGACAGAGTGTGGCAAGAGGTCAATATTTATGCGGAGAAAAATCTGAGGTTTCATTCTCCGAAACTGTTTGCGTAACCAAGGCTAAAAACCCACTGTTCTCTACATAGCTGGAGAGAGAGAGAGAGAGAGAGAGAGAGAGAGAGAAGAGAGAGAGAGAGAGACGTGCATATAGGGAGACAGATAGAAAGACAGAGACAGATACAGTGACAGAGAGAGACAGACAGAGACACAGACACAGACACAAAAACAGTGACACACACAGATAGAGAGAGGGGGAGAGAGATTGAGAAAGGAGACACACAGAGACGAAGACACACACACACACACACACACACACACACACACAGATAGAGACAGATAGAGAGAGAAACACGTACACAAATAGAGAGAGAGAAAAAAAGAGAGAGAGAAAGAAAGAGCGGGAAGAGGAAAAACAAAATGGAAGCCGGTTTATTGTAATAAATCTATTATCCTAGAGAGAGAGAGAGAAAGAGACAGAGAGAAAGAGACAGTGAGAGAAAGAAAGAGAGAAAAAGAGAGAGAGAAGAGAGAGAAAGAGAGAGAGAGAGAGAAAGAGAGAGAGAAGAAGAGAGAGAGAGAGAAAGAGAGAGAGAGAGAGAGAGAGAGAGAGAGAGAGAGAGAGAAAGAGAGAGAGAGAGAGAGAGAGAGAGAGAGAGAGAGA
This sequence comes from Doryteuthis pealeii, assembly GCA_023376005.1. NCBI lineage: Eukaryota > Metazoa > Mollusca > Cephalopoda > Myopsida > Loliginidae > Doryteuthis > Doryteuthis pealeii. The sequence continues at coordinate 17,981,072 of CM042153.1, read as the reverse complement.
GAGAGAGAGAGAGAGAGCAGATGGATTTATGCTTTTCCAGAGGTCATTAGTGCAGAAAGGATCTGAACTCAAATTGCAGATTCTATATCCTACAACGATAAACGTTACGCAAAGTGCGCTTCCTCCTTTAATAGATATAGTAGTAGTTATCATTTACTAAGCATTGATTAATCTGGAAGAAACGTGAAATACTTAGTCATGTACATTTGTTACGATTTTGTGACCATTTTTAGGCTTCAAGTGAGAGCACTTTACAATGGAGATCCCTTGTGTTAAGCAGAGTGAGATCTTTAGTGAATAGTCCTTTGGTTGTTCCTTGGTGTCCCTTAGTGTTGGGTATGATCATTTGGTTGTTCCTTAATGTCCCTTTGCAGCATCCAGTATCCACATATGTTATATTCCGCTGTGTGCTCCTTTGAAATATGGGATTAATTTCCTAGCACTAGATGCCGTCTAGACGACTTGCCAAGTGTTATGTACTCATTTTATATTAGACGTATCTTGACGTTTTATAATTTCTGTGACCATTTTTAGGCTTCAAATGAGAGCACTTTACAATGGAGATCCCTTGTGTTAAGCAGAGTGAGATCTTATGTGAAGAATCCTTTGGTGTCCCTTAGTGTTGGATATGATCCTTTGGTTGTTCCTTGTGTTGGGTAGAATCCTTTTGTTGAGCAGAGTCATTGCTTGCAGATTCGCTCAGCTGTTTCGAATACGTGAAATTGATATATATATTTTATTTATTTATTTTAATATTCACTTCAATGTGTATATTCTAAAAGTTTTTATTTTGTGAGAATGGTTAGTTTTAAAGTGGTTAGTTTTAAAAACGGACATAAAATGGGGTTCAGTTCACCCAATGGCAGGAATCCACGAGGAAACAGCTATGGATTACCGAATTTGATCTATTAATTACGTTAAAGTCCGGTGATTAAATAGTTAACTAGCCACGTATTCGAACTGTTGATTGGCTGGCTTTAATCGACGCGCCGACGCAGAGTCTATAAGTTTAATTGGTGGACTTCAGCACACCTTATATACCGAAACAATCCAACACTATTAGCTCTCAACGAAGCTCCAAATTTTCAAGTAGGAGTTTGTCGTGTCATGTATTTTCGAACAGAAAAAACGTCCTGTTGGCGGGGTTCAGAATATGCTGACTGTGTCCCCTGTAGAGGATTAAATTCGGTCCTAACAGGGTGTCCAGAGTATGACACTAAGCTGAATATGATAGTGAGGCTCCAGTTCTGGATATCTCAAGGGGTGTGGGTGCTGAGTGACAGGTCTCCGGGGCTCTTCTGAGTATTCTAGCCGATCTTACCAATGATGTAGTTTGGATGGTCTCGGTTCTTCCTCTGATCTCCACTTCCTCCAAACTCTTTTTCAGGTTCTTGGGAACCGTTCTAAGGACGCTAATTGGTAGGAACTTTAGTTTCATGTTCCACAATTTTCTCAGTTCTCTGGCAAGGTCCAAGTATTTGTTTATATTTCAACTTTCTACCTCTTTCACTCCATCAGGACTCACTTTGGCCTATCTTGGCTAGACGGGCGGTCGGAGAGGCCCCCTCCGATCAATCGATGTCAAGCCCTAGCACCTATATGATTTTCCCAACCCTATTGCCCTTACTATGATGGTTTTTGGAGTTTGAGGAATGTGGAGCACACTCTGACCCGGAGTTGTTAGGGTCCATCTATGGTTAAATAGAAAAATGTATTATTATCCATTACCATTAAATGACCCACTGAGGTTGATATGCCGTGGACTGAAAAATCTACGAGATGACATGTTAATTAACACTGATTAGGTGATCTGTCTGTATCTCAAAGTCTCATAGAATCTTATGTGTCTTATTCTCCAAGACAGATTCAGGTTTGTACATATACCATTTTGTTGCATTTAATTTCTTGCACAATTCCTAGTGGATTATTCATCGACATTGCTGTCTTGGAGGGCTATATATTTCTCGTGCTCCTGAAGTTACAGCGCCTTCTGTGACTGTGAAGTCCAGTGTTCGAAAAACAACCCCGGCAACAGATGTCACATGTGAAGGCGATCTATGAAGACGTTGATGTGCCGGTGCTCTGTTGCCATCGCATTCTTCTGGACCTCTTGGCTTCATGGTGTTGTGCCAAGGTGATTTCAGTCATGAATAGTCCGCTACGGAGAACCTGCCGCCACCGAGGGCGGTGCTGAGCCAAATTTTCCCGGCTGGAAGGGGTGATGTTAAAGCACCTGAGATCATTCTTACAGATATCCTTAAATCACAGCTGGGGGCGACTAATCTGTCTCTTACCAAACGAAAGTTCTTCATAGAGCATGTCTCTAATAATAATAGTGGATTATTATTATGAGGTTTTCACACGTAGCGGTGGTTCACTGGAGGTTGAGTGACTGGAGGCCTCCTCAGGTCTCCGGGACTCTTCTGAATATCCTAGCTGATTCCAACAGTGCTGTAGTTTGGATGGTCTCGATTCTTCCTCTGATTTCCAATGCACTCAAATTATTTTCCAGAGCTTTGGGGACCGTTCCAAGGGAACCAATTACAATTGGTACGACCATCACCTTCCTGTTCCAAAGTTTCCTCAGTTCTCTGGTAAGGTCAGAGTATTTGTCTATATTTTCCATTTCTTTCATTTTCACTCGGTGGTCGGCCGGGACGGTAAAATCTACGAGATGACTTGTCGATTAATACTAGGCCCGGTCTCCTAGCCGGGATTAGGTGATCCGTCTGTACCTCGAAGTCCCAGAGAATGTTATGCGTCTTGTTCTCCAAGACAGGTTCAGGTTGGTGCATATACCATTTAGTTGTATGGTGAAAATTGGATTTCTTGCACAATTCCCAGTGGATTACTTTCATTATTATTATTATTATTATTATTATTATATTATTATATTATTATTATTATACCTATAATCGTTCTCTAAAGATAAGTAATTTCCGGTTACTATGGAGACTAGCAACGTATTATGTCAGCAAATACGTCGAACACCCACGACCAATCAGATGAGCCTTCCTTGTTGAGGTAATACGAAACACAATCATTTCCGGTTGAACGTGCCTTTTACATACAATTTCCTACCAAGTGTGACTTCCCAATAATAAATGATAATAAACTTCTAGCTCCAACGTATCTGCCCGTCCGTCCAATCATCTCTCTCTCTCTCTCTCTCTCTCTCTCTCTCTCTATCTATATATATATATATATATATATATATATATATGGGAACAAGTCTGCTACTATTGGTTTCATGCTATCCAAACTAATTGTTTAAGCGGAGCAATCGTCGGGTAGCGAAATATGTTTTTTTTTAATTAAGTAATAATCCTAACCAAGTTTTGGTTGTTACTATTTTGGTTGTTACTTTGTTTTTTGAGCAAGAAATGATAGGGAAGACAGAACAGGTAGTATATGTTTAGTAAGTAAAAGTAAAGTCGTCAAAACGGCCTAAAGTCGGTATCAGCCAATCAGCGAGGGAATCTATCCCCTTTTCACTTGCGCTAGACCAAGGAGATTATTTTAGCGTCTGAGGTGGAGCGCCACACCTACAATCAGCTCCTTACTTTACCGCAGAGATCCCTGTGCTACTCATGCGCTGAGTTGGCGAGGGCCGGTATCGAACTAGGAACCTTGTGGTTTCTAGCCGAACTCTCTGCCGACTGAGCTAACCCGGCCCTTAAAAACGTGCAGTATATTCTTGGTTATTGTAATATTGTAATATAGACATCTGTTTAGTACTATGGGTCAAATTTGATAAAGTTAATAAAGAAGAAGTGGAAGGAAGGGATATAGTCGCAGGGTGAGCAGACTGTGAAAAAACAAAAACAAAACAAGAACGGAAGATTTGTTGTTTTTTTTGTTTTTTTTTAATTATTTTCATCTTTGTCTGCGTTGTCACCATACTCGCGAAGATGGCATGTCCACTTCCGGTGAAATTGTTGAACAAGTCATGTGATCATTGACGGACCAGTTATATATCACTTGTTGACATCCGGGCTATCTCATGCGAGACGGTGATAAAACAAAGTGCATTCACTGCGCATGCCCGGGACACACTAAATGCACGCAAAAAGCAGCCACCTTTGCATCTATATATACAATCCTCCAAGCAGACAAACGCACGAACGTTGGTTTATTATGAATTAATGTTTCTTCTCATTTTCACTATCATCCCCGCCCTCGTCATTGTTTTTGTTTTTTTTTAATTTTAATATAATGGATATTGTGTGTTTGTCTGTCTGTAACTGAAACTATATCACTACTCCAGTCACAATTACTCTTAGTTATTTACGTCACATTTTCCATGATTTTATCTTTATTTAAACCTCAATTATCAATTAATTTTTTACATTATTAATACTGTTGGCCTGATCTACAGGTATTTGCCTCATAGCCCACTTATATGGGCTGGGCACAAGGCCTCGTTTTAACGTGGGCCCACCCACAAGCCGAAGCTCATGGGTGGGAAAGAACAAAAATTGCGTCGATCCCTTCGGCATTCCCCCTCAAGGGGGCGCCTCAGGCGCTGGGCAATAAACCCAGCCCTGCCCCTTTAAGTCAAGGGGGCAGGTATTGCCTGGGGGCATAGTCCCCTGGGATCGACGCTATTAACTTGTAAAGATCCAGGGCCGAAGCCACTGGACCCCTGGCGTTGGCCATATCTACATACTGATAACATGCAGTTGTATTTAAAAATACAACAAAATACCGGTTTACAGTCTGAACGGGAAGGCTAATTTGCATATTGATATTAAAAATTTGATTTTAATAAATATCTGCTTGGTATTATTGATTTCTAATTGTTTGGTTTTATAAGCAAAAATATCGGGGATAAATCTTAAAAGAAGTCCATTTACAAAAAGAAATAACTGTAATTTTATTCTTTACTTCCTAATTTAACTAAATAGTTAAATCAGGAAAATTCAGCAATGAAAGACGAGATTGATAGAGTAAGTTTCAATTGTTCTATTTTTGCTTCAAATCTTTTTATCTGCATTCTTATTTAGTTTCATTATCTTTTCTAATTTAATATAATATTTCATTACATTAAAGCTTAAATACTTGCACCCTACGGAGGGTGCATATATTTGCTAGTTATAATAATTCCTTTTTCTATCACAATGTCTTTAGTCTTTAGTTTCTTTGTGCTCCAATTGGAGTTAAGTGACAAGTCTTCTTTTGTTTTTTTTGTTTTTGTTTTTGTTGTTGTTTTTTGTGGTATTTTACAGTTTTGGTATTCGATGTTTAAAAATCCTATGGTATTTTTAGGAGCCAGCTTAGCTCAGTCGGTAGAATATCCACCTAGGAATCGCAAGGTTCCTGGTTCTATACCGGTCCTCGCCAACTCAGCTTGGGTAATCTAATTTGTGTGGTAAAGTATCTACGAGCTGACAGTATGCGTGGTGCTCCTCCTCTGCAAAAAACAATCAATATTATTAGAATTTTGTGTGAAATAAATATTAAATATGTGAAAAAGTTTTCAACGGAAAAATTACTCCGTTTTTGTACAAAATGACACGAGACTGGATCGATGTTGAGGCTCCATTTCAAGAGATCTGAGAGTGTGTAGTACCCCTCCATTGCCATTACTCCCAGGTCGACTCATTACTTATTAGGGTCCCATCTATGAGTCAAATAGACCTGTTTAAAAAATATTCATATTAGATAGGACTGTACGCACACTGTTATGTGATTCCAAGTAATCCTAACTAATGCGAATAATTTTCAAACAGATCTATTTGACCTATAGATTTGACCCTAATAGGTACTACCACTACGGGTTAGAGTGGACCTGGGAGTAATGGCAATAAAAGGGTACTCCACACTCTACATATCTCCAGCGTTAGAGCCTTATCCATAGTGACCTAGGTGATGAATGGGTAAAAGATAAAAGAAGATAAAAAATTAATTCAAAATAGATTGTTTGTTTGTTTGTTTGTTTTGTTTTACGGCATATCAACCTCAGTGGGTCATTTAATGCCGATAAAGTTTTGAAATAAATCAATTCTTAATGGATAATACAATTTTTTTATAAATACATTTTTCTATTTAACCCATAGATGGGACCCTAACAGGCACTACCACTCCGGGTCAGAGTGGACCAAGGAGCAATGGTGATGAAGGGATGCTCCACATTCCCCAAACCTCCCAAACTGGAACCTCACCATCATATACAGTTTAACGTCATTCCCAGGACATGTAGACCCACAGCCACCGCCTTCTAGCACCCATATGATAAAAGGGGTTGGGGCTTGCCATAAGGGCAATAGGGTTGGGAAAATCATATAGGTGCTAGGGCTTGACGTGACCAGCCGATTGATCGGAGGGGGCCTCTCCGACCGCCCGTCTAGCCCAAGATAGGACCAAAGTGGAGTATTGCATGTCATGAACTGCTCATCCACCCGGGCTCTATCCTTAAGCATCACGGGTCGCCACCCATGGCCAACAGGTGGTCCCATGGGGTAGTCTTACCCCTTCAAAATAGAATAAAATCACATTAAAATGTATATATAGTACAATAATATACTAGCATCGA
>CM042153.1:17954537-17972037 GCA_023376005.1 Doryteuthis pealeii | reverse complement strand
CTTCTTTTACTTTTTTAACTTCTTTTTTCTTTTCTTTTCTTTTTTCTTTCTTTATTCTTTCTCTATTTATATTTCATTCTCTTCCTAGCTCTTATAAGTAAATAATAATAAATAATAAATACCCTTGGGAAAGGTATGAATCCAGTTCTTCTTCCAGCTATGGGCAAATAGCAGGACAGACTGGACTCTTTAACCATGGCTAGGTAACCAGTCTAGGAGAAGAAAAACTCTGAATTCAGACCTGTTAAACTCCGTTTAAGAAATTGACCTTGTGTCGCATCCTGCTCATGCGGAGGGATTGGTAGATATGTATAAATACTAGCTTAAGTTTACTTAAGAGTTATTGCAAATAATTCAATATGTAAAAAGTATAATAATCTTGATTTAACACTCTATCGCTCTTTTTATTTATTTATTTCTTTTCATGTTTCCATTTTGTTCGATTGAAACAAATTAACGTTATCGCTTCTAAACCTATATTTCTATCTTTACCGTACTCTCTTTTTTTTTCTTTTTTTCTTTCTTATTATATTTTTCTGGGTAACATACCCTTTTTCTTCCCTTTCTTTCTTTATAATAAAAACGGAATGACCCATCATTTATCTGAGGAAATAAGAATTAATTGGATAAGCAACACCAGATAATCAGGGTTCACATTTTCGCATTTCATTTTGGACGATTTGGACGGTCTGATTTTTAACCAGAGAGTGTTGCAAGCTGACAACGGTTGGAAGATTAAGAAACAAGAGTATTAATATATAGTGTTGTAACAAGAGTATCAGAGTTAACAGAGAAATAATAGGAAGAAACACAACGAGTATTAAGGACACAGAAAAAGGTTTACTAAGCAAATAAACAAGTTGAACAAATTATTAGCAATTACTAGGTTAGATTTTTTTAATCCTCGTGAGATCTCGTTGTTTCTCTCTTCCAAGGGTTTGTCAGATAAATAAACGATCCCATTCTTATTATTACGGTACTATATGACAAATAGTATGAAATATATTTTACAAATATTAATAAATATATAAAAGTATTTTGTAATTTGCTTGAAGCATTGCAAAAAGTATGTTATTATATTTTACCCCTTCATCACCATTACTTCTAGGTCCAGTCTAACTCACCACGGTAGTACCCCTTCTATGGGCTAAATAGAAAAAAATTGAATTTTTTAAAAACATTGAGTACCCATCAAGAATGAATAAAACACAACGTCTTTGGCATAAAATGACCCAATGGATAAAAATCCATCTCTCTCTCTCTCTCTTCTCTCTCTCTCTCTCTCTCTCTCTCTATATATATATATATATATATATATATATATATATATATATATATTATATATATTTATATATATTTGTGCGTGTGTGTGTGTGTGTTAGTGTTTTCTGGTGATACGTAAAATAAATGAAATAAAATTAACAATTGGATGCCAATATATGCTAAGTAATATTAATATATACATATATATATATATATATATATATATATATATGTGTGTGTGTGTGTGTGTGTGTGTGTGTGTGTGTGTGTTGTGTTAGTGTTTCTGATGGTATGCAAAATAAATTAAATAAAATTAACAATTGGATGCCAATATATGCTAAGTAATATTAATATGTATGTGTATGTGTGTGTGTGTGTGTGTGTGTGTGTGTGTGTGTGTGTGTGTACATCGCTCATGTTAGCATTAATAATGCATCAATATTTATTTACCTGATATTAAGCGGTGATTCTATTAACCGATTCTCTTCTTTAATATAAAATAGCATGATCTTCAGTTAGCGGGAAAAAAGGTAAAAATAGTTCAGGCGCTGAAAAGAAAGAAAGGAAGAAAGAAAGAAAGAAGGAGAAGAAAGAAAGAAAGGAACTTAACAGATAACAAAAGCTAGTATTCAAGAAACGTAAAGGCCTTAAATAGAGCTAGAGAGTGGGAGAGAGAGATATGAGGGAGAGAGAGGGAGAGGGAGAGAGAGCAAAAGAGAGGGTATAGAAAGGTAAATTAATATGAAATAGCCTGAACATCAGTTAGGGGGGAAAGGGTAAAATAGTTAAGGCGCTGAAAGAAAGAAAGAAAGAAAGAAAGAAAGAAAGAAAGAAAGAAAGAAAGAAATTTAAAAGTCAAATAACAGATGACAAAAGTTAGAATTCGAGAAACGTAAAGGCCTCAAATAGAGAGAGAGAGAGAGAGAGAGAGAGAAAGAGGGGGAGAGAGAGAGACTATAGAAAGACAAACGAGCCATCTTTTCGAATTTCGACTGCGAGGTAAAGAGGGAGAGAGAGAGAGAGAGAGAGAGAGAGAAAGAGAGAGAGACAAACGAGCCATCTTTTCGAATTTTGACCGCGAGTTAAATAGAGAGAGAGAGAGAGAGAGAGAGAGAGAGAGAGAGAGAGAGAGAGAGGTGAGAGAGAGAGAGAGACGAGCCGTCTTTTCGAATTTCGGCCGTGAGGTAGCAATCATCATATCGAGGCTCTTAAGCGAAAATGGCCACTGAAGAAATAATGATAAGATAACAGTCGATAAAATGTCGGATGATTTGTTTTTACGATTGTTTAGAAATTGACATCGGCAAAGAATCAAGAGAAATAGAAATTATTTGTGGGTTCCGTTTTGTCAACGAAGAGGGAAAATATCCCGTAAAGAAGAGGTTGTTTTGTTAGGACCATTGAAATAATTAAAAATGAAATAGGCCAATGAATAAATAATGAATGAGATAGATAGATAGATAGATAGATAGATAGATATGAACAGACTGAGAGAGATAGATAGATAGATAGATAGATAGATATATAGATAGATTGATAGATAGATATGAAAAGACTGAGATAGATAGATAGATAGATAGATAGATATGAACAGACCGAGAGATAGATAGATAGATAGATAGATATGAACAGACTGAGAGAGATAAATAGATAGATAGATATGAACAGACTGAGAAAGAGAGAGAGATATGAACAGACTGAGAGAGAGATATATATAGATATGAACAGACTGAGATAGATAGATAGATAGATAGATAGATAGATAGATATGAACAGACTGAGATAGATAGATAGATAGATAGATAGATAGATAGATAGATATGAACAGACTGAGATAGATAGATAGATAGATAGATAGATATGAACAGACTGAGAGAGAGAGAGAGAGAGAGAGAGAGAGAGAGAGAGAGAGAGACATGAACAGATTGAGATAGATAGATAGATATAGATAGATAAGTATTCCGTGAAAATTACACAGGAACAACCCGCTAAAGTGTGGGTATATTAATCGGATTATATATATATATATATATATATATATATATATATATATAATTTAATATACCAAACTTATTGGTAAATCCTCGCGGTGAGAAAAAACCCAGCAAATAGTTTGATTGTAAAAATATACTACCAAACATCACCCGGGGAGAAAAAAAATTTTCGAAAAAAGAAAAGACCAAGATAATCGTACAAACCAAAAATAATCTATTGGTACAATATTTTGGCCAAAAGAAAAAACAATTTATATCCATATATAATATATATATATATATAAGATATGTATATTCATACAAAACCGCCAGGAAACTAAAGCTAATAAGTAAAAAGTTCTCAATACCTAAGTAGAGCAAATAATAAAAATAAATCTAATGAGTCAGATCTTAGCCCTGAAGAGCATTAAGCGAAACTTTTAGTAGGTTCGTCTGACTCATTAGATTTATCTTTATATATATATATATATATAATATATATATTACATTGTAATTTTTGTGATCCTGGGTTTCATAATTTAGCGTATTCGTCTGTTAGAGTAGAAATATTTTGTTTTAGTATAGCCACTCTTTAGCGGACTGTTCCTGTGCAATGTTCACGGTATATATATATATATATATATATATATATATATATATATATATATTCGTTAGTATATATCGGAGTCGTTAGTATACATCGCTGAAGAGACTTAATAAAGTCGAAACAGTCTGTACGGTGTTCTGCATGGCGAGCCATCCTTTGCGGGATTTACTTGTCAAGATTATTTTCTATAATTATCGAATTTTATGCGATACATGCATTTATAATTGCCTTCAAGCAAAAATATAAATAATAATTTATTCAACATTGCTTCTATAAAAACAAACATCCAAAAATCTTATTCACTTCGCCGAAGAGCTTACGGCCGGGTTTGTTTACTAAATAAACGTCCACTTGCCTACTATGGCAGGGGCGTGTAATAGTATCATTTGACAAGGTTAATTTCGCAGGGATTGTTCGCTATGTACCGGCGGCCGAACGGATATGGTCTCTGACTATGCCTGTGAAGTCCCGGTTTCGATTCCTGTCGGAGGGGAGTCGTTAGTATACATCGCTGAAGAGACTTAATAAAGTCGAAACAGTCTGTACGGTGTTCTGCATGGCGAGCCATCCTTTGCGGGATTTACTTGTCAAGATTATTTTCTATAATTATCGAATTTTATGCGATACATGCATTTATAATTGCCTTCAAGCAAAATATAAATATATATATATATATATATATATATATATATATATATATATATATATATATTAGAACAAGGAAGAGTCCGATATAAACCCCGCTTCGGTTCTGAGCAGAAACCAAACTAACTTTTTGGCACATAGATATGAAATAATCATAGAAAAAATCTTTGTCATAGATGCAGTGCCACATTGGGATGTTGATCTTGCTAGGAAAAAATAAAAAATAATCAATAACTTAAAATTGGTTAACTTTCAGACTTTTTCTATGGTAGTTTTGGATTCCTTGGGCAAAAATCGTTTTATAAGCCAATTTTTAGTAGTAGGAAAGCTCTAGAACTCATTTTACAGACAAAAATAGATTACAAAAAGTCGTCATTTTTCGTGACCCCCTCAAATTTGGAAAGCTAAAAATCGACATATTTCCGCCAATTCTTGGAATTAGAAGCTCAAAGTTTGAGGAATTGTCTAACTTTAACATAGTCCACACATGTACAAAAATTCAGAAAAATTGAAGGGGGTGGGTGACATAGCCTGGATGATTTGAACTGGAATTACCCAGGAGATTTCCAAGGAGGCGTAACAAACAAATGAATAAATGACGTAATGTGCAGAACAAGGAAAATAATTAGGTTTGCGCAGCTTCGGTTTATTTTTTGTCTTTTTTTAAACAATCCCGAAACAACTGTTTTTGTTTTCTATTAAAAATGTTTTCTTTTAATTTTCCTAAAGTTTCTCCTTGTTTTTTTGTCAGGGCAATCTGTTTACATTTACCAATGATATTTTATTTCAAATTGCAAATATCTTAAAAATCTTCACATTTCTATTCGAGTGTTTACTTCACGTTTGTTATTGTTTAAAAACAATGAATCAATCTTATCACCTGGAAAATGTTCAACAAAAGTGCAAGATCAGATGGATCAATCTATCTATCTGTCTATCTGTCTGTCGATCTGTTTGTTGATTGGTTGGTTTTTACATTTATCTATCTATCTATCTATCTATCTATCTATTGTGATATATCGCTGGTACATCAACCAGTATACACATGCTAGAATTATAAGAAAACTTTATCTGAAAGAAAGAAATAAAAAGAAAAGAAAACCCAAAGATGTGTGGGCGAGCAAAGGAAGTAAGATTCAACCGGTCTTGTATTTTTTACGGAGGAATGCTTACATTCCTACTACTGCCTATGTGCTTAGAAGACAATTGTACTCCCCCCCCCACACACACACCTTAGGTGATGGAGGAAAGTATGCATGTAGATTTCAATCGTGACTCCACGACCCTAAGAGTACACCTTACCCCAGGACTGTTGCTATGACAACGATTGAGACGGCTTTTCGCGCGAAGAAATCGCGCAAGGCAAGACACAGTTGAAAGAATCATACGACCGCTAGCACCTGAAACTTTTTGCTCTGAAAAATTCGATACTTGATCGAAATACAGGAGGACGGAAGAATTAAAGATATTTTACTACGAATTAAAGCTAATTCATTTTGGATGGAAAGAACGAATCACCGTTGATAAAAAAAAAAAAAAGAGTAAAAGGGAAATGAACAATCTTTTTTGAAAAAGACTTCATTTCGAGTTACAACATATCATATTTTGTATTCTGTGAATTCCTATTGCCTGTCATATATTTTATGTAATGTTGATATGGTTGATATATGTATATGTTCAATTGCTCACCCACTCATTTAACAATAAGAATCATATATTCATTTTACTCCACTGAACCCGTGTAGATTTGTATACATGCATTTACCCCCTTTTTTAATATATAAACAAATTGTAATTAAATGTTAATAAATGTTTCTGTGTTTATCCGAAATCCTGGTCGTTCTTCGTCATTCAGTGTTGTTGCCATTCATCGGTCTTCTACCCTTTCACGGGAGCAAAGAGAAAAGTCTTGAATCCCATCCCATTTGTATTATTATCAATTATATGGACACCTCAAACGACAAATCGGAGAGGTTGCACATAAACAGATTTGGACATGGTTAAGAAGAGGAAACCTCAAGAGAGAAACTGAATCACTAATAATTGCTGCACAAAATAATGCCATAAGAACAAATTATTTCAAAGAAAAAATTGATAAGACACAACGAAACAGTAAATGTAGACTTTGTAGTGACAGAGATGAGACTGTAAACCATGTATTAAGTGAATGTAGTAAACTAGTACAACGGGAGTGCAAAGCTAAGCACGACTGGGTTGGGAAGGTGATCCATTGGGAATTATGCAAAAAATTAAACTTTGACCATACAACAAAAGGGTATATGCATAAACCAGAATCTGTTCTTGAGAAGGAAACACATAAAATTCTCTCGGACTTCGAGATAAAGACGGATCACCCTATCCCAGCCAGGAGACCAGACCTAGTATTGATCAACAAAAAAAAAGAGAACGTGTCAACTGTTGGACTTTGCGATCCCAGCAGATCACAGGGTGAAGCTGAAGGAAATTGAAAAAATGGACAAATACCTGGACCTTGCCTGAGAACTGAAGAAATTATGGAATATGAAAGTCAAAGTGATACCAATTGTAGTTGGTGCACTTGGAACGGTCCCAAAAGGATTGGAAAAAGGATTGGAAAATCTGGAAATCAGAGGAAAGGTTGAGACCATCCAGAATACTGCACTGTTGCAATCTGCCATAATACCCAGAAGAGTCCCGGAGACCTGAGGAGACTTGCTGTTACTCAGACTCCAGTGAAAGACCATCAGCTAACGCTGATGTGAAAAACTAATAATAATAATAATAATAATAATAATAATAATAATAATGAAGATTCGCTTTCGGTTTTTGTCTGTAACAAAAATTACGTCACTGCTTACGTCATATTACCCGAAATCGCCATAACAGAATAAATACACTCAAAATTTGAGCATGCAACATTAGACAGTCCTCATTGTTTTTTAAAACAAGTTTTAATAGATACATCCCCGGTATCATATATTTATATATAGTTTGTTTTATTTTAATAGATATTCAAAGTTAATAGAACTTAGTTTCGATTTCAAATTGTTTTATTTATTTATTTATTTATTTTACTCCTTTAATAAATTTGATGATTTCATGATTTATGGTTCAAACTCTCCGACATTTAATTTTTAACTTCCACCTCCTCAAGCAATATCTTTCAAAAAATTAGTTCTTTATTTTGCTAATAATAATAATAATAATAATAATAATAATAATAATAATAATAATATACAACAAAAAACAACAAAATGAATTAAATAAGAAAAATAGCAAATCAAAAAAAAATGTCGCGAAATTGCCATAGCTGATTAGAAGGCCCTCTTCAGTATGCACCATAAACTAAACAAAAATCAAACGAGTCAACCCTTCCCACAATTCACCACACAACAACATATAAGTAAAAATACAAACAAAAATATTCAATTGTTTTGAAAATCGCATATGCGAGAAACTGTCAGTTACTAAACGACGTTGACTTCGTGTCTACACTACCCCATATTAGATATACATGCTCTAGAGAGAGGGGATGAGTGCACGGAAGCGATAACGCTAATGTGTTTCAGTTGAACATAATGAAAATTGTCATATTGAGGTATATCCACATGTCCTGCTAGTCAAGATTATTATACTTCTTACATATTGAACTATTTAGCAATAGCTCTTAAGTAAACACATCAAACGTTGTAATAATTAAATCATCATACTGTGGTATATCCACAGGTACTGCTCGTTAAAGAACCATTAAACACAAAGTTCCAGGCGGCAAAGTCACCGATTTTGGTATTTTAACTAAAAGATCAATGGATTCCGGTCCATGTAGACCACGTGGTGTACATTCGATTCTCTGTTTTCTCTTGAAGAACAGAACCGGAAATCTGAAGAATTCTTAGATGCTGAAAGTTCCAATAATTTCCTTCCGTCTAATAATTGGATTATTTTGGTCTCTTGAGACAACCGTTTCCAAAACTCCGACGCTAAGAAGTAGTTAAGCACATACGCGCACACATACACACATAAAAAGAAAGGGATATATATATATATATATATATATATATATATATAAACAGACAGAGACAGACAGACAGATAAGTATCTGAAGATGTATGTTTAGCATATACACATAGATTTTCATGTCATTTAGTTCAGTTATTTTTAGAGCTACATTATTATTATCATTATTATTATTATTATTATTATTATTATTATTATTATTGATAGTTTTCACACCAGCGTCAGCTGATGGTATTTCACTGGAGTCCGAGTGACAACAAGTCTCCTCAGGTCTCCAGGACTCTTCTATTCTAGCTGATTTCAACAATGCAGTGGTCTGGATGGTCTCAATTCTTTCTCTGATTTCCAGTTCCTGCAGTCTTTTTTCCAAGATTTTTGGGACCGTTCCAAGTGTACCAACTACAATTGGTATCACTTTGACCCTCATATTCCACAGCTTTTTCAGTTCTCTATCAAGGTCCAGGTATCTGTCTATCTTTTCATTTTCCTTCCTCTTCACCCTGTGATCTGCTGGGACTGCAAGATCTACCAGTTGACAAATTCTCTTTTTTTTGTTAACCAATACTAGGTATTATTATTATTATTATTATTATTATTATTATCGCCATGAGATTTTTTCACACCCGCCTATGCTGGGGGTTTACTGGGGGCTGAGTGACAGCAAGTCTCCTCAGTTCTCCAGGAATCATCTGAGTATTCTAGCTGATCTTAACAATGCTATTGTTTGGATGGTCTAGATTCTTCCTTGGATTTCCAATTCCTCCAGATTCTTTTCCAAACCCTTTGAGACCCCTTTAACGGGTCCCAATTACAATTGGTACCTACCTTCATCTTCATGTTCTACAGTATTTTTTTTTTGGGGGGGGGGTCAGCTTTCTAGCTTGGTCTAAGTATTTGTCTATCTTTTCGTTTTCTTTCATTTTCACTCTGTGATCCACCGGGACGGCAAAAAAGATTTCTTCTTCTTCTTAATTAACACTAGGTCTGATCTCCTAACTGGGCTTAGATGATCCGTCTGCATCTCAAAGTCCCAAACAATTTTATTTGTCTCATTCTCTAGGACAAATTCCGGTTTGAACATATTCCATTTATTAGCATGGTGAAAAACTGAATTTCTTGCACAATTCCCAGTGGATCACCTTTCCCATCCAGTCATGCCTCGTCTTGTACTCTCTTTGTGCTAGTTTGCTACATTCACTTATTATATGATTAACCGTTTCGTTTTTGTCTCTGCACATTCTAAACTTGCTATTCTGTTGCGTCTTATCAATTTTTGCTTTGAACTAGTTTGTTCTTATGGTATTGTCTTGTGCTGCAATTATGAGAGATCCAGTTTCTCTCTGGAGGTTTCCCCTTCTTAGCCATAACTCTTTCTTATTTCTATTCCTTGACATCTTTGGTATCTTCTAAGGTCTGGACTTCTCTTGGGGACTTCGGGTCTGGTCTTCTATTGGGGATTTCTCTTTATCAGAAGCCCTGCGTCATTGTTAGTTTTTAGAGGTAATAACACAAGACTCCGATTTGCTTTGATCTTACTTTATTCTTAAATCCCCAACCAGACATCTGCGCAGATGAGAGGACGCGCGTATAACGCGACTTACCCCTTTGAGCTCGCTGCAACCTTCTAACTGAACTTACTTCTAATCTAAACCGGAAGAGAGGGTCTTCTCTACCGGTTCTCACGGCTATCCCCAGAAGGTAGGGTCAGGACTGAGGTCAAACGTTGTCACTCATTCTTCAAGGCCGCCGGCTGAACTTATAACCGTCATTTTGATTTCTACTCTATTGCACATAAATATTAGGTATCTAATAATTATGTAACAGTTTCTCCTTCTTAGCCATATCCAGATCTTCTCATGTGCGATCCCTGCAGTTTGTCACTTGAAGTATCCATATAGATGTTTTTCTTCCCATTTATATTTTCTAGTTTTTGTTGTATTTCTACTTATCCAAATGTTGCAATTGCTTTTTTTTTGCTTTTTTTTTTTTTTTTTTTTTTTTTTTTTGATGCTGCAATTAGTCTGTCTCTGCTTTTATTAGTGGATTCTTCGAGTGCTCGAATTTTCGCATCTACACAATCTTCAATGTTGGCGAGACCCCTTCCCCCTTCTTTTCTTGGCATATTCATTTACCACCCCTCCCGCAAGAGCAGGATGTGACACAAGGTCAATTTCTTAAGCGGAGTTTAACAAGTTTGAATTCAGAGTTTTCCTTCTCTTAGACTGGTTGCCTAACCAAGGTTAAAGAGCCCAGTCTGCCCTACTGTTTACCCATAGCTGGAGGGAGAGTAGGATTCATACCTTTCCCAAGGGTATTAGTGCTAAGTGAAATGCAATTACCACGTCCAGGATTTGAACTCGGGGCGACGAGTCCATTTCCAATGACTTTAACCATTACACCACGCGCTTGTTTCTTGGCACATATAGTTTGTCTATGTCGTCTCCAGTTGTAATGCCTTATTATTTCAATCTTTGTTAGCGTTAGTTGATGATTTTTTACTGGAGCCTGGCTGACAACAAATCTCCTCAGTTCTCCAGGACTCTTCTGAGTATTCTAGCTGATTTCAACAATGCTGGTCTCAATTCTTATTATCATTTCCATTTCCTCCAATCTGTTTTCTAGACTTTTGGGGTCCGTTCCAAGTGTACCAACTACAATTGATATCACTCTCACCTTCATATTCCACAGTTTTTCCTCAAGCAAAATCCAGGTATTTGTCTATCTTTTCGGGGTGGGGAGCTTGTTTTTTGTTGTTTTTGTTTTTGGTTTTGTTTTTGTTATTTGTTTTTTCATCTTCACCCTGTTGTATGCTGGAGCAGCAAAATCTACTAGTTGACAAGTTCTCTTTTTCTGGTTAATCAATACTAGGTCTGGTCTTCTGGCTGGAATAAGGTGATCCATCTTTATCTCAAAGTCCAGGAGAATTTTATGTGTTTCATTCTCAAGAACAGATTCTGGTTTATGCATATAGCATTTTGCTGTATGGCTAAAATGTAGTTTCTTGCACAAATTCCAGAGGATCACCTTCCCAACTCAGTCGTGCGTAACCTTGTATTCCCGTTATGCTAATTTGCTACATTCGCTTAATACATGGTTGGTCGTCTCATCTCTGTCTCCGCATACCCTACATTTGCTGTTCTTTTGTGTCTTATCTACTTTTCTTTTATATAATTTGTTCTTGTGGTATTGTTTTGTGCTGCAATTATGAGTGACACGATTTCTCGTTTGAGGTTTCCTTTTCTTAACCATGTCCAGGTCTTTTCATGTGCAACCTTCCCAATTTGTAGTTTGAAGTATCCATATAATTGTTTTTCTTTCCATTTCTGTTTTCTTGTTTAGTTGTTTGTCTGCTTGTCCATATGTTGCAACTGATGTTATTGGCTGCCGTAAGTAATCTTTCTTTGCTCTTTATGTGTATTCTTTTAGTCCTTGGATTGTGGCCTTTACACAATCCTCTATGTTGGCGAGGCCTCTTCCAGTTTTCTTTCTTCAAACATATATGGCCTGTCTCGAACGTCTCTAGGGTGTAAAGCCTTGTGCATTGTCATAGTATTTTGGTCAATCTATCTGAGTTCCTCTTTTGTCCATTTTAAGAATGTTCCAGAGAATCTAATAATGTGGATGGGTGAGGTATTAATTCTTTTGATGAGATTTCTGCTGCAGAGCTTGGTTTTTAGGAGTTTTCTTGTTCTTCTGAGGTATCCTTTTTTAATTTTTTCTTTCATCTCTATTTGATGGTGTCCGTTTCTAAAATGCTTAAGTATTTGTAATTCTCCTTTTCTCTAAGTATTCTTATATTTTCCTGATTTGGTAGTTGTATTCTGTCCACTGTTTCTTTTTCCTCCTTATCATCACTAGTATGGCATATTTTTCAATGCAGAATTCCATTTCTATATCCTGGTTGTATATTCTTATGGTTTGAAAAATGAATGGAAGTGAATCCGACCGTGTGAAATAAATATTTTAGAAAAAACAAACACATGATGTTAAAATTCGCTGACAGTAATCTGCTTCGACCCTTTATTGAAGTGGTCTTCATCAAGAGCGAGTTGTGTATGATAGAGAGAACGGTATGAGTGGACCGTTATGAGACGAAAGTGGTGCAGATGAAACGTTCAATATTATAGCCGGAATTTTTTTTTTTCAATCTAAAATTTTTTTTTTTAATTTAGAAAATGCGTATTCTGTTTTGAAAATAAAATAAGATAAATTTTATTTTATCTTATTAAATCAGAAGCATTATAGTCCACAGAGAAAACTCAAAAGAGTTTGATGTAAATGTGTATAAAAATGTATAAGAAAATATCAAAAAGTTCAAAAATCCCAGCGCTGGAGACCACGATATTCACCGGATAAGATGTAGAAATCCTGGTATTTTTGTTTTTTCAAAAGACAATATGAAAAATGAATGGAAGTGAATCCGACAGTGTGAAATAAATATTTTAGAAAAAACAAACACATGATGTTAAAATTCGCTGACAGAAATCTGTTTCGACCCTTTATTGAAGTGGTCTTCATCATTCTTATGGTTTGTACAAGGCTTTCCAGTTCATTTTTCTTTCTTTTTTCTTTTTTTTCTGCAAAACTCTTTATATTATCTATGCACATAAGGTGGCTTATTTTTTTCTTGTGAGTTAGTGAATTTGTAGCCCCCTGTACATTTTCTAAGTATATAGTTGAGTGGCATCATTGCTATAATAAATAGTAGTGGTAATAGCGAGTCTCCTTGGAAAATACCTCTTTGGATTTTTACTTCTGTCAGATATTGCTCTCCCACTGTTAATTGAATTTTCCAGTTTTCCATGGCTTTTTTAATGAAATTTACGATCTTGTCGAATATTCTATACATTTTAAAGCATTCTATAATCCAAGTACGCGGGACCATATCATAGGCCTTTTTATAGTCGATCCAAACCATTGCGATATTTTTCCACCAAATTTTAATCTATTTAAGGATGTGTTGATCAAAATAAAGTAAGTTATCTGTTCCTCTTTTTCCCCTGCTGTATCCTTTCTCTTCTGGAAATATTTTGCGCAAACTAAGCAAGTAATATATTTTTCTTTGATTTCAGTATTCAGTATTTTCCACGTCATGGGTAGTCAAGTTATCGGCCTATAATTGCTAAGGATGGTTCCTTTTTGTGAGTCTTTCTGGATTAGGGTAGTTATTCTTTTTGTCATCAATTCGGGTATGTTTGCTCCCTCTAAGCATCTATTTAGTAGGTGGGACAATTTCTCATGGATGGAAGTGAATTTCTTAAACCATCATGGCCTGGTGTTTTCTAGTTTGCTACTTTTTTGAGTGTTGCTCTGCGCAAAATCATGTGTATGTTTACTATAGGAACTTCCTCGAGTTTTTCCAATTCATTTTATTGGTCATTTATTCATTTGGATTCTGTTGTGTTCTCCCCCCACCCCGCCCCATATTCTGCTTCTTTTGAGTCTTCCTTCAAATCTTATTACACTTACAGTCATAATTCGTAGGGGACCTCAAATTATGTAACACAAAGCCTGAGTCTGTCTTTCCATTCTATTTTAAAAGATATGTTCAATTGGTTCTATTGTAATGGTCTATCATTCAAAGATGATTCGTCTATCCTGAAAAGTTGAGAAATCTCTACGATTCCAATGTCAGACAGCGGAGTTATCTCAGTGAGTTGAGGACTCTGCTGATAAATGCTTTTAGTGGGTAGTGTGATGTGATTGGTTAGAAAAGTGTTGTTTTTCGTCTCATAACCTGTTCCCTACTATGTCCGAATGTGTGAAACTTCGTCGTGTTCTTGTTTTAAGTTGCTGTTGTCTTTTTAAAGTTGTTTTAGTCGATTGTAGATAACTGGGCGGCCTGGTGCCTCCTTGTCAAACAAGGGACGAAAAGGAGTGAAAAGGAGAGTTTGGTTTGGTTTGGTTTGGTTTGGTTTGTTTTACGGCATATCAAACTCGGTAGGTCATTTAATGCCGATAAAGTTGTGAAATAAATTCATTCTTAATGCATGATACAATTTTGTTTATAAACTCATGTTTTTCTATTTAACCCATAGATGGGGAAAAAGAGAGGAAAGGAGGAAAGAGAGGAACTTTGAAACTTTTATTTTTGCTTGTTTGTTTTCCCTCGCAGTTATGTTTGACGAAGACCAAAGTGGAACAATTGACATGCAAGAATTTCAACAACTCTGGAAGTTCATACAAATTTGGCGTGTTATATTCAATCAATATGATTGAGGGTCAGGAAAGCTTGGTCAAAATGAATTACAAACTGGTAAGTAGTAAAATTATTAGGATTTTTACTTTTTAGAAAATAACTTTAAAAGAAATAAGTATATTGAATATTTCTCCATACACACATACATTCCTCCATTAGAAGAAGAGCCGTAACATTAAGAATGTGGACACGTGAATCTCTCCAGTCGGAAATGAGTGCGAGACGTAACGAAGAGAATGACACGTCATCATCTCAGTCATTCCGACTAAGAAAAGGGTAAAGTAACTAATGTTTTAACACATCTATCTAGTCCGAAAGGAGAGTGTAGTGTTACAGTAGGGGTCAAATAGATCTGTTTAAAATTATTAGTATTAGATATAATACTTGATATAATATATCTGTGTGTAAATTATTTGTATTAAGAATGGTTACTTGGGGCTATAATTGTTTACTGGCCATATAATATGTAGAGTGTGTGGTACGGCTTGCCTATCACGGGCTGGTCTTTTTATTCATATGCGGTTACATGATGATAGATGACCACCTGAAAAAACATGCCTGTGCACGAGCGAAAGCCAGGGGGTCTCACGTGTCTTTTAGGCGACAGAACGTGTAAAAGCAAGGCTGGACTTCTGAGCTACTTGCGTGCTCACAACCGAACTTTGTAGAAATGGATTTCTTCTGTGAAAACCATATGTGTGAAAACAAATGCTTATTATTAAATGGTAATAGTTAATTGAAACCATAAAATTGTGTATAAAATATTTGTATTAGATAGGAATAGAATCTATTCCTATCTAATACAAATATTTAGGATCACCAAACTCTTTTCACAGTGGGCCGGATAATTGAAAAAATAACGAGCGCGAACCGAATAAATGAAAAAATAACGAGCGTGGGCCACATTATTATTATGTTCAATACTTTCTAGCCAGAACTAAAGCTCTGAGAAAAAGATGTAAAACAAAATTTATCTTTCCATGCTATATTCATGGATGAGTGGCCTAAGATGCACAAAAACAAAATTTAACCAACATATTTATTTTCAAAACATTATCAAAGAACGCAACATTAGCAGAAAGGTTTAGTGAGATTAGTGAAATTGAAGTTTGCCTTTCAAGATATCGTCAATGTTTGGTTTGGAATTGCTACATCCAATTAAGAGAATTGCTTTCAAATGTTTATCAGTCAATTTCGTTCAATTGATTGATTCCGTAGTCAAGTCCATGAAGATTTAGTAAGCTTAGCATGATATTTAAATTTAAATAGTATCAGAACGTCTCGCGTTCCATACGTTTTAACAAACAAATTCAAGTACCGTCGGCGGGCCTGATAAAAATGCCTTCGCGGGCCGGATTCGGCCCGCGGGTCGTAGTTTGGTGAACCCTGGAATATATAAGGATAAAAATTTAGGGCAAATTGTGTGTATTAGTAATACTAAATATTATATAACTATGTACAAAAAAAACACTTAATAAACAAGTATACAAAAATGTAAATATAAATATAGAAGATATGCAATTCCATAAACATGGGACAGACGGGTTGACATGACGTTAAAATCAATCAATTAATCCTCTCCATAGTTTATCTTTATATGGTATGTTCCCCAGTTCAGTTGGTTGGTTAGTTGATTGGGTTTTACGGCATGTCAACCCTTGTTGGGTCATTTTAAGACGTTTTTGTTTTATTCATTCTTGATGGGTACTCAATTTTTTTCAAACACATTTTTCTATTTAACCCATAGATGGGACCCTAACAGATACTACCACTCCGGGTCAGAGTCGACCTGGCAGCAATGGTGATGAAAGGGTACTCCACATTCCTAAGATCTCCAGAAACTGGAATCGCATCATTTGATAGTTTAATGTCATACCCAGGACATGAAGACCCTCAGACACATATATGATAAAAAGAGTTAAAGTCATGGGAAAATGGACTCGTCGCCCCGAGTTCAAATCCTGGACGTGGTAATTGCATTTCACTTAGAGCTAATACCCCTGGGAAAGGTATGAATCTCTCTCTCTCTCTCTCTCTCTCTCCTCTCTCTCTCTTCTCTCTCTCTCTCTCTCTCTCTCTCTCTTCCAGCTATGGATAAATAGTAGGACAGACTGGGCTCTTTAACCTTGGTTAGGCAACCGGTCTAGGAGAAGGAAAACTCTGAATTCAAACCTGTTGAACTCCGCTTAAGAAATTGACCTTGTGTCACATCCTGCTCTAGCGGGGGGGGGCGTAAATATATGTGATAAAAAGAGTTGGTACTTGCCATAAAGGCAATAGGGTCGGGTCAATCATATAGGTATTTTGATGGATACTCTATTTTCTTTTTAAACTCTATTTTTTAAACACATTTTTAAACTTATGTTTTTCTATTTAACTAAAAGATTATACCCTAACATGTATTACCACTCCAGGTCAGAGTGAACCTGGGAATGATGATGATGTTGGGATACACCACATTCCACAGAGCTTTAGAATTGGAACTTCAACATCAGACAGAGTTTGACGTCAAACGTATGACATTAAGCCCCTCATCCACCGCCTTCTAAGCACACCACTCCACGTGCTGTAATGGTTAGCAAGCTACATTTGCAAACCATTGTTAGTGAGTTTGATTCTCATTGGGCACCCTATAAATCTGGTCTTGTGCCACATCTAAGCCAAGCTTAGTAAATAACTATATGATAAAAAGGTTTGGGGCTTGCCATCAAGGCACTGGGGCTGGGACAATCATATAGGTGCTAGGGCTTGACGTGACCAAGGTGGGGGTCTCTCTGACCGCCCGTCTAGCCTAAGTAAGGGCCAAAGAAGAGGTTA
>CM042153.1:17927037-17949537 GCA_023376005.1 Doryteuthis pealeii | reverse complement strand
CTCATGCGCTTAGTAAACAAGGACCGGTATCGAATTTATTTGGCTTTATTTTTTAACCTGTTATTAATTAAATTGTATATATCACCCCCCTCCCCTCTCTCTCTCTCTCTCTCTCTCTCTCTCTCTCTCTCTCTCTCTCTCTTGGGGGGAGAGAAAGAGAGGGATGCCCTAAACTTGCAACCAACAGTCACATCCACTGAACGGGATGGTTAAATACGTATTTGTTTCGTTAATTTTTTTTCAGCTAAAAGTTTATCTCCTGGTTAAATTTTTCAAATTAGCTAGTGCTAAATATTAATGTATTTGGTTTTAAGTCCTCATATACATATACATAGAATCTAGGAAAAAAATCCTTGAAATAAAAAAAGCTAAGAATTTTAGAAAATTAAAATTTTTTGAATTACAATGTTTATTTGCTTTTAAAATAATTTTATTTTTTTGTTCTTCCCAGAATTGTTCTACAATTAGTACAAAATTAAAATAATTTTCTAATAAACACATTACATTAAAATTTCACCTATGGAATGTTTGTGATATTTAAACATGCTGGCTATATTAATATTATACTTGATAGAATAGGCTTACAACTAAGATTTATAGAAATGTAAAAGCAGGGTATTTTCCCAACCGGTTATTCACGGGTAAAACGTATTGGATTGAATAGCTTTTCAGTGGGATTAATGGCAGAGTATAGCTCCCATAAAGGGGAGGGTCAGAGATTATACCAAGAAATACGTTTTGTACCTGAAGCGTTCCACTTATTGATTGATCTTTGATTGAATTATATCACTTAATCAGTAAAAGTCAAACACTAAATTTTATATGGTTCCTTATAAACATTTATGAATACGCGAGATTTTAATGCTGAATGATTTCACCTTTGAGTTATAATATAACGGTATAACGGGTAGATTGTAGACCCATTACTACTGAATAGGGTGTTTTATCATCGATAGATATCCCATACACACAACCTTGTGTCATACTCGTGGCAAACATGTTGGATAAATACGTAATATTTTTCATTATTTTTTTTAATGCATTTTCATAAACAATGTTTGATAAAAACGAGTACAGCAAGACGATGCCTTTTATAGTTATAATTATCACAGTATATAAAAGTCCGCTCAGTAATATCGAGTAACTTTCATATTCTATTGGGGAGGGGGGTCGTGCCGTAAAAAATATTTTAGTATCGAAAATTTCGATCCCGTCATACAATCATGCAAAGTCATCCAGAGTTTCGCTAGATTTCGGTTTTCTCGTAGCAAGTGAATGGCTCGCAAAATTCTCATTTGTGATCTTGATAGAAATGGCGTCTAACCTAGTGCTAAAAATCAATATATTTTGTTCTAAGAAATAAATCCTTACTTATTCTTGATGTTTCTTAGTTCTCCAAAAAACTAAAAAAAAAAATTTACAATTAGTACTACATTACAAAACCGGAAAATTTCGAAAAAGGATTATATTAAACATTTACCCATGACATGTGTCATATTTAAACATAGCGGGTGTAATGATATTGTACATGTCTAAATTGGCTTACGGCTACGGAAGGCAGACTTATCATTTACCCAAACTGTTAACCACTGGTAGGATGTGTACCAAGTATAGAGCATCCAACAATGATCAAACTTTGTCTGAATGACTTATATTATCAGAGTTTTAGATCGACACGCACATATCGTGAGATTCCTTGAGACTCTTTTATATATATAGATATATATATCCATCTATATATCTCAGTCTGTTCATATTTATTTATCTCTGTTCATACACACACTTGCTTATATATATATATATATAAGCGAGAGTGTGTGTGTGTGATCACAGATTAAAAAAATATGAACATACTGAGATTGATAGATAGATAGTTATGAACAAACTGGTAGTTAGATAGATAGATAGATAGATAGATAGATATGAACAGACTGAGATAAATAGACAGAGAGACATACTTTGAGATAGATAGATAGATAGATAGATAGATAGATAGATACCCAGCAGCACCCTGGCCTCTTTTTTCGTTCCTCCTTCTTCGTATTATAGATATACACGCAAACTTGATATAAATCAATGTACTCTTCTCGCCTCTCACGTCGTACGGATGCCAATAGACGTCTAATAAATTTAACTTGTTGAACAGTGACTCCCACACAAGGAAGAAAAAAAAAGGGAGACAACCAACTTAAAATGATAAGCATTCACAGATCAATGTCAATTATCTAAAATAAATAATAAAAAGAAGTAAAAAGTAAGTAAAGTCATCGGGGCAGCCTAAAGTCGGTATCAGCCAAACAGCGAGGGAGTCTATCCCCTTTTCAATAGCGCTAGACCAAGGAGATTTTTTGGCGTCTGAGGTGGAGCGCTACACCTACCATCAGCTCCTTACTTTACCGCACAGATCCCTGTGCTACTCATACGCTGAGTTGGCGAGGACCGGTATCGAACTAGAAACCTTGTGGTTTCTAGTCGAACGCTCTACGGTATTGAACTGTACAGACAATTCTTGTCGGACAAGTTTTTGGTTGATCCTTTCTAATTTTTGGGTCATCTTTTTGGTGTCGGGGTGTAACTGGTGTAACAGTCCACCAAAGGTTTCAAAACGAGCGCTTTCGGCAATACAGTTTGCCATCATCAGGTAGGAAACGATGGTATGGTTTCGTGTCTCGTTTTTAACGAGAACGAGTAGTAGTAAGGAATTAGAAGTGGGAGGTAATAACCATTGGTAGTGGGAGGTTGTAGGAATGGTAGTGGTTAGGGTTAGGGTTAGGGTTAGCGAGAGATGCAGTAGTGATTTTTGTGGGAGGGCGGCACAAGTTGTGAGAAGGGAGGGGTATATATATATATATATATATATATATATATATATATATATATATATATAGTATTCATGTTTGAAGGTTTTCCAACTCAATACTTATCCACCCAGATGCCATCCTCTGAGGAATTTGTGACCATGAAGTAAGATTTGAATTTCAAGGAAGATGAAATAAAAGAATCTGAAAAACACAGCATCCATTCTGACTTCAGATACAGAAATACAATTCATTGAAAAAGAAAAAGTGTTCAAACATCAGACAGAATATTTAGCTATTTCTAAACATGATGTCAAAATTTGAGGTCATTTGGATAAGAATCATTTGAGATGTACAGGTTGTTTCAGAAAAAGCTGATATTATTTCGTTATCTCATAAATTAACTCTTTGCCAACATTAAGTCTCTAAAATGTTGAAAATAGTCTCACTCATAGTCCACATATCTTTTTACTTAGGCTAGACGGGCGGTCGGAGAGGCCCCCTCCGATCAATCGGCTGGCCACGTCAAGCACTAGCACCTATATGATTTTCCCAACCCTATTGCCCTCATGGCAAGCCCCAACCCCTTTTTATCATATGGGTGCTAGAAGGCGGTGACTGAGGGTCTACATGTTCTGGGAATGACGTTAAACTCTATCTGATGGTGAGGTTCCAGTTTTGGAGGTTTGGGGAATGTGGAGCACCCCTTCATCACCATTGCTCCCTGGTCCACTCTGACCCGGAGTGGTGGTACCTGTTAGGGTCTCATCGATGGGTTAAATAGAAAAACATGAGTTGATAAACAAAATTGTATTATCCATTAAGAATTGATTTATTTCAAAACTTTATCGGCATTAAATAACCCACTGAGGTTGATATGCCGTAAAACAAAACAAAACAAACAAACCACATATCTTTGCCAACGTTAATTGGTTGGCTCAATACTATTTTGTATCGGACAATACTTTCGTGTAACACTACACTCTCTCCTTGTCGGAATGACTGAGATGATGACGCGTCAACTGTTCGTTACGTCTTGCACTCATTTCGAATGGAGAAATGATGTGTCCACGTTGTTTAATGTTACGGCTCTTTCTTCTAATGGAGTGAAAAATGTTATAATAATTATAATTATCATTATAATAACTAGTAAGAATAAGTAAGCGTAAGTATTTAAGTTTTAATGCAATGAAATATATTAAATTAGAAAGACTAACGAAATTGAATAAGAAGGCATGTAAAAAGATTACACTTATTTCAATTATATTTTATTTGTTTTCTATATAAAATCATTCAGAGCATTGATTTTAATACGTTGGATAATAAAACAATTATATTATTGATCAATAACACCAAGTAATTATTTATCCAACCCGGTTTTATTAAAACCAGTATGCAAATTAATCACACCATATATTGTGTAAATCTTTATTTCTTAGAAATATATAAGATACATTGCAGGATTTTAAACGCACTAATAACATAGGCTCTTCGGGGCCTGTGGGTCCAGTGGCTTTGGTCACTGGACTATTAGTGATAAATAACAGCGTTGATCCTAGGGGGCTATCCCCCCAGGCAACACCTGCCCCCTCGATTTAAAGGGGCAGGGCTGGGTTTATTGTCCAACGCCTGAGGCTCCCCCTTGAGGGGGAATGCCGACGGGATCAACGCATTTTTTTTATGTCTACCAGCCATGAGCTTCGGTTTGTGGGTGTCCTTGTGTCACGCCCTCATAAGTGGGATGAGAGGCAAATACCCTAATAACATGGGCTGTTTTGAGGCAAATCTAACTCAGATTTTCTTAGAGACATCATTAATAAATATTCTATGTATTAATGATTTTGACTATAAATTAAATACTCATTGATAAACTTAGACAATTCCTAATGGTAAGCAGTAGATACCGAATCTCTATTATAATAAGATATGTGTAGAAACGACTCAAAATCCTGTTTAATGTTTAAACGCCTTTTCTTTTCCAGTATTTTAACTTGTTTCTAAACATGCTGTTAAAACTTTAAACCAGTTATACGATAATTAATCAAGTTATTAGATTATGAAATGATATCGATTTTTCTGAAACACCCTGGATATATTACAAAAAAGTAGAAAAATGAAAATAATCTATACATACATAAAAGGCAGATGTATGTATGTATGTATGTATGTATGTATGTCCGAAGGAAACTTCGAAAATAAAACAATTAACGACAAAGTAAATATATATACACATTCACTGTCACCAGATCTTCCTTTTCGTCATGATAATTATGTAGATTTAATCTATATTTCAGAAGACTCTTAAAATCAAATTTACGATAAGATAACATTAGGAATGTGATTCGGCCATTGCTAGCTAACATAAAATAAGCACAATCATTTTTTATATTTACCTTTTAAACAAATTAAAAATTCTCTTTAATAAAATAAGTTTTGATTTTTCTTCTTTTTTTGTATTTAATATACTAAATAGTTTTTATTAAATTAATTTTTTTTCAGAGTGGTCAGACCCCTTTTTAATTTAAAAAAATAATATACAATTATTTTGATCGTCTCTGTGCTAATTTCAATCGTCTCTGTACTAAATTCTACATAATACAAAAAAGAAAAAATTTAAAAATATATAATAAATAATAACAAATATAGTTGTTTTATTCTTATTTTCGGATTGATTATAAAGACAATGAATGAACACGTTAGTGAATTTCAATACAACAATAAATCTCAACATGAAGTAGATTCTCCCGAGAAAAGTCGGATATCCTTGCTAGTCGCGTATATATTTAATACCCTTGTTTTTTGTTAGTTTTTTGTTTGTTTGTTTGTTTTTAGTTTATATTTTAGGAAATATAACACCTTTTCCAATGAATAATATTTCTATACGTGAAGTCAGAGTGGATGCTGTGTTTTCGGATTTCTTCATTTCATCTCGGTTACTTTGTTTACTAGCATATCAAACTTCGTTTGTCATTTCATGTCAAGACCATTCTTTTAGAAGGTAGGTAGTGGTACTATATAACCCATAGATGAGGGATGACGGAGGTTCATATCTGTCCCAAGGGTATTAGTCAGAAAGTGAACATAATAATGCGACTGGATTTCGAACTGACTACAATATCGCAGTCCAGCAGTTAGCCAATATGTCACAATATATATATATATATATAATATATATATATATATATATATATATATATATATTAGCATGGGAACAAGTCTGCTACCATTAGTTTCATGCTATGCTAGCTTAACTGTTTAAGCAGAGCAATCGTCGGGCAGCGAAAAATGTTTGAAAATGATGTATCTGCGTGTCATTTGTTTGTCTACGTGTTTGTGTGTGTTATGTATAAGGTCGGATGCGCCTGTTCTGTTCGTACGTGTGCGTATGCTGGCATGCACACACACACACACACACACATAAACGCACGTAAGAAGCGCGGCGTCATGATCACATCTACGAGTCTATGTGCGGACGAATTTTTTTGCATTTGAACAAATACAAAACACACACAAACAGGTAAACAAACAAGTGACACGCGTATACA
Organism: Doryteuthis pealeii; assembly: GCA_023376005.1. Taxonomy (NCBI): domain Eukaryota; kingdom Metazoa; phylum Mollusca; class Cephalopoda; order Myopsida; family Loliginidae; genus Doryteuthis; species Doryteuthis pealeii. The sequence continues at coordinate 17,943,194 of CM042153.1, read as the reverse complement.
GTTAATCAAACGCACATATTTGACCATTTTTTAATCATTTTCAAACATTTTTTCGACGCCCGACAATTGCTCCACTTAAACAATTAAGCTTGCATAGCATGAAACCAATGGTAGCAGACTTGTTCCCATGCAAATAAATACACACTAAAATATTTATTTATTTATTTATTTATTAGCACTCTATCACAGATATTGAGCACTCTTTTAATAATACTGTACGTTAGATCACTACTGCCTCTTCAAGTGTAATAGTGCCAACCATATTCATTGATATATATATATATAAAAAAGTAAGTCGATATATATATATATATATATATATATATATATATATATATATATATATAAGGAACAAGAGTATTAATATATAGAAGAAGAAGATAAGCGTATCTGAAGCTTGCTCATACCTCAAATTCTAGCTCACAAGACAAAGCAAATAATTGACTGAATGACAGTTTGTCGCTCAAAAATTAGTAATTTGGGGCACTCGTAAGTCTAGGCACAATATACGAGTGTTCTATATTTCAGCTGGGGAATCCCCATTTCTCCATCGGGATTCTGCGATTTCTAAATATATATATATCGAATTTTTCTATAAAAAAAAGTATCGAATTTTATGCGATACATGCATTGTAATTGCCTTCAAGCAAATATATATATATATATATATATATATATATATATATATATATATATATACGAGGGTAATCCTAAAGGTAAGGTCTCCAAAATATTTAGAAATCGCAGAATCCCGATGGAGAAATTAATTAAGTATCACAGGTCACCCAAATTTTAAAATGAAACATTCCAAATGGTCTTGTGTCGCTTAAATGCCCAACGTAAAATTAAAATGAATTAAAAAACAAAAAAGAAGTTACATGTTTGTTTTATTTTTAATATTGAAATTGTGAATTACGGAACATATTTGTGTAATTTTGATCTTATTTCGTCCCGGCCTCCTGCCTTAGTTTACGCTATGTTTTATCAAGTCAGCGTCAGACGAATTTCCAGCCGAACTCGTGTTTTTGTCACTTTTATTTTTGTATTATTTATTGCAAAGACAACATCAGGATTTATATGTAATGAAATTGCAAATTATCGTGTTTAGCTTAAATAGCTCCTTTTGATTTTTTGTTTCGTTTCGTGGAAATTCCACTAGTCCTGCTAGTAAATATAAATAATTTAAAACATTTAACATTAACGACAGAAATTAGATCTTTTAAAATCTTTTAAAATCGTTTCTCTTAAGCTTGCTTAAAATCGAAAAGAAAATGAAAGTATTTTTTGTTGCTTGTGGTCACTGTAAACAGATAAGAAAAACATTTCACTACCTTTTTATCTATGTTAAATAATTTTATAAAACCTTAGAAGATAATAAACATAGGATACTATTACGATTAATAATTTTTACTTACGTACAACAAGGTGTGTCAAAAAAGTATCGAGATTGTTTGTACTTTTTGGCACACCTTGTATTCTGAAAAAAAATTAACGTTCCATTCATTGTTAATCTCTATCTTGGTAAATACAGCTTCAATCTCGATTCTTTTTTTACACATCTTGTATATTTCAGTAGGGTTGGTACCGAAATTTCGTTCGGTACTGTGGAATATAAGTTATTACATACTACCATGGATGCGCGTGGTCTAATGGTTAGAGTCGTACGCAATGAAATCGTCGACTCGAGTTCAATTCCTGGACGAAGCTGTTTGCATTTCACATGGCGAAAGAAATGAATCCAAGCTATGGGTAAATAGCAGGGCAGACTGTGCTCTTTAACTATGGCTAGGTAACCAATCTAGGAGAAGGAAAACTCTGAATTCAAACCTGTTACACTCCGCTTAGGAAATTTACCTTGTGTCCCATCCTGCTCGTGTGGAGGAGTTGGTAAATATATACATAGTACCAGGGTGAGTCAAAAGATTTGCAATGTTTTCAAAGTTACTCACAATTCGGCAGTGGTGGGGTATGGCGTAATGGATAATGTGCTGGACTACGAACTGGGGACAGAACAGAGGCATTCATGCTTCTCCCATGGGTATTAGTGCAAAGTGAAACGCAAACAGCTTCGTTCAGGATTTGAACTTGGACCGCCTACTCGAACGAGAATTACTATATTGCGACTAGCTATGAAGAATCTACCCGTTTAAAATTATTATAAAACTACATTTTTGTACCGTGTATAATTTGAGACCATAATCTTGAAACTGACTTCGGCATGAAATAACCCGACAAAGGTTGGCACGTCGTAAAACCAGTCAACCAGCCAAATCATTCTTATGTTTTTATTCCTTAAACAGATTCTGGTTTACATTAGGGTAGGTCGATTTTTCACTTTTTTAAAATATCAAATTACACGAAGCACCAAAAGTTGTGTATTGGTCTATTAAGTACTTATACCAAAAATTAAATCTTGTACCAATTTTTGAGGACATGACATCAAATATCGTAGACAAAAATGCACTGAAAAAATCTTCGGTTTTGCAATAATGGGGAAATATTTTCCATTTGATCTTTAGTTATAATTTCGTCATTTAATTTCATTTTGATAAAATAAAATGACAACATTCCCTGGTTTAAATTCTGAAATTGTTAGATTTTCTGATCAATTCTTTGACCAAATTTTGCAAAACCGGGGATTTTTCTGTGCATTTTTGTCTACGATCTTTGATGCCATTTCCTCAAAAATTGGCACAATTTCAAGATCTAATGTTTTGTATCAGTAATTAATTGACCAATACACAACTTTTGATGTTTCATGTAATTTAATATTTTAAAAAAAGAAAAAATCGACCTACACTAATGTACATACCATTGGCTGACATAGGCAAACCATAGTGGTTAGCACGATTTCTTGTGGTTTGGTTTGTTTTGTTTTACGGCATATCAACCTCAGTCGGTCATTTAATGCCGATAAAGTTTTGAAATAAATTAATTCTTAATGGATACACAATTTTTTTTATAAATACATTTTTCTATTTTACCCATAGATGGTACTAACAGGTACTACCACTCCGGGTCAGAGTGGACCAGGGAGCAATGGTGATAAAGGGGTGCTCCACATTCCCCAAACCTCCAAAACTGGAACCTCACCATCAGTTAGAGTATAACGTTATTCCGAGGACATGTAGACCTTCAGCCACCGCCTTCTAGCACCCATATGATAAAAAGGGGTTGAGGCTTGCCATAAGGGCAATAGGGTTGGGGACATCATATGGGTGCTAGGGCTTGACGTGACCAGCTGATTGATCTGAGGGGGCCTCTCCGACCGCCCGTCTAGCCTAAGTAAGGGTCTAAGTGGAGTGTTGCAGGTCATGGACTGCTCATCCACCAAGACTCCGTCCTTAAGTATCACGGGTCGCCACCCACGGCCAACGGGTGGTCCCGTTTGGGGGAGTCTTATCCCTCTGCAGAGATGCAGTCGGTGCATTCTAACGCCCCACCGACAGGGCGGGATTCCTTGTGGTTTACTCTTCTGATTTTTCTTTTCTTTTGTAAACATAGGCTTATAACAGAAAGGATTCGGGTTATCTGACTGAAAAACGATTCAATAAACAGCGTTGTTTATCTATTATTAATGGAGATTTGGTCTCTTTTAATATGTAACCAAAACTACGTCACTGCTTATGTCACAGTCATTTTTTAAAATTCTTTGAAAAATCAGTTAACAGTCAAATTTCCACGAGAATTTTGATTCTTATTCACCTATAGATGAATTTATGTTTAAAATAAGTTTTTTCCTAAAATATATTAGGGGACATATTTTTTTACTAGGTCACCCCCCCCCACACACACACACACACACATATACACACACCTTATTTAATTTTATGAAATCCGAACAAAACATCTTACTCGTACGATTTTTAAATTTTTCTATAAAAATAAGAGAAGAAATCTTCCTTACGACACAGGAGTTGTATTTAAAAAACCTGTCGCAGTTTGAGAGCTCAATGTGTGCTCTTAATGTTAGAGTCACAGAGCAAATATATAAGTAAAGAAATAACAAAAGACTTAGAGATTTTGCATTATAGTCTATTTCAGGGAGCTTAAACAAAGTATCTAACTCTCCCGACTCATCAGATGCGTCTGATGAGTCGGCAGAGTTAGACACTTTGCATCTGATGAGTCTGGAGAGTTAGACACTTTGTCTAAGCTCCCTGAAATAGACTATAATGCTAAATCTCTAAGTTATTTGTTATTTCTTTACTTATATATATATATATATATATATATATATATATATATATATATATATATATATATATATATATATATATAAAGACAAAACTGGATTTAATAAATAATCATTCGCTGTTACTGATTTCTAATTCAATCATGTTATTCTCAAACGTATCAAAAACAATCCTATATATAATCTTATATAGAAATCAATCAAAACAACGTTGAATATTGTAATATTTTTATATTCGTTCTTATGTAGTTTTGTTAGTCTTCCTAATTTAATATAATATGTTTATTACATTAAAGCTTAAATATTTGCGTTCAGCGGGCGCATACTTTTGTTTGAATGAATTTTAAACATAACAATGTATCTCCTGACAAAACTTCAATTAAACAGGATAAAAAAAAGGGGGGAGGAAGTACTTTGGAGTCTTGAAAATGTCAGTCAGTGGTTCAGAGAGAAAGGGTGGTGGGTGGTGGGGGAAGAGCACGATAAGTTTACTGCTGTTGCACCACGTTTCTCGAACAGAAAATATTCAAATTTATTTTTATTGTCACAAATGACCTGAAACAACTGTCGTCTATCCTTTTAGTTATATCTTATAGTCCTCTGCAGCTACTAACTTAAGATTTTGACTCTTAACTCTGAAGTATTTACGAGTTGAAAAAACTATTAATATAGTTTAAGGGCCATTGATATTGTAACTAAGTATGAAGTGTTTATGCGCTGAAAAGAATAGTGTACTTAATTAATATAGTTTAAGAGCCATCGATATAGTAACTAAATATGAAGTGTTTACGCACTGAAAATAATAGTGAACTCTAAAGATATATTCGCTCTTAAACCATTGATATTGTAACTAGGACTTCAGTAGTTAATGAGTAGTATATGAAACAAGACCAATTTCTTAAGCGGACTTTAACATGTTCGAATTTTCGAATGGCCACAAAAACGGATCCTTACTTTCAGAGTAATCGTTTCCTCAATAAGTTAGGAACTTAATTGGTTTCTGAATGAGCCATTTATAGATTTTTCAAACATCTTTCGATTCCATATTAGAACGGCTACCTCAACAAGCATTACTTTAATATCTTATAAAAAGAAAACACAACTGGTTTGTTGGTAGGCATATCAACCCCTTTTCGTTCGTTTAATGTCGAAGTCATTTTGATAAAACGATTCAGGTTGTTTACAATACTTGCTATTGCTTCGGAAAACACCACCGGTTTTTTTGGGGTTTTTTTTTTTACGGCATATCGACATTTTTCCAATCATTTAATAAAGTCATTTTTACAAACGAAGGGTACAGGTTGTTTACAGTACCTGTTGTTGCTTAAGTGGTCACACAATTAAGTATTGAAGAGGCTCATCGCTGTTTAACTTCGCTTACCGACTGAGAAGCCACCAATAAAACAATCTCTCATTCAAACGAAAGAGAATAATTATTTACAGCTTTTTCAAAAATCTTTCCGTTCCATATTAGAACGGCTACCTCAACAACCATTACTTTAGTATCTAATAGAAAGACAATACCACCGGTTGATTGTTTTACGGCATAGCAAACCTTTTCGGGTCATTTAGTACCGAATTAAATCATCGTTGATTTTCAAACATCTTTCGGATTTATATTGGAACGGCTACTTCAACAAACATTACTTTAATATCTTATAAAAAGAAAACACCACCATTTGTTTGTTTGTTTGGTTGGTTGGTTGGTTGGTTTTGTTTTACGGTATATCAACCCTTTTCAAGTCAAATGTCCAATAAAGTCATTTTTATAAACAAAGGACTTAAGTTGCTGACATTACCTGCTGTTGCTTAAGTGGTCACACAATTAAGTATTGATAAGTCTCATCGCTGCTTAACTTCGTCTACCGATTGAGAAGCCGTCAATAAAACAATCTCTCATTCAAAGGAAAGAGAATAATTATTTATAGCTTTTTCAAACATCTTTATGTTCCATAATAGAACGGCTACCTCAACAACCATAACTTTAGTATCTTATAAAAAGAAAGCACAACTGGTTGCCTGGTTGGCATATCATGAGAGCATGTATCCCTGCTCCGTAAAATTCTGTTGACTGTTCTTTGAGCCACTTCTTCACTACAAATTTCACTTCCTCGTCACTGGAATAATATTTGCCCCTCAAGCCCTCTTTCACGGGGCCGAAGAGAGGCAAACTTTATTCATGTGACGAGGAAGTAAAATCTGTAGTGAAAAAGTGGCTCAAAGAACAGTCAACAGAATTTTACAGGGCAGTGATACATGCTCAGATTCGAAGGTGGAACATTGTTATTGAGAGAAACAGTGACTATGTGGAGAAGTATGGATATGATTCACAGAGGACCAGCTTCATTTTGATGTATGATACATGTTCCTGTTTTGGTAATTATACCTGTCCTAAACAAAATGGCATTACTTTTTTACTAACCCTCGTATTAACACGCTTGTTATCATCTTGCAACACCCTCTGGTTAAAAATGAGACCGTCCAAAATCGTCCAAGATGAAATGCAAAAAAGTAGATCTTGATTATCTGGTGTCTCTTATCCGCTGAATTCTTGTTTCTCATGTGTGTCGTCAGCTAAACAAAGGACCATTCTGTTTTTATTAGAAAGAAAGAAAACTACGAAAAAGGACATGCTACACTGAAAAATATAATAAGAAAGAAAGAAAAAAAGAAATAGATTAAGGGGTGAGCGGGCGGAAACGATAATGCTACGTTATTTCAAACGAACATAATGAAAAAATTAAAAGAAGGAAAGAAAGAAAAGAAAGAGTGAGAGAGAGGATTAAACCCAGATTATTATACTTTTTACATATTGAACTATTTCGCAATAGCTCTTAAGTAATCATATCAAACGTTGAAATAATTAAATCATCATACTGTGGTATATACACAGGTTCTGCTAGTTATTATTTACTCCTTTTGAGTTTTCACATAAGCATTAGCTGATGGTCTTTCACTGGAGTCTGAGTGACAGAAAGTCTCCTCATGTCTCCAGGACTCTTCTGAGTATTCTGGCAGATTGCAGCAGTGCAGTGTTCTGAATGGTTTCAATCCTTCCTCTGATATCCAAACTTTCCAAACCCTTTTCTAATCCTTTTGAGACTGTTCCAAGTGCACCAACCACAATTGGTATCACTTTCACTTTCATATTCCATAACTTTTTCAGTTCTCTGGCAAGGTCCAGATATTTGTCCATTTTTTTCATTTTCCTTTAGCTTCACCCTGTGATATGTTGGCACTGCAAAATCCACCAGTTGACAAGTTCTTTCTTTTTTGTTTATCAACACTAGGTCTGGTCTTCTTGCTGGGATTATTATTATTATTATTATTATTATTATTATTATTATTATTATTATTATCATTATTATTATTACTTTTTTACACCAGCGTTAGCTGAAGGTGTTTCACTGGGGTCTGAGTGACAACAAGTCTCCTTAGGTCTCCAGGCCTCTTCTGAGTATTCTGGCCTTGTCTGGATGGTCTCAATTCTTCTGATTTCCAGTTCCTCCAGTCTTTTTATCCAAGTGCACCAACTACTATTGGTATCACTTTCACCCTTATATCTGGCAAGGCCCAGGTATTTGTCTATCTTTTCATGTTCCTTCATATTCACCCTGTGATCTGTTGGAACTGCAAAGTCTACCAGTTCACAATTTTTTTTTTAGATTTAGTCTCCTGGCTGGGATAATGTGATCCGTCTTTATCTTGAAGTCCCAGAGAATTTTATGCGTTTCATTCTCAAGAACAGTTTCTGGTTTATGCATATACCATTTTGTTGTATAATCAAAATTTAGTTTTTTGCATAATTCTCAGGGGATCACCTTTCCCAACCACTCGTGCTTAGCCTTGTATTCTCGTTGTGCTAGTTTGCTACATACGCATAATATATGGTTTATGGTCTCATCTCTGTCACCACATACTCAATTTTTGCTTTGATATAATTTGTTCTTATGGCATTATTTTGTGCAGCAATTATTAGTAATTCAGTTTCTCTCTTGAGGTTTCCTCTTCTTAACCATGTCCAAATCTTTTCATGTGGAACCTTTCCAATTTGCTGTTTAAAGTATCCATATAATTGCTTTTCTTCCCATCTTTGTTTTCTTATTTTTGTTGTTTTTCTGTTTGTCCATATGTTGCATCTACTGTTATTGGCTGCCATAAGTAATCTTTCCTGGTTCTTTTTGTGTATTCTTCGAGTCCTTGGATTGTGGCCTCTACGCAAATCCTCCATTTTGACAAGACCTCTTCTACCATCCTTTCTTGATACGTATTGCCTATCTCTATCATCTCTAGGGTGTAGTGCCTTGTGCATTGTCATTAATTTCCTAGTCTTTTGGTCAATCTGTCAGAGTTCCTCTTTTGTCCATGTTAAGAATGGTCCAGAGTATCTTATAATGTGGACGGCCCAGGTATTTATTCCTTTGATGATATTTCTGCTGCTGAACTTGGTTTCTATGAGTTTTCTTGTTCTCCTGGGATATTCTTTTTTTTAACTTTTCCTTTCATCTCTGTTTGCTTGATATTGTCTGCTTCTAAAATTCCTAAGTATTTGTAACTTTCTTTTTCTCCAAGTGTTTTGATAGTGTCCTGATTTGGTAGTTGTATTCCGTCCATTAGTTTCCTTTCCCCCTGTTTTTTATCACTAACATGTCACTTTTTCAATTCCGAATTCCATTCCCATATCTTAGCGGTATATTCTAATAGTTTGTACCAGCGTTTCTTGTTCTTTTTCATTTTTTGCAAAGAAAAGATTATATCATTCAGGTACATAAGATGGTTTATTTTTTCCTGCGAGTTAGTGGATTTTTAACCCCCTGTACATTTTCTCAGTATGTAGTTGAGTAGCATCATCGCTATAATAAATAGTAGTGGTGATAGCGAGTCTCCTTGGAAAATACCTCTTTGGATTTTTACTTCTGCCAGGGTTGTCCTGCTGCTTTTAATTGAAGTTTCCAGTTTTCATGGCTTTTTCGATTAAATTTATGATGTTGTTGGAAATTTTGTACATTTTTAGACATTCTAAAATCCAGGTATGTGGGACCATGTCATAGGCCTTTCTGTAGTCAATCCATGCCATTGCAATATTTTTCCGCCTATTCTTAACTTCTTTAAGAATCTATCATTATTATTATTATTATTAGTAGTAGTAGTAGTAGTAGTAGTAGTTTTCACACCAGAATTAGCTGATGGTCTTTCACTGGAGTTTGAGTGACAACAATTCTCCTCAGGTTTCCAGGACTCTCCTGAGTATTCTGGTTGATTTCAACATTGCTATTGTCTGGATGGTCTCAATTTTTCATCTGATTTCCGGTTCCTCTAGTATTTTTCCTAAGATTTTGGGGACTGTTCCAAGTGCCCTAACTAGTATTGGTATCACTTTCACCATCATATTCCACGTTTTCTTTTTTTCAATTCTCTAGCAAGGTCTAGGTATTTATCTAACTTTTCATTTTTCTTTCAACTTCTCCCTGTGATCTGCTGGAACTGCAAAATCAACCATTAGACAAGTTCTCTTTTTTCATTAACAATACTAGGTCTGGTCTTCTGGCTGGGATAAGGCGATCCGTTTCACACCAGCGTTAGCTGATGGCCTTTCACTGAACTTTGAGTGATAGTAAGTCTCCTCAGGTCTCCATGACTCTCCTGGGTATTCTAGCCAATCTTTAAAATGCTGTTATCTGGATGGTCTCAATTCTTCCTCTGGTTTGCAATTCCTGCTGTCTGTATTATTATTATTATTATTATTATTATTATTATTATTATCTCTTTACGAGTATATCATACCAGTAGTAATTAGTGGTCTTCACTAAAGTTCAAGTGACAGCAAGTTTTCTTAGCTCTCCAGAATTCTTCAAAGTACTCTAGGTTATCTTAACAGTGCTGTGGTCTAGATGGTATCGTTCTTCTTATGATCTCCAGTTCTCCCATTCTCTTTTCCATACCCTTGGGGACCGTTCCAAGTGTACCAACTACAATTGGTATCACCGTCAGCCTTATGGGCCACATATTTTCCACAAGATAACAAGTTATTTTCTTTTCGTTAATTAACACGAGGCCTGTTATCTATATATTAATACACTTGTTCCTTAATCTTCCGACCATTATCATCTTGTAACACCATTTGGTTAAAAATGAGACCGTCCAAATCGTCCAAGATGAAATGCGAGGTTGTGAATGTGATGATCCACTCTGGACAGTGAGATAACGAGTTATCTATATATTAATACTCGTGTTCCTTAATTGTACGACCGTTATCATCTTGTAATACCATCTGGTTAAAAATGAGACCGTCCAAATCGTCCAAGATGAAATGCAAGAATGTAAATCCTGACTATCTGGATTCACTTATCCGCCAAATTCTTATTTCTTATGGGTGCTGTCACACCAGCTAAATAATGGACCATTCCATTTTTATTATGAAGAAAGAAAGGAAAGGAAAATTACATGCGATACAGTAAAAATATAATAAGTAATAAAGAAAGAAAGAAAGAAAGAGAGTTAGGGAAAGATACAGAGACGTGAGATAATCCTAATTTGTTTCAATTGAACATAATGAAAAGATAAAAAGAAGAAAAGAAAGAAAAAAGAGCGAGAGAGTTAAATGAAGATTCTTATACTTTTTACATATTGAAGTATTTATAATAGCTCTCAAGTAAACATATCAAATATTAAAAGTAATTGGTAATTTGCTTGAAGCATTGTTAATTATGTTATTATATATTAATGATTTTCGGAAAATCGTCTCTGAAGATAAAGTTTACTTTGAAATTGATAAGACACAAAAGATATTTTTGTTTTTATTTTTATGTACATTGTATTGGCCTTCAAATCATTAATATATAATAATATCAAATATTGTAATAATTAGATTATCATACTGTGGTATATCCACAGGTCCTCTTAGTTATCATTATTACTAGCAGGATCTGTGGATATACCACAGTATGATAATTTAATTATCTTCATCTTCAATTGACAAGCTCTCTCTCTCTCTCTCTCTCTCTCTCTCTCTCTCTCTCTCTCTCTCTCTCTCTCTCTCTCTTCTCTATCTCTATCTCTATCTCTCTCTTTTGTAATCAATACTAGGTCTGGTCTCCAGGCTGGGATAAAGTGGTCCGTCTTTATCTCAAACTCCCAGAAAATTTTATACGTCTCGTTCTCAAGAACAGATTCTGGTTTATGCATATACCCTTTTGTTGTATAGTCAAAATTTAGGGTTTTTGCATAATTCCCAGTGGATCACCTTTCTAACCTAGTCGTGCCTAGCTTTTTATTCTCGTTGTGTTAATTTGCTGCATTCGCTTAATACATGGTTTAATGTATCATCACTGTCGCCACACATTCTACATCTACTGCTTTGTTGTGTCTTATCAATTTTTGCTTTGGTATAATTTGTCTTATGTCATTTGTTGTGCAGCAATTATTAGGGATTCAGTTTCTCTCTTTGAGGTTTCCTCTTCTTGACCATGTCCAAGTCTTTTCACGTGCAACCTCTCCGATTTGTCATTTGAAGTGTTCATATAATTGTTTTCTTTCCCATTTCTGTTTCTTGTTTGTTTGTTGTCTCCTGTGGAAGCCAACACATGGACATGCTAGTGTGGGTCACCCACCAAGGGCCTACATTGACCAACTATGCGAGGATACTGGTTGCTGCGCAGAAGACCTCCCAGCGGCAATGAGTGATAGGGAAGGTTGGTGAAGAGATTGTCATGGATATCCGTGCTGCTGCGTGACATGATTATTATTATTATTATTATTATTATTATTATTATTATTATTATTGACATCAGTAATACATCGTTATCAGCAGCAGCATCTTCATTATTACAACAATATGGTTCTTTTAAATATTTTACGTGTAGGATGAGAAAGAAAGAGAGTAAGACAGACAGACAGACAGACAGACAGAAAGAAAGAAGAAAGAAGAAAGAAAGAAAGAAAAGAAGGTGTAAATACAGGAAGAAGAAGAAGAAGAAGAGAAAGAAGAATGATGATAAATCGACTAGATGATAGAAAACTGAGGATGAAAAAAAAAGTAATAATTATATATTTCAAAAAAGCAATAAATTGTCTTTCCTTCTTTTCTTGCAGATAAGCGTGAAATATTGAGAAAGATAGGAAGATAATTTAATTGATAAATGAGAAAGAAAGAAAGAAAGGAAAGAAAGAAAGAAAGAAAGAAAGAAACGTTATAGTATAAATGGGATGATGAAAGAAAGAAAAGAGAGGGGGAGAGAATAGTGTAAGAAATAAAAAATTTGCAATAGAAGGGAGAGAGGATCGCAAATGTTATAAAAGTTTACAAAAGAAAGAAAGAAAAAAAGAAAGAAAGACTAAATCAAAGAAAAATTATTGTGTAGTGTGGTGATGAAAGAGAGAAAGAAAGAAAGAAAGAAAGAGAGAAAGAGAGAAAGAAAGAAAAAAGAGAGAGAAAGAAAGAAGAAATCAAAGAAATATTGTGTAGTGTGGTGACGAAAGAAAGAAAGAAAGAAAGAAAGAAAGAAAGTATAAATCAAAGAAAAATTATTGTGTAATTATGGTGACGAAAGAAAGAAAGAAAAGAAAAGAAAGAAAGAAAGAAGAAAGAAAGAATAAATCAAAGAAAAATTATTGCGTAGTATGGTGACGAAAGAAAGAAAAAGAAAAGAAAGAAAGAAAGAGAGAAAGAAAGAAAGAAAGAAAGAGAGAAAGAAAGAAAGAAAGAATAAATCAAAGAAAAATCATTGTGTAGTGTGGTGAAGAAAGAAAGAAAGAAAGAAAGAAAGAGAGAAAGAAAGAAAGAAAGAATAAATCAAAGAAAAATCATTGTGTAGTGTGGTGAAGAAAGAAAGAAAGAAAGAAAGAAAGAAAGAAAGAAAAATTATAGTTTAGATATGGTGATGAAAGAAAGAAGAGAGAGTGAGAAAAAGCGAGAGAGAGAGTGTGTGAGAATGGTGAAAGAAATAAAATTTTGCAAGAGAAAAAAAGCAAGAATCGTAAAAGGAATAAAAGTTTACAATAGAAAGAAAGAAAGAAAGAAAGAAAGAAAGAAATGAGATGGGTGTGGTCTGGGGGCAAGAAAAAAAAAGAGGCGTGGTCGTTTCTTCGGTGTGTGCACCAGCGAAAGATGCTGCACCACGTGTTCGTTGCTGCCCACAACTGTCTCTGGTTTTAATGGGACAACCCCGACCCCCCTCAAACCCCACTGATTCTAAGAAAGACCAACACTCCTCCTCTCTCCCCTACACACACACGGACGCACATATGCACACCCACACCTAGCGTCAAAATCGAAAAGCTGGCTCTATAAAAAACGCTACTCTGTGTGAACAAAACATTCGTAGCAAGATCGCACGGCTTTTGCGGACAAACACAGAACGCGAATATCGACATCGAGATTTTTTTCCCCTCGCTAGGATTCCCCAGTAGCAGCAGCAGCAGCAGCAGAAGACCGGCAAAACCACACACACACATACACATACATAACAAAATATCCATCCACAATGGTAAGTGAAGAATTTTTCAAATTTATTCTTCTTTCAAAAATCATTCTCATTCACTTCGTTTTATTTATCTTTGTCTATTTCTTCTTCTATTATTTTTCTTTCTTCTTGGATTTTCTTCAATTTCATTTTTGTTCTTCTCTGGATTTTCTTCTCTTTATTTTCTTCTTAAATTTCATTTATTTTTCTTCAATTTTCCTTCTTTGATTTTTGTTTCTTCTCTGGATTTTTCTTCTCTCTATTTTCTACTTCAATTTTATTTATTTCTTCTTCATTTTTCCTTCTTTGATTTTTTGTTTCTTTCTTGATTTTCTTCTCTTTATTTTTTTCTTCAATTTCTTTCATTCTTCTTCATTTTTCCTTCTTTTTGATTTTTTGTTCTTCTCTGGATTTTTCTTCTCTTTATTTTTTTCTTCAGTTTCTTCATTCTTCTTCATTTTTTCCTTCTTTTATTTTTTGTTTCTTCTCCGAATTTTTCTTCTCTCTATTTTTTTCTTCAGTTTTCTTTCATACTTCTTCATTTTTTTCCTTCTTTGATTTTTTGTTCTTCTCTGATTTTTCTTCTCTTTATTTTCTACTTCAATTTCATTTATTGCTTCTTCATTTTTTCCATCTTTGATTCTTTTTCTTATCTTTCTTCTCTTGATTTTCTCATTTTTTACTTCTTTTTTTTTTTTCTTATCTTGATTTCTTTTCGTTTTTTTCTCTTCTCTATATCTTCCTTTTCTCTTGATATCCTTCTTTATATTTTTCTTCTATTTCTTCTCTTGATTTTCTTATTCATTTTCCTTCTTATAATTATTATTTCTCTTTTCTTCTTTTTGAATATTTTATTCTTTTCCTTCTTCTATTTCTTCTTCTCTTGACTTTCATCTTCTCTTTATTTTCTTCTTCTTTTTCTTGGCCATTTTCTTTCAAACTTCGTGCTTTGTTTTTGTCTCTTTTTCAATTACAGATACCCCCTTCCTCTTTCCTCATTTTCTTTACTTCCTTATATTATTATTATTATTATTATTATTATTATTATTATTATTATTATCAGTAGTAGTAGTAGTATTATCATCATTATTATTATTTCACTCCTAGTGGGGTTTTTATACCAACGTAAGCTGATGGTCTTTCACTGTAGTCTGAGTGACAACAAGTCTACTCAGTTCTCTAGGACTCTCCTGGGTATTCTAGCCGATTTCAACAATACTGTTGTCTGGATGGTCTCAATTCTTCCTCTGATATTCAGTTCCTCTAGTATATTTTCTAAGCTTTTGGGAGCCGTTCCAAGTGCACCAACTACGATTGGTATCACTTTCACCCTCATATTCCACAGATTTTACTCTGTGAACACTGGTACTATCCAGTGATTTTTACTGGAATCCGCGTGACAGCAAGTCTACTCTGTTCTCTTGGACTCTTCTCGGTATTCTAGGTGATCTGAAGAGAGCCGGAGTCTGAACGGTCAAATTCTTTCTACGAATCAAGTAACAGCAAGTTTTCTCAAATATTTTTTAGACCTTTTTATTTGGCAAAATATTCTTCCCAACTTGTATTCGCTTCGTCTTAGTTAAATCATATCCAGAACCGCCATGGAAATATCCAAGTATTTGTCTATCTTTTCGGTTTCTTCCATTTTTACTCTGTTGTCAATTGGAATTGCAAAATCCACCAGATGATAAGTTCTTTATTTTTCTTGTTAATCAAAAATAGGTCTGGCCTTTTGGTCGGGATTGAGGAGTCCATTTGTATTTCAAAACCTGTGATATTATTATTATTATTATATTATTATTATTATTATTATTATTATTATTTGACTCCATTCGGGTTTTTTCACACCCGCCTTAGTCGGTGGTCCACTGGAGGCTGAGTGACAGCAAATCTCCTCAGGTCTCCAGAACTCTTCTGAGTATTCCAGCCGATCTCAACAATGCTGTAGTCTGGATGGTCTCGATTCTTCCTCTGCCAATTCATCCAGACTCTTTTCCAGACACCTGGGGATCGTTCCAAGGGCCACAATTACAATTAGTTCGACCTTCACTCCCATGTTACACAGTTTACTCAGTTCTCTGGCAAGGTCCAAGTATTTGTCGATCTTTTCGCTCTCTTTCATTTTCACTCTGTGATCGGCCGGGATGGCAAAATCCACAAAATGACAAGTCTTCCTCTTCTTGTCAATCAAAACTAGGTTCAGTCTCCTGGTCGGGATTAGGTGATCCGTCTGTACCCCAAAGTCCCAGAGAATTTTGTGCGTCTCATTTTCCAGGACAGATTCAGGCTTGTGCATATACCATTTAGTTGGTGAAAATTGAATTTCTTGCACAATTCCCAGTGAATCACCTTTCCCACCCAGTCGTGTCTAGTCTTGTACTCTCTTTGTGCGAGTTTACTGCATTCGCTTTATTATTATTATTATTATTATTATTATTATTATTATTATTATTATTATTATTATTATTATTATTATTAACAAAAAACACCCTTAAGGCGGT
>CM042153.1:17914537-17922037 GCA_023376005.1 Doryteuthis pealeii | reverse complement strand
CAAATGAATTGAAGTATTCTAGATGTAAGTATGAACTCATAAGTGACATTTTCCTGCGGACTCCTAGACATGGACCCACCAATGTTGACCAGTCAACAAAAAACTATACACAACACACGTCTGTACGGCCACTGGATTCTGAGTAGAGAACTTGCCAGGAACGATGACCGATAGAGACGGATGGCGAGGAAGAGTGAAGAGAATCCGTGCTGTCGACACGCCTTCTCTAACAAAACTTCCGCTAATTTTTTTTTTTTTTGAGCGTTTTTGCTGGAGGGGGGGTCTCTTGAAGATGTACTCTTTTTAACATGATTTATTCTATTGTTATGATTAAGAAACTCATAGAAGTTAAGCAACGATTAGCCTGTTTAATACTTAATGGGTGACCATTTAGACAATAGCAGGTACTGTAAGCAATCTGATATCAAAATTATTTGCTTCAGCATTAAATGACCCGAAAGGAGTTGGTATGCCGTCAAAAAACCAACCAACCAACTAGTGTTGTATATACTTTATTAATTTGGCAGGTGTTGCCTGGGGGAATAGCCCCCTGGGATCACGCTGTTAATTAACAACACAGGTCTAGTGTCCGAAGCCACCGTACACACAGGTCCCGAATGTTATTAGTGCGTTTAAAATACTGCAATGCGTCTTATATACTACAAAGAAAAAAAGGTTTATATAATATATGGTGTGGTTAATTTGCATACTGGTTTTAACAATACCGGATTTGATAAATAATTGCTTGATGCTATTGATCTTTAATATTATTGTTTTATTCTCCAACATATTAAAATCAATCCTATGAATGATTTTATATAGCAACCAATTAAAACATGATTAGAATAAGTCTAGTATTTTTAAATTGCCTTTTAATTTAATACATTTCATTACATTAAAAATCAAATACTTACGCCCGGAGGGGGGGGGGGCATATTCTTGCTATTTTTTATAAAAGATTAAAGGGGGGGTGTTGACATATCAAAAGTTTGGCCCTTGCTATGATTAACCTTTTCTTTGTAATATGGAAGGTATATTTTATGAAACACGATAGATTCAGTCATTCCATTGTTGTAGACAAAGTTAAGCAGCAATTAGCCTGTTTAATACTTAGGTGACCACTGGATTCTGTGTAGAGAACCTGCCAGGAGCGATGACCGATAGAGACGGATGGCGAGGGAGAGTGAAGAGAATCTGTGCTGTCGACACACCTTCTCTAACAAAATTTCCGCTAAGATGTGTCGTTTTTTTTTTTTTTTTTGTTTTTTTTAGTTTTTTAGGGTTTGGGGGTGAGCACTTTTGCCGGGTTTTTTCTATTTTTAACATGATTTATTTCATTACTATAATTAAGCAATCTGCAAGCAATCTGATCTCCAAATTATTTGATTCGGCATTAAATGACCCGATAGGGGTTGGTATGCCGTAAAAAAAAAACAACCAACCAACCAACTAGTGTTGCATATACTTTATTCGTTTGGCCTTCTTTTGCTGTTCCACAATTTATTAGCCTACTGCCTTTACACAGATAAAGCAAATGTAGAAAAAAAAAAAAAGAAAAAACGTAAAAAAAAAAGATAGCCATGTTTTCAACTTTATATCTCTGAACTTTTACGGCTTCTTTCTAAAATTATTACCTACGACAAAATACCGCGAAACGTATGCACGCCATTTTGAAGAATCCTCTCAATTGCCAGATGAGAACTTCTTTTCGTCGTTATCACAAAAAACAAAACAAAGAAATATAACATCATTCAATTGCCGGTACAGCTCTATGGTAAAGCTGTATGTAGATCAGTAAAGGTAATATAGATATCTCGCACCCTTGAGAGCATAGAGCTGCAGCTACACCCCAACCTATGTCAGGTCACTCAATGTGCTACCGGTACTATGTAACCCAGTACTACCTGTTTCGTAGTCAGATCATCAGTGACTAAACCGGTAACCCCACAGATTTTGTCTGGTGAGGAAAATGGCTAGACACCCTGCAGAACGAAAAACAATACCTGTAAAAGGTCGGAGTAAGCCCTTTGCTCAACGGTTATGTAGCGCATTAGTTCTAAAGTTCCACCCCTCCTCATCGGGGCAGAGCCGTGTAAAATTGATACTGCCAGAGCCATGTCGTCGGAAATTTAAGATCCTGGTAGGGTCACCCAAGGTGGACAGGTTTGGTAACCAGTTTTTTGGGGGGGTGGGAGACTACGTAGCCTGGGTGGGTGAATACGGAGGATGTGCTGTTGCGCAAGCAGCAGATCCTCCCTCTCCACACTGCCGCTGTGGTCAAAAGGAAAGGTAAGAAACCAATACAGTTTGGCAATGATAGTGTCGCAGGAGTTGCTGTGTAGCACTGAAAAATTGCTACTGCCAGAGCCATGTCGTCGGAAATTTAAGATCTTGGTAGGATCACCCTAGGTGGACAGGTTTGGTACCCAGTGGTATTAGGGCCACAACCCGACCCAAAGGGGTCTGGTGAAAATCTAAAGGGTGTCTTTATTATCGTCAAGAATCATTGGCTTCTCTGCGTACTTGTCACGATATGTGTGGAAAATTTGCGGCAAACATAGGCATTTGCTTCCCCTAACCAAGATATGTATGCGAGGTTTAAGGACCGCTTTTTCCATGAATTTTAAAGAAGTGTTAGAAATAAAAAAAATTTAAAAACGAATTTAAAAAATTGTATCAATTTTTATTGATTTTAAAAAAAAATAAAATCTTATAAAATTTATTTACGAGTAAATGAAAATATAAAATCTGATTTTAATGGAAAATAGATTTCTAGGGAAGGTGTACGTATGTCTGATTATCTCTCAACTGAATTTTCTCTGTAACTTTGATATAAAAATGTTGTCCCACTAACAAGGAGCTGTAAGGTTCTTGGTTATATATATATATCTTATTATAATGGAGATTGTGTGTTTGTATGTCTGTAACCGAAACTATATTCCTACTCAAGTCAAAATTCTCTTAGTTATTGACATCACATTCTCCATGATTTTATTTTTATCTAAACCTCAATTATTAATAAAATTGTCTTACATTATTAATACTGTTAACTATGTCTACATACTGACTAAATGCAATTATATTTATATATACAACAAAATAGCAGTTTACAGTGTGAACGGGAAGGCTAATTTGCATATTAATATTAAAAAATCGAATTTAATAAATATGTGCTTAGTATTATTGATTTCTAACTGTTTGGTTTTATTTTAATGAATATAAGCAAAAATCTCTTCAATGAATCTTAAATGAAATCCATTAACAAGATAAAATAACTGTCATTTTATTCTTTACTTCCTCTTATAACTAAATACTTAAATTAGAAAAAAATAACAATGAAAGACGAGAGTGATGGAAGAGTAAGTTTCAGTTGTTCCATTTTTTATTATACTCCCTCTGTTTCAAATCTTTTATTATACTCCCTCTGTTTCAAATCTTTTTATCTGTATTCTTATTTAGTTTCATTAGCCTTTCTAATTTAATACAATATTTTATTACATTAAAACTTAAATACTTGCACCCGGAGGGTGCATATATTTGCTAGTATATATTATAACTGGTTGAAACAAACAATTCCGACACGAGTGTTGAACATAACAAAATGGACTTTAATAAAAACACATGGAGAGACATTTACGACATGAAGTACATATACATGAAACAAGATACATAGTGGATAATATATGTACATAGAAAAGAGATAAGATACAAAAGAGTTATATAAAATATATCTTCTATGAATTCACCTCAGGTGAATTTGTTGGTTGGAGCTGGCTCAACCGATCCAGGGGGAATGCCCTCACACTAACAGTAACCTGTGATGGTGCTGAGGTTTAGTAATAAGAAGGTTTTTATAGGGTGTTACTTAACTACACGCACTCTGGTTTTAAATTCAGAGTTTTTACCTTCTCCTCGACTGGTTGCCTAATCACTGTTGAGAAGCTAAGTCTCCTCTAATATTTAACCATAACAGGAAGTGTTGGGTTCATGCCTTTCCTAGTGGCACGTGGCGTAATGATTACCATCGAAGGAAATGAAAACGGCGAGATGAGTTCAAATCCCAGGCGAGGCTGTTTGAATTTCACATATTGCTTATACCCTCGGGAAAGGTACGAATCCAACTATCCTCCCTCCAGATATGGGTAAATAGTAAAAATTTAGTTTAAATTTAGTGAGTTCTTTTGTTTTGTTTTTAAAGGCATATCAACCTTTGTAGGTTATTTGATTCCAAAGCCTTCCTGGTAGAAAAACGGCAGTGTTACTATTACCATTTTGTGGAGGCGCGTGGTGTAATGGTTACCATCGTAGGAAATGGACATGGCGATATGAGTTCAAATCCTGGACGCGGCTATTTGCATTTCATATAGTGCTTATACCCCTGGGAAACGTACGAATCCAACTATTCTCCCTCCAGCTAAAAGGTAAAATAGTAGGGCAGACTAAGCTCTTTAATCTTGGTATGGTAACCAGTCTAGGAGAAGGAAAACTCTGAATTCAAACCAAAGGTGTTCTCTTCTCCTTAGTCAAAAACCACTTTAAGACTTCCTCCTCCCCCTCCTTCTCCTCCTCTCAACAACGTTTAATATCAGGAACGCGAAGGAAAACGCTAACCACCTCTTCAAAGATTTGAACTTAGCTCTACTTCCTACCACTTTTCATAGCAGCGATATGGGCAGGGCATTGTACTATGAAAGCCAACAGATCTAATTAAAGTAAACTTTTTCACACTATAAAAGACCAAGTAGCGGACGAAATCCCGCGCAAATCGCTATTCAGTAGTAATGCATCTGTGAGACCAGCTTGCTAACCATTACCCCACGATGGGACGCCTTAGATCAGCTAGTTGGTGTTGGCATCCTTCCGTCCGCGAAAGACGATGGCGTAGTGTCCATTTTTTTTTTTTAACTACGTAGCCTGGGTGGGTGAATACGGAGGATGTGCTGTTGCGCAAGCAGCAGATCCTCCCTCTCCACACTGCTGCTGTGGTCAAAAGGAAAGGTAAGAAACCAATACAGTTTTGCAATGGCTGTGTCGCAGGAGTTGCTGTGTAGCACTGAAGTTCAGCGTTACTCCACCTTAGAGACTTCGGCTCCGGATTTATTTTCGGGGTTTACTCCCCCATATCTTCCTAGGGATCGTGTAAGCCACTCGGCAGCGATGGTTTTATAACACTCTTCTTGGTCCTGCTAGTTATTATTATTATTATTATTATTATTGAGAGTTATTCACACCAGCGTTAGCTGATGGTCAGCGTTAGCTGATGGTCAGCGTTAGCTGATAGCTGATGGTCTTTTACTGGAGTCTGAGTGACAACAAATCTCCTCGGGTCTCCCGGACTGAGTATACTAGCTGATTACAGCATTGCGGTAGTCTGGATGGTCTCAATTCTTCCTATGATTTCCAGTTCCTCCAGTCTTTTTTCCAAGCTTTTTGGGACCGTTCCAAGTGCACCAACTACAACTGGTATCACTTTGACCAGGTATTTGTCCATCTTTTCGTTTTCCTTCATCTTCACCCTGTGAAGTTCTCTTTCTTCTTCTTTTTTTTTCTATTTGTTTTTGTGAATCAACACTAAGTCTGGTCTCCTGACTATTATTAGGTTTTGTTTTGTAACTTTAGTGTTAGTTACTTTTTCAGTCGCTCGCTCGCCACCCAGTGAGAGTGGACTTCGGCTGATCGTTCTTCTTTTATCAGTAAAAGAAAGAGATTAATTGAATTAATTGACGCGGTAACTGAAAAGGTTAATTGGTCTGAATTGTTTTTTGCGTGAGATGAATTTTGGAAAGAAAAAAAAAAATGGTGCTGTCATAAATGATTTAAAATGAATGTTAAAAATGCACTTAAACAAATAGAATATTGTCACCTGTTCATCAGGACCCCCGACCAGATTAAAGTGAACATCTTGTTTGATGATACTGATTATCCTCTATCTGCATGACATGAATATTTTCTTGAACTTTTAAGGTGGAGAGGAGGAGGAGGAGGGGTGGGGGTATTAGATTCGGCACACGCACCCACAACGCCTACCCCACCCGATCAGACTTCTTCTTAAAGTACTGTTTTTATATTTCAAATTCTCTAATTCAAAACGGCCATTAATCAGCTACTATTAAAGTCAGTGATACTCATAGTCACTAGCTGGAACAGCTCAATGGTTCGAGCACACGGCTGCTGATATACGAGGTGTGTCCAAAAAGCATTCAGACCTAATTAGTTCATTCTTATTAGTAAAATAGATTACTAATTAGGACTGAGCCTATTCTAGTAGTAACCACCCCAAGCAGAGTTTTAACAGGTTTGAATTCAGAGTTTTGCTTCTCCTAGACTGGTTGCCTAACTAAGATTAAAGAGCCCAGTGTATCCTACTATTTATCCATAGCTGGAGGGAGAATAGTTGGATTCATACCTTTCCCAAGAGTATTAGCACTATGTGAACTGTAACTTCGTCCAGGATTTCGGGTCGACGAGTTCATTTAAAATACTTATTCCATCGATTTCTCCATTGGTCGAAGCACCTCTAAAATTTCTCTTTTGATATGGTGCGAGACTGTGTCACCTTATTTCTCTTGATGTTCAACATAAAATTTTCCAGCAAAAATTTGATAAAAGCAAAGTGTGAACAATTAGCTTCTAGTCTTCGGGCCTGTGTCCAGTGGCTTTGGCCCCAGGACCGGTAAAGTAATAAATAACAGCGTGATACCAGGGGGCCATCCCCCCTGGCAAAACCTGCTTCCTTGATTTAAAGGGGCAGGGATAAGTTTATTGCCCAGTGCCTGAGGTGCCCCTCTTGAGGGGGTATGCTGACGGGATCTACGCATTTTTTGTGCTGCCATGCCATGAGCTTCGGTTCGTGAGTGGTACCACATAAATAGGACCTTGTGTTCAACCCGCATCAAGTGGAATGCGTGGTAATTACCTTCATAAAGAAATTGACTTAGTTGTGGCATAAATTTCACGTACTCTCTCCTACCCCAACGAATTAAAATTCATCAAAACACGGAAAAAAATGAATGAAATTTTTGCTATTATTGAGATTTTTCGGACTGTTGTTTGGCCACCTGCCCCATATTATACATACCATCCGTGTGAGGCGAACAAGACACGCTGGACACTGCTGGAGAAGCAAGGATGAACTCATAAGTGACGTTCTTCTGTGGAAGCCATCACATGGGCACGCCAGAGTAGGTCGCCCAGCAAAGACGTACATAGATCAACTCTGCACGGATGCTGGATGCTGCGCAGAGGATCTCCTAGGAGCAATGAGTGATAGGGAGGGATGTCGAGAGATTGTCATGGATATCCGTGCTGACAGCACGACAGGATGATGATGATGATATATATATATACTCAAATCTTGGCATAATGGTTAGAGTCGTAGGAAATGGAATCTTCGACCCGAGTTCAAATCCTAGACGAAATTGTTTGCATTTCACATAGCACTAATACCATTGGGAAATGTATGGATCCTACTCTCCCTCCAGCTATGGATAAATAGTAAGG
>CM042153.1:17869537-17912037 GCA_023376005.1 Doryteuthis pealeii | reverse complement strand
ATTTTATATCAATATCTATACTTAACTGCACAACTAATGCAATTTTAACCCGAATTAGTTTACTGGCCGAGATAAAAAAAAAAATGAAGTATAAAGTAATTCGGGTTAAAATTGCATTAAGTATACAGGTAAGTATAGATATCTCATAAACAGGAGTTTTGCTTTTTTTAAAAAAAACATTTTAATTTTCATCTCAAAAGGAAGATAATGTTATCTTAATAATTGTAATGGTTTGGTTTGTTAGATTTTACGGCATGTCAACCTTTGTTGGATTATTTTATGCAGAAGACGTTTAGTTCTATTCATGCTTGATGGGTATTGAAAAATCATTTTTAACTCAATTTTATTTTTTAACACATTTAAAAAATGAAAGAAAGACAAAAAATACAAGCGAATGAAAAATGAATGAGTGAATTCCTTCAAAGAAGGAATCGAACGAAATAAAACATTGAATGTTATTCAATGTGTTTCTTTGTTTGTTTGTTTTTTTTCTTTTTTCCGTTTCCACTTTTGGGAAATTCCAGTTTTTCCATTTTTATATTTTATGAAAAATTGCAATAAAATATGCTCTAATTATTATTTGAACTGAAAACAAAAACACAATTCAAAGTTTTATTACATATAAACAAATAGTACATATCTACAACTTTTTTGGAAATGTTAAAATCCAAGTCCAAAAATAAATTATATGTAAAAATAAAAATGTAACATAATTAGACAATAAAAAATACTTAGAAAACAGATCTATTTGACACATAGACGGGATCCTAACAGGTACTACTGATCCTGGTCAGAGTGGACCTGAGAGTACTGGCAACGATGGGGGTAACCTATGCTCCCCAGAGATCCAGAACCGGAGCCTAAAACCAGATACAGTTAAGTATCATACTAATGACACCACTTAGGGCATCCATCGTGGTGTAATGACATTAAAGTTATACAGTATGATTAGATGAGAGGAGACTTTATACAACATAGGCAATGGCTATCCTTACTGACGAATACGCATTGATGCAAATGAAAATTAATGTGAAGTATTCACTTAGCATTGGAGATCCTAACCTAACACCTGGGTATAGTCATGGCCAGAATCATAAGTTTTATCTGTCCTGGGTATGACTACATGATTTAGATAAATAAATACAGTTATCACTTTCGACCATCCGAATATTTTGTTTCTCTCAAACACGGCAAAATTTAATTGTTCAAATTTCGATCAGGGTTTCTTAATTTTGTTAAAGCTAATGGGGGAGAGGTTCTTTTATGTTTAACATATTCCTGAATTAAAGATATTTTTTAAATATTACCAGGATATTTTAATAAAATTCCATTATATCAATCTAATTCTATTCATATCTATCTATCTATCTATCTATCTATCTATCTATCTACATCTATCTAATTTTATTCATATCTATCTATCTATCTACATCTATCTAATTTTATTCATATCTATCTATCTATCTACATCTATCTAATTCTATTCATATCTATCTATCTATATCTATCTATCTAATTTATTCATAGCTATCTATCTATCTATCTATATCTAATTTTATTCATATCTATCTATCTATTTATATCTATCTAATTTTATTCATATCTATCTATCTATCTATCTACCTAATTCTGTTCATATCTATCTATATATCTATGATATTGGACTGTTTTTTATTCTTTAAATTATTGGACAGCGTATTTTAATCCGACTATATATACATGTGTATATAGATATGTATGTACGGTTTATTTATTTTAGTCAATGTAGTTAAATATGAATATTTAACGCGTCGTGCCACATTCATCGTAAATTCTTTTTTTAATAAATTTTCTACTCTGCCAATGAATTAAAAAGTGTCAACGCCCCGTAGACTTGTTTATAACCACCCACTCTGAACACTAATTTGCTCCAGCATTAGCCAATCCGGTGCACAGAAACCGAGATCTACGTAGGCAAAACTCTTTATGCGCCAGTTTAGCTGCTAGCGTTGAATCAGATGGGTGACGCACTAGGGAGTTATCGTCCCTAGTGGGGTATAACTGACGAGGGGATATTATGTTGAACGGACCAAAATTCCCCAATAAACCAGTAATAACATAACTGACGACGCCATTTAGCACTGTTTAATAGTACAAGCGTATCTCGAACAAACATATTCTACGCCCCACTGACAGAGATGCTCACGATTATTAATTAAATAATCATTTTGAATATTTTACACATAAATTGTACACAAAAACGTAGGTATTTATTTATTTGTAAACTTTTTAGTTAACCTCTTGATACTGAAAAAATGACTATTTCTTGTTTGTAAATAATTTTCTCCTAAAACTCTATCAGATAACTTCAAATATATATTAAAATAAAATAAACTATCTGTAAATATATAATACCGGGTATGTATTTATTAAAACTTGTTTTTAAAAAAAACAAGATGGACCGTCAAATGTATACTAAAATTTTCAGTGTATATAACACAAGCTCGTTCTTTATTCTATGTATTGACAATTTCGGGTAAGCAGTGACGTAGTTTCGGTTACAGACAAGGAGAAACCGAATCTCCATTATTAATAGATATTAATAGTCTTATTCCCCAATCTTCTTAAATAATTATTTAATTAATAATTAATAGATGCACTTAACATTTTATTTGAGGTGGGGGCAGAACAAATTGTTTTATTTTTTTACTCCTTTAATGAATTTGATGATACAAACCCTCTGACATTGAATTTTAACTCCCTCAGGCAATGTCTTTCAAAAATTAATTTTTTACACCGCCCGGGGTATTTTTTACGCTAGTATAGATAAATAAATTATAAATTGGATTTATTCATTTTTTTTTTGTTTGTTTGTGTTTTGTTTGTTTCTCTGTTTGTAAGCTAAAAACAGATAACCGGTTAAGATGTAAAGGAAGGCAATGAATCCCTTCAAGGAAAATAGATACGCAGAGCCAATTGATTTAGGCATTTAATATCGTCAAATATTGGGCGGGAATATATATATATATATATATATATATATATATATATATATATATATATATATATATATATATAAGAATACCAAAAACTGCCAAAAGCCGCCTTTCTATATATTAATGCGCTTGTTCCTAAATCGTCGGTCCGTTATCATTGTTATATATATATTTAACAACCGCTCCGCACAAGCAGGATGCGACACAAGGCCAATTTCTTAAGCGGAGTTTAACAGGTTTGAATTCAGAGTTTTCCTTCTTCTAGACCAGTTGCCTAACCAAGGTTAAAGAGCCCAGTCTGTCCTACTATTTATCCATAGCTGGAGGAAGAGTAGGATTCATACCTTTCCCAATGGTATTGGCGCTAAGTGAAATGCAATTACCACATCCAGCATTTGAACTCGGGGCGACGAGTCCATTTCCCATTACTTTAACCATTACACCACGCGCTTATCATTGTTATATAGCCCTTATAAACACCGGCTATATAATAGAGATAGAGAGAGACAGAGACTCTGCTGGTTACTCTACTGCTAACTGCTTCTACTTTGGTCGCCATTTTCTAATCTATTTGAATTCTATCTGCTGGCTTCTTCTTCTTTGCTAGTTCTTCTTGGACTGGGCTAAGCTGGCCATTGTCTCAACAATTGACAACACAACAAGACATTGTTTTTACTTGATCAAGCTTTATTTTCTTCTAGCCCATATTTGATTATTCCACCGCGGGAGACCGACCCCGGAGCACGTCTAAGCTCTCTGAAAGCTGGGTCGAATATAACTCTAAACTGTTCTCACGTGTCTGTCATGGCGCGTTTTCAAGGGATCAAAAGGTTATAACCGTCACCGGTAATTTTCCATAGACTCCCTTGATTCCAAATCAACAGACCCTAATTCAAATATTCCTAGCAACAGGTCTGTTCACAATTCATGACCTCTCATGAATTGTAACATCATCCTGCAACACTATCTTCTTAAAAATGAGACCGTTCAAATCGCTCAATCGTCTTGCAATGCAAAAATATAAGTCCAAATTATCTGGTGTCGCTTAATCGCAGAGTACTTATTTGTTCCATTTTTTCGCCAAATTTTAAAACTGAAGCATTCCAAATTGTCTTGAAAAGAAAATAAGGTAACTATGGTGTTGTTTGTTAACCTGTGATTTATTCTTAATATTTCGAGATAAAATCTCTTCAACAGACGATTTCTGAAACTGAAGCTGTTGCTCTGAAACAAGATGGACGGTCACTAGCAACAGCTTCAGTTTCAGAAATCTTGTTAATGAGATTTTATCTCGAAATATAAAGAATAAATCACAGGTTAACAAACAACACCATAGTTACCTTATTTTTCTTTACACTTACATTGTGATAGCCTTCAAAACCAAGCAACAAACCAATATAAACACAATGCTTCAAACAAATTATAAAGCACGGATATTTTGAAATATGTGTATTTGGGCAGAGTTCTTTCATTTATACATGTAGAAGTAAACAAAACAGATGTTTCCTGTTTAACAATTTTATTAACGATCTTTTCAAGCTTGGATGGAATCCGTTGATTAGTCCACCAAAGTTTTTGTCCCGGGTACTTTCGGGACTTCGAGGGGCCATCTTTTTTTCAAATTAGTAGTTCCCCTCCTACTTACTCTCACTACTGAAATCGTCCAATATAAAAAGATCGTCCAAGATTAAATGCAAAAATGTAAATCTTGATTATGTGATGTTGCTTATCCACCTAATTCTTATTTCTTATGAGTGTCAACCCCTCAGCTAAATAATGGACAATTCCGTTTTTATTTTAAAGACAGAAAGAAAAAAAAAGGAATCCTACACAGAAAAAATACAATAAGAAAGAAAGAAATAAAGTAGGGGAGAGAGAGGTGGGCGTGCGGAAGCGATGACGCTAATCTGATTAAATCGAACATAATGAAAATATGAAAAGAAAGAAAAAAAAGATTGAGGGAGAGTTAAATCAAGATTATTAAACTTTTTTTACATACTGAACTATTTCGTAATAGCTCTTAAGTAAGCATATCAAACGTTGTAATAATTGAATTATTATACTGTGGTATTTCCACAGGTCTTGGCAGTTTCAAACTTTCAAACTATGTAAAAATAAACCAAAAAAAAACTGAGGCGGCCACTACTAGAATATGCTCACTCCTAATTAGTGATCACCCTCCACACATTACTACAACAACCAGCATTACGATTTTTTTTGTTTTTTGTTTTGTTTTATATGACATTGTTTATATTGTGTAATGTGTGAAAATAAACCATTGTCTTCTTCTGTTGTCATTCTTCTTCTTCTTCTTCTTCTTCTTCTTCTTCTTCTTTTCTTCTTCTTCTTCTTCTCTTTCTTCTTCTTTTCTTCTTCTTTCTTCTCTTCTTCTTCTTTTCTTCTTTTCTTCTTTCTTCTCTTCTCTTCTTCTTCTTCTTCTTCTTCTTCTTCTTCTTCTCATTTTCCTTCTTCTTCTTCTTCTTCTTCTTCCTTCTTCTTTTTCTTCTTCTCTTCTTCTTCTTCTTCTTCTTCTTCTTCTTCTTCTTCTTCTTCTTCTTCTTCTTCTTCTTCTTCTTCTCTAAAAATAAATTTCATTGTATTGCTGTTCGTTTTTTGTTGTTGTTTTCTAACTTATTTTTTCTTTTCTTTTTTTCTCCCTTTTTCTTTCTCCCAGGTTAAAGTGACGTCAGTATGTCTGTGTCTGTTGATTGGACTAGTCGTCTTATTTGACAGTTGGACAGATGCCAGCTGTGCCAAACCCTGCCTTATCAATTTCTTCAAGTGCGTTCGGGGAGAGAACGATGGATGTTGTACTGTCTATGGAGGGTGCATGAAGGAATCTTGCGGGTCAGAATCTGTCCAGTAAGTACCCACTTCTTTACTAACCAAATTATATATATATATATATATATATATATATATATATATATATATATATATATATATATATTTATTATTTGCTCTACTTAGGTATTGAGCACTTATAACTTTTTAGCTTTAGATAATCTTAGTGGTTTATATATATATTTTTCATATATATATATAATATTTTTTCTTTTGACCAAGTGTTATTGTATTAACCGATTATTTTTCGAATTTTCGGTTGGTACGACCCTCTTGGTCTTTTCTTTTTTTCATTTTTCCCCTGGTGAAGTTTGGTAGTATATTTTTACTATCAAAATATTTGCCGGGTTTTTTCTTACCGCAAGGGTTTATCATAAGTTTGGAATATATTATATATATATATATATATATATATATATATATATATATTATTGCTCTGTATATGATTTACTATATGTATATAGTATATAATTTACTATATATATATATATATATATATATAATATATATATATATGCATACACCTTAAATTCCTTCTAAGAAACACACCAAATTTGGTTATTGATTCTTACTGATTAAGGGATATAATTAATTAATTAAACAAAAATCAAACGATTTTCAGAAAGCATCGTATAGCTGCTCCTGCTCCTGCTACTGGGTGTATCAGCAGGAGCATGCCTGCTGTCTATATCAGCTGCCTGTTCGCTATATCAGCAGTCATTCAAAATGTACGCCACAACTATGACTTCGTTTTGACCTTAAAAATAGTAAGCATTGCTCTATTTTTACCAAAAAGTCAACATTGTTGAATGCGATTGTTTTGTAATTTAGTACGAATTTGCGCATGATTTCATTCAAATTGTTTTCAATGGCGGACGAAATCGTGGCCAAAACGAGGCTCTGCATCGCCAGATATAATGGATTTGTTCAGGCGAGCATAAAGCAGCCACCATTAGTGGCATACGAAATCAGTGTTGGAATGGAGAGGATGGCGTGATCGTTTCTAATTGTGACGATAACAATGATAAAATAATGATGAAAATGATAGTAATATTAACGAGGACGGTAACAATGTGAATAAAGAAAGAAAAGTGTTGTTAAGACGTCGCAAATGACATTAAAATGTAAGTATAATTCGTAACATTAGTTTCACTCTCCGCTTTCTGTTCTGTGAGGCAAGCGTGAGAGAATATAGTTAGCTAGTCAGTCTCTTGCTAGCCGCCGACCAATGAAGACGTAATGGCGGACAGTTAGCTAGGCTCTCGCCTGATGGTTAAGGGACTGGATTCAGAGTTAAAAGAAATAAAATATGTACTAGGTATGCCAGAAAACTTCGATGTGGGCGGCATCGTCCACTGCAAGTTCTTGCCACAGGGCTAGACGATCAACCAGCATGTCTGTGGCGATTGCTTCGTTCAGTGCAGGAGAAGAGGCGAGAGATGTGGCAGGCCACCTCTTGGGTTCTTCACCATGACAACGCACCTGTCCACACTGCCCTGACTATCCAAGAGTTCCTGGCCCAGAAGAACATCACTGTGCTGGAGCAACCTCCCTACTCGCCCGACCTGGCTCCGTGTGATTTTTCCACTTCCCCATACTCAAAGGGGTCATCAAGGGAACCCGTTTTGAGGAAGCACATGACATCAAAAAGGCCGTAACGACAGAGCTATGAAGAATCCCGGAAGAATCCTTCAAGGAGTGCATGCAAGCGTGGCAGAGAAGGATGGGAAAGTGCATTAGGCTCTAGGGGGATTACTTTGAAGGGGATAACTTGTAGTTTGTAGTTTGGATTTGAAAAAGATTTTGACACCAGTCCTGGAAATTTTCTGACATACCTCGTAAGAAATGTCTTGAGTTGGTCACTAAAAACAAAAACAATTAGGACACCTCGACAACATATTAAGAAGTTAAGAAGACGAGCCATATAGCACAGGGTCAACGGTTAGACAGATATACTGATAGACTACTCAGAGCAAGCATAAGAAATACAGAAGCTGCTTCTCAGAATCATTAGAAGAAATGTAAGAAGCCTAAGCTACAAGCCAAAATGTCTCTTTGTTTTAGTATTTGTAGTATATAAGCCGTGCTGCAATCTACCACTTAAATGTATAGACTAAGCGAGGTCACGTGGTTTAAACCTTAGCCAATCAAGAGCCCGAATACTTGGTTGGTTAACTACT
This sequence comes from Doryteuthis pealeii, assembly GCA_023376005.1. NCBI lineage: Eukaryota > Metazoa > Mollusca > Cephalopoda > Myopsida > Loliginidae > Doryteuthis > Doryteuthis pealeii. Next base: position 17,904,038 of record CM042153.1, on the reverse strand, counting down.
TAATCGGATGATACTGACAGACGTCCATTTGCAATCATTGACGAAGGACCTGCAAGACTGAGGAGCACCAAGGAACAACCAAAGGATTCTTCACTAAGGATCGCGCTCTGTTTAACACAAAGGATCTCCGCTGGCCGGCGCTCTTGCTTGAAACTTAAGGATGGCCACAAAATCGTAACTCTCTCTCACTCTCACTCTCTCTCTCTCTCTCTATATATATATATTATATATAATATATATATATATGTGTGTGTGTTGTGTGTGTGTGTGTGTGTGTGTTTTATTCACAAATTATGGATTACTTTGATAACTATTTAAGGATATCAATACTCTTGTTCCTTAATCTTCCGATCGTTATCATCTTGCAACACCCTCTGGTTAAAGATGAGACTTATCCAAATCGTCCAAGATCAAATGAAAAAATGTAAATCTTGATCATCCGGTGTTGCTTATCCGCCGAATTCTTATTTCTTATGAGTGTCGTCACCTCAGCTAAATAATGGACCATTCTGTTTGTATTATAAAGAAAGAAAGAAAAGAAAAATGACATGCTACACAGAAAATATGTAATAAGAAAGAAAGAAAAAGTAAAGGAAAGATAGAGAGAGGGTTTGAGCGCACGGGAGCGATAACGCTAATCTGTTTCAATCGAACACCATGAAAGGATGAAAAGAAAGGAGAAAAAAGAGTTAGAGTTAAATCAAAATTATTATACTTTTTACATATTTAACAAGTTCCAATAGCTCTTAAGTAAACATGTCAAACGTTGTAATAATTTGAATATCATACTGTGGTATATCCACAGGTCCAGCTAGTTTAAGGATAAAGACGTTGTCACTGGTTCACACATCTATCCCGGATCTCGTTAGAAAACTAAAAAGTAAGATAAACTTCTTAACGTGCTATTTGTCTATTCCCTACCCACCTTCCACAAGATGGTCACCCCGGTGTTTTGTTTGGCTGGTGGAGACCACGCAACACAAAGCTTAGTAAATAAATAAATCTATACGTATATAAAGGGCAGTTGTGTGTATGTATGTCCGGATGAAACTACGAAAATAAAACAATTAACGACAAAATAAATAAATATTCACAATCACTATCACTAGAGCTTGCTTTTTGTGCAAAAATAATGATTTTATTTATATTTGGGGAAAAAAATTCTGACGTCCCACCAGCTGATGATTTTTATGGGGGTCCAATGAGGATCCAACTCGCGATTATTAGTAATAATGGATCTGCGAGACTAATTCTATCGAGGCCGGGTAGCCGCTTCTAGTAGATAAGTAAATAACCGACCTGTCGGCTGGGGCGTTAGAATACACCGACTGCATTTCTGCAGAGGGGTAAGACTCCCCCAATGGGGCTACCTTTTGGCCGTGAGTGGCGACCTGTGATGCTTAACGATGAAACCTCAGTGACTTAGCAGTCCATGACATGCAATACTCCACTTTGGTTCTTACTTGGTCAAGACGGAAGGGCGGAGAGGCCCCCTCCAATCAATCGACTGGTCATGTCAAGCCCTAGAACCTATATGATTGTCCCAATCCTCTTTAACATATTGGTGCTAGAAGTCACTGGCTGAGGGTCTTCATGTCCTGGGAATGACGTTAAACTCTATCTGATGGTGAGGTTCCAGTTTTGGAGGTTTGGGGAATGTGGTGCACCCCTTCATCTCCATTGCAATCTGGTCTACTCTGACCCGGTGTGGTAATTCCTGTTAGGGTCCCATCTATGTGTTAAATAGAAAAATGTGTTTATAAAAAATTGAGTCATATCAATCCCTAGCACCTATATGATTGCCCCAACCCTATTGTCCTTATGGCAAGCCCCAACCCTTTTTATCATATGGCTGCTAGAAGGCGGTGGCTGAGGATCCTGGGAATGATGTTAAACTCATTCTGATGGTGAGGTTCCAGTTCTGGAAATCTGGAGAATGTGGAGCACCCCTTAATCTACATTGCCCTCAGGTCCAACTCTGACCCGGAGTGGTAGTACCTGTTAGGGTCCCATCTATGGGTTAAATATAAAACATGAGTTTATTAAAAAATTGAGTATCCATTAAGAATGAATTTATTTCAAAAACTTTGCCGGCATTAAATGACCCACTGAGGTTGATATGCCGTAAAACAAAACAAACCAAAAACATAGATAAATAAAAACAAAAAGAAATCAATCTGGATCAAACCAAAGGGAGATAATGTGATTATCTTTCTGACCTTTATTCTCAATTAAAAGAAATCTGTCGCCGTCTGCGTTCTATTTTTTGCCGCGCAAGTAGGAAAAAAAATCAAACAAATTTGTTAACGCCAGACTTAATAGAGTTTTTATTGTTGGTTTTGTTCGCTTTTGTTGTTTTTTTTTGTGGGCAGTTGTGTTTTTCGTTTTGTTTTTGTTTTTCAGCTGTAAAGATTAGGCTGTTGTTTTTTTTCTTTTGATGCGATGTTAATATTGTCTTATGAATTTTGTTGGACGTACGTCTCCATAAGAAATGACATTAACTTTATAATTCAATTTTGCCTGTCGCGATGAGTTTTTGGGAGGCGTGTGTGTGTGTGTGTGTATGTGTGTGTGTGTGTGTGTGTGTGTGTGTGTGTCAGTTTTAACTTGAAATAAGTTATTTATAAGGACAGGTTGCTTACAGTACCTGCTGTTACTGAATGGTCACCCATCTAAATACTGAACAGGCACATGGATGCCTCAACTTCTTCCTTTATTGTTATTGTGTGTGAGAGGTTTTTTTTGTTGTTGTTTCTTTTTGTGGAAGTGTTTTTGTTTTATTTGCTTTGTTTGGGTTTTTTTTTTGTTTGTTGTTTTGTTTCGTGGGGGGTTCGTCTCTATCGATAATGGCATCGCTCGAATTTAACAACGTAAGAAAATAAATTGTACGAATACAACAAATAATCATCACCCTTAGATTTTCCTATTCTGTAGGAGCCCAGCGATGGGTCACATGACAGTCCATGAAGCCATTCTAGACTTCTTTCCGCCTCTGGTCTTTGAACTGTATAGACATTGTCTCTAACCCCTGTCAAGTTACAGTGAAGCCACATGGCTTTGATAATTTGCATGTCCAATAGGAGCCCCGTAGCGGATCACATGCTAGTCCCATAAACCCAACCTCAATCTCTTTCTGCCTCTAGTCCCTGAACTGTAGAGATGTTGTCTCTGACCTTGTCATGAAACGGTAAACACAAATGACTGTATTTTACCTACCCTTATCATGTAAACCATTTTTCTATTTTATATACCCTTCCGCATTCACGGAATAATATGTATATAGTTTTTTGTTATTTACAAAGCTTACCTTAGTTGTGGCACAAGCGATTAAGAATGATAATCCCTGGTAAAGAATTATAGCATCTAGTAAAAGTAAAAATCGTCGGGGCGGCCTAAAGTCGATATCAGCCAATCAGCGAGGTAGAGTATCCCCTTTTCACTAGCGCTAGACCAAGGAGATTGTTTTTGCGTCTGAGGTGGAGCGCCACACCTACCATTAGCTCCTTACTTTACCGCACAGATTCCTGTGCTACTAATATACTGAGTTGGCGAGGGCCGTTATCGAACTAGAAACTTTGTGGTTTCTAGCCGAACGCTCTAACGACTGAGCTAACCCGACCTGTAACTATTCTTAATACATTATTTGTACCGCCCTGTTTGCTGCGGCTATAGAATACGGTAACTACATCTATGCAGATGGGTAAAAATCTCCGAATAGAGCCACCTGTTGTCCGTTGGTGACGACCCGTAATGCTTAAGTACGGAATCCTGGTAGCTAAGCAATCCATGACATGCAGCACTTCACTTTTGTCCTTACTTAGGCTAAGCGGGCGGATCGGAGAGTCCCCTCGAATCAAGCCCTAGCACCTATATGATTATCCCAACCTTATTGTCCTTACGGCAACCTCCAATCATTTATCACATGTGCTAGAAGGTGGTGGCTGAGGGGTTTAGTGTCCTGGAAATGACGTTAAACTGCATCTAATGGTGAAGTTAAAACTTTGGAGCTCTGGGGAGTGTGGAGTACCGTTTCATCGCCATTACTTCCAGGTCCACTCTGAGTGGTTGTGCTCATTAGGGTCCCATCTATGGGTTAAATAAAAAAAATTGATTTCGAAAAAAGCGTATTTAAAAACACTGAGTTAAAAAATAAATAAATACTCATGAAGAATGAATAAAAAACTTCGGTATAAAATAACCTAACAAGGTTTGACATGCTGTTAAATCCAACCAACCAACCAATTAATCATAATTTGTATACAGTTAAATGGTTTCAAGTCACAGTCATTTGAGGAATAAAGTGAGTTTATCAATGTGAATTTAATTTATAGTCAGTATCATTAGTATATAAAAATATCAAAATTCTATGAAAATCAATTAATTGTCAAATTTTCACGAAAATTTCGATACTTATTCACCTTTTAGATGAATTTATGTTTGAAATAGTCCCCTTATTTAAATGAAATCCGAACGAAATATATTTTACTCATACGTTTTATTTTATTTATTTAATTTTCCACCTCCTCAGGCAATATCTTTCAAAAACTTACTTTTACACTGCACGGAGGCTTTTTTTTCTAGCAATAATGATTTTAGAATCTATGTTGTCCATAGATAGGATCCTAATAGGTACTGCCACTCCGGGTCAGAGTTGACCTTGGAGTAATGACAGTGAAGGGACGATTCCACACTCCACAGAGTTTCATGAACTGGAGACTCACTTAGTTAGCAGAGTGGCATATTGTCGGTATCAGCCAGACAGTGAGAGAGTCTATCCCGTTTTTGCTAGACCAGGGCGATTTAGCTGATGTGGAGCGCCACACCTACCGTCAGTTCCCACTTTACCATACAGATCCCAGCCGTGCTACTCATACGCTGAGTTGGCGGGGATCGGTATCGAACTGGAAACCTTGTGGTTCCTTGGCGGATGCTCTACTGACTGATCTAAACCGGCACAGTGTTATACCGAGGATACCTATTTTTTTGGTGGGTCATACACTAGGGTAGGTCGAGAGATAGATAGATAGATAAACAGAAATAGATAAATAAGAAACAGATAGATAGATAGAATATATGAATATAACTAAGATAGATAGATATATGAACAGAGATAGATAAATAAGAAACAGATAGATAGATAGATAGATAGAATATATGAATATAACTAAGATAGATAGATAGATAGATGAATAAAGATAGATAAATAAGAAATAGATAGATAGATAGATAGATAGACAGATAGATAGATAGATAGAATATATGAATATAACTAGATAGATAGAGATAGACAGATAGATAGATAGATAGATAGAATATATGAATAATAAGATAGATAGATAGATAGATAGATAGATGAACAAATAGATAAATAAGAAATACATAGATAGATAGATAGATAGATAGATAGAATATATGATATAATATAAATAGATAGATAGATAGAATATATGAATATAACTAAGATAGATAGATAGATAGATAGATAGATAGATAGATAGATAGATGAACAAGATAGATAAATAAGAAATACATAGATAGATAGATAGATAGATAGAATATATGAATATAACTAAGATAAATAGATAGATAGATAGAATATATGAATATAACTAAGATAGATCGATAGATAGATGAACAGAGATAGATAAATAAGAAACAGATAGATAGATAGATAGATAGATAGAATATATGAATATAACTAAGATAGATATCACCACATAGATAATGCCATGGTCATTCGCCGCGATGATGTAGTAGCGGCATGGGTGTGACGTGTGATGAGGGTGTACGGACAATAAGTCTAATTGTATTAACACCCAACCACCCCACACCCCAATCCCAACTAGATACACGCAAAAATCGCCTTTCTCACGCGACTCTTGTCGTCGCTTCGGCCACATCTACATGGGCCAAAGATAATTACTTATTCCAATCGAACAGATCCGATGAAACCCCCGTGAGGCATATGATACAAGAAATCTTAACGACCGGGTGGCTGATACATGATCCCCAGCTATGACGTTTTCACCCCCCGGGGCGGGTGGGGGGGCTTTCCGTACGATGCCGATGATGTATGCATATACGAGGTATGTCAGAAAAGTTCCAGGTTGATCGCATTCTTCGATGTGAGGAGCATCGTCTACTGCGAGTTCTTGCCACAGGGCCAGACGATCAACCAGCGTCGTTTGCTTCGTTCAGTGAGCGAGAAGAGGCGAGAGATGTGGCAGGACAACTCGTGGGTTCTTAACCATGCCCATACTGCCCTGAGTATCCAAGAGTTCCTGGCCCAGAAGAACATCACTGTGATGGAGCAAATTCCCTACTCGCCCGACCTGGCCCCGTGTGCTTTTTTCCCTTTTCTCCAAGCTCAAGGGGGTCATCAAGGGAACCCGTTTTGAGGATGTGCACGACATCAAAAAGGCCGTGACGACAAAGCTACGGAGAATCCCGGAAGAATCCTTCCAGAAGTGCATGCAAGCGTGGCAGAGAAGGATTGGGAAAGTGCATTAGACTCCAGGGGGATTACTTTGAAGGGGATAACTTGTAGTTTGTATGTGTGACAACAGTCCTGGAACTTTTCTGACATACCTCGTACAGCCGTCTCTAGGAACAGATTATCATCAACTTGTTAGTTAACCATTATGCTATTCGAGGTTCCCTAAAGAAACTAAGTGTTGATTAGAGTGTCAAAAGGCCATTAGCACGTACAGGGGGTGCCTATTATTTATGTACTAGCAGAGCTACCCGGCGTTGGTCGGGATATAAAAAGTTTTAAAAAATAAATCTATTATCTATATTTATGTATAGATTAGGGCCGGTATTAAGAATAGTTACTTGAAGCTACAAGTCGGGTTAGCTCAGTCGGTAAAACGCCAGACTGGGAAGCACAAGGTTCCTGGTTCGATACCGGCCGTCGTCAACTCAGCATATGAGTAGCACACGGATCTGTGCGGTAAAGTGAGGAGCTGCCTGGGTGATACCGACTTTAGGTCACCCCCAACGACTTTACTTTATATAAATGGGAGAGATAAGAGAGACGGGTTCTTACTTGTTCTTCTTATTCTTACATCATCATTGGCATCTCCCTCCTCTGGGCTGATGTCCTCCATCTTCTGAGCTGGGTCTTCTGTGCTCATTTCTTGTTTGTAATAAATAAGCAACACTTTGTTGTTTTTTAAGACGTCTATTCTTTATTACAAACCTCCTCCCCCCAGCCCAAAAGGGTTTACGACTGCGGCGAGAGGCTGGCATCTTTTGGGAGCAACAATCATAACGTCTGCTTCCTTCAGCTAACGGCTGCATCTGCTAACTAAAACCCAGTTACCTTCTCACGCTCCCCTTTAGCCAATAAGCATTCAGGTCAGAGAAGGTTAACTGCCGTCAATAACTTTTTTTTTTCAACTGTAAATGTTGATTTATCATTTTCCGTTATTTGAATTTTAACTACACTTACATACATAATTCGTAGGCTACCCACGAATTATGCAATAGTTTAACAGACTTGAATTCAGAGTTTTCCTTCTCCTAGACTGGTTACATAGCCAGGGTTAAAGAGCACAGTTTGCCATACTATTAACCCAGTTGAAAGGAGAGTAGTTGGATGCATACCTTTCCCGAAGGGTATTAGCACTATGTGAAATGCAAACAGCCTCGTCCGGGATTTGAACTCGGGTTGACGGGTCCATTACCTACGACTCTAACCGCACCACGCACCTCCATATGGATCTGCCGATATAACCATTCGACTCGCGACATTGCAGCAGATAAAAGGAAGTCGGAGCATCAAAGCAAGATGAAAGTTCTTGGGGCGGGGCGGGGGGGGGGGCTGAAATCACTTGTTTAGATTAATAGGATGAAGACGGGCGACAGATGGGAGTTCTCAGTCTCCACCCCCACCCCCCGGACAGAAATGTTATTTTCATCGTATACAACGAACTCACCTAGACGTGGCTAATTAGAAGGTGTACAGGAAAGTTGGATGTGGAGTCGGGTAGAGTGTTGTTGCTGACTGTACGAGAAACTGGGGAGTCTCAGCATCACGCACCATGGGTGCACCTTGTGGCTGTAAAGGAAAAGATAGCTCCAAGAGAAAAAATAATAATTTCAAATCACAAAAGCAAATAATTAATTAGTAAAAAAATTAAAAGATAACTGAATAAAGAAAAACTAGAGGATTGGTTCTTGATTACATTGACCGCCCTGTCGGCTGGGGCGTTAGAATGCCCCGACTGCACCTCTGCAGAGGGGTAAGACTCCCCCAATGGGGCCATCTGTTGGCCGTGGGTGGCGACCCGTGATGCTTAAGGATAGAACCCAGGTGGTTGAGCAGTCTATGACTTGCAATACTCCACTTTGGCCCTTTCTTGGGTTAGACGGATGATCGGAGAGTCCTCCTTCGATCAATCGGATGGTCACGTCAAGCCCTAGCACCTATATGATTGCCACAATCCTATTGCCCTTATGGCAACCTAAAACAAGTAAAATCGACGGAGTGGCCTATTGTCGGTATCAGCCAGACAGTGAAGGAGTCTACCCCCTTTTCACTAACTCTAAACGAAGGAGATTGTTTAGGCGCCTGAAGAGGAGCGTCACACCTACCATCATCTCTCCACTTTACCGCACAAATCCCTGCGCTACTCATACTGAATTGGAGAGGGCCGGTATTGAACCCGGAACCTTGTCGTTCCGAGTCGTATGTTCTACCGACTGAGCTAAACCGGCCCTTGTAGTGGCCGTCTTTTACCATCAGTGTCCAGCTCTGTTCATGGTAAGTCCCGAGAACCCAACAACCAAACAAAAAGAAGTTCCCCACCGATCTGTTAGGCCGCTGCAATGTGACGTAAATGTGACGTATTTGTTTAATCAATGTGTATTCGTCATGTACGTACGTAATCGTGAGAGCGAGTAAAAGGTTTTGGCATATTTGTTTAATAAAGTCTACGTAAAGCTTTGTGAGCCAACTGACAAAAAGAAAATATAGAAAACTGCATTTCTAATTCCTCCAATCATTGCTACTATTTACAAAGATACGTACTGATTGCTCGGGAGATCGTAATTAATTCAAAGAGAGGTGAATTACGCTGCTTTTCACTGTCCGCCAATGGACTCGGGTTAGCTTTGGGGAATTGAATTTATTTATCGGGAACAAAAAGAAAGGTTACTCTGTAACTGCAAATTGCCCTTCATCGTTTTCTTTCTTGAGCATTGATCGTGTTGGCTCCCCTGAGTACGCCGCCCACGCAAAAGCCGCGAACCTGAGCCAACAACGTCTTCATTCCTGTTATTGTTGAAACTGACGGACATTCGACAATTTAGACAGGATGGGATGATATATATATATATATATGTGTGTGTGTGTGGAAATCGTTAGTATACATCGCTGATGAGACTTAATAATGTTGAAACAGTCTGTACGATGTTCTACACACCGAACAATTCTTTCTTGAGATTCACTTGTCATGATTATTTTCTATAATTATCGAACTTTTTGCGATATATGCATTGTAATTGCCTTCAAGGAAAAATATAAATATATATATATAACTTTCAAAGAAAGAAAAGCTTAACAGACCGTCATCCCATTACAATTTTTATTTCGACTAGAAACTCAAAAAAAAATTAGTTTAGCTTCATCAGACGGGTTTTACAAATAGAGGGAATATATATATATGTAAGAGTCATGTTCTTGTGATTACCTGAAGATGCCGTATTAATACGGTTGAAATAAATTATTGTAATGAAGCAACTTTAGAGTTTTTCTTCATTTACTAAATATCTTGCTCTGTCCTTCTACTCACTGGTATTAGGTACATTGAGCTCTCCTTATGGTCTACCTGCATCAGCTTGGTTAAACCACACATGGAAAGACCCTAACTACGAAAAAAACTATATATATATATATATATATATATATATATATATATGACAGAAATCTATCAAAAATGTTGTCCAATATTGCTGGTAATTTGATGTTCTAAAAGATGGTATTCCTTACTAAATAAGTGACTATGATTATACATATACAATAAACATGATATTATCACTTAGTATGGATGACTATTCAGTAACAGCAGATACTGTAATAAGTAACCTGGGTGTGTCCTATCGTGGTGTAAGCTTTAGCAAGCTAGTCTTGCAAATCCATTACTACTGAATAGTGGGTTCGATCCTCGATGGAAGCCCGATACTTGCCACCTTGATATTCCTTACCAAGTGACTATAATCACACAATAAACATAATATTATTAATTATATACTTATACTTGTATTAATTAATAATTAATTAATTAATCAATTAGGCGGGCATACCTATTAAATGTAAGGCTAAACAAATCGAGAAAAATCAATCTCTGTATGTACATTTCGGCCTATTAGGCCTCATCAGCAGAGCTATAGATAGAAATACCGCCTTGTGCGTGATTCGAAACCCGACTGTCAAGCTGACAAGCGAGCACCTTACCCCTACACCAAACGGACCCTCTTAGATTTTTTCGTTTTGTTCAGAAGTAGGTTCCTATTCTACTTATAGTGACTTCTACACGACAGTATGAGAATTAGATACACAAGCGATGTATTTATGATATGGCTTTTTTAGCCGACAATTTTTTGATATTTCGGACTGTTGTCCTCATCTTTATTGATCCAGCCCGCGAAGGCATTTTATCTGGCCCGTCGACGGTACTTGAATTTGTAATGTTTTTGATAATGTTTTGAAAGTAGATATGTTGGTTAAAATTGTTTGTGTGTGTCTAACGCCACTCATCCATGAATATAACATGAAAAGATAAATTTTGTTTTACATCTTTTTCTCAGAGCTTTCGTTCTGGCTATCAAGTACTGAACGCAATAATAATGTGGCCCACGCTCGTTATTTTTTCAATTATACGGCCCACTGCGAAAAATGTTTGGTGATCCCTGGCGTATAAACACAACGTTCAGACTACAGTAACCTCGGTCTCTGTCCAGGTGTGTTCCTAGGTGAAGGGGTATGATATTATAAAGACCCGAAACGCTTTATAATCTTGGGAGGCGGTGTTGCACTGCAGGTTTACGGGGTGCGCCGAGAGAAAGAAGAACGGGTGCGAGACCGCTGTCGACTTCTCGCTCCCCTTGGGCGCCGCTGCCGTTCCCTTTTCTCTCTCTACAGCTACTGTCATAACCCCTGTCGACAACCTGCCCGTCTCTTCTCGTTGGACACCTCTCGTTGTGTAATTGTTAGCAAGTTAGACTCGCAAATCATGACTGGTGAGTTTGCGCCTCACTGGGTGCCTCTTACATTCGGCCTTGTGCCACGTCTAAGCGAAGCTTAATAAAGAACTTTAATCTCTGGAATTCCATCACTGACGAGGTGTTCAGGGGGCATCTTTAGGGTGTATTCCTTTAGATGAGATAGCATTGCGTAAAAAAACTCTTCTTGGTTATTTCAACAACCTTTATGACAACAAATACAAATATGAACCTACAACGAACAAATAACCCTAGAGGGGTTTGTAATTATGAACTTTAGTTGGCCAAATTCCTAGCATAAAATTGTGCGTGCGCATTATCTTCCTTAACAAATTTGCTTGTATAGTTTTTCTTATGAGATTTTCTTAAACAATTGAATGAATAAAAATACATTTCATTCTTATCGACACGTATGAACTTTAGTTGGCCAAATTCCTAGCATAAAATTGTACGTGCACATTATCTGAAATGAACTTGATTGTTATTAAGAACACATTTTATGATATTTTGTTGTGCACTTTGAGAAATAAAAATTTTATTTACTTTGAGAAATAAAAATTTTATTTCTCAAACAAACAAACAAAAATGCGTCGATAAGAATGAAATATATTTTTATTCATTCAATTGTTTAAGAAAATTTTATGCTAGGAATTTGGCCAACTGTTGTACCGGCCGTTCCTACAGTGGAGAATATACACCGGTTCTCACTATAAATAGTGAGACACCGAGTGAAAAGGTTGTACTGTTACCGTTAACGGCAAGCTAGCCGTTCCTGTACCATTATTGTAAATACACTTGTCTTATTTTACCCTACCTCGACTTGACTTCTTTTTTACTGTTGGATTAACATCACAACACCAACTAAAGTTCATAATTACCGAGGGGTTTACATGCCGTTAAAATCAATCAATTGGTCATTTTCCTTTACTATCCCTTTTCTTTTTTTCTTTTTTTTTTTACAGATGTGATGACAGTGTGGGTAAACGTGGCAGCTGGAACAAGCGAGGTAGCTGGAACAAGCGAGGTAGCTGGGACAAACGAGGAAGCTGGAACAAGAGGGATGCTGCCGAAGAGAAACGAGGTAGCTGGAATAAGCGGGCCGAAGATATAGAGGTTAGTCAGCGTGGGAGCTGGAATAAACGAGCCGCTTCCCCTGCCGCTGAGGACTACCCTGAGGCGATTTTGCGACGTCTGCTTTTGGAAAATTACGGCGCTCATCTCTAAAACAAAATTCAAATCAGATCCAAACGGAAGAACAGAATATTCCCGCCAAAAAATAAATAAAATTTACGTCTAAAAAAAAACAATTGTTTTTCGAGAAATGATTTTAAAAAAAAAATTTTTGATTTAAAAAAATGCAAAAAAAAAAAATGGGTGTGTCGCTCATAGTGATCGCTCCCTGCAAAAAAAAAAATATATATATATTGAAAGAATCTCCTTAAAATCAAGTTTTAAAAAAAATAATAAAAAATAAATAAAAGAACGTAAATAACTCGAAGAATTGCGAGGAAATTCCATACATTTGCAACAACAAACACAAACAAAAAACAACCAAAAAAAAGAGGGAGAAAGAAAGAGAAATGGACAACGCACTCTTGGGTCAATTCCCCCCAAAAAAGACTTACTCTTGGATGTGACGAACTCTACATAGATGCTCCTTGACATTCGACTTATAACCGATATATATATATGTATATGTATATATATATATAATGCATAACTAATTGTAATACATTAAATATATTGAATTACAAAATATATACATATATATAAAGTATATTATTGTAATATATATCTATACATAGATATAGATATAGACATATATATATGTGTGTGTGGTATTGTAATTAAAAGAAACATCCTGTGAATAAATTTTCAAACATGATTGAAGATTTTATTTTTATTTTTAAGATCAAGCATTGTCTATTAACGATGTCTCTATTAAAGTCTGGCTCAAAACAGCCCACGTTATTAACCAAGTTTAGAATCCGGAAAAGTGCGTTATATATCACGAAGAAATAAAGGTTTACATAGTTTAAGGTGTGGATAATTTTCATGCCGATTTTAAGAAAACTAAATTTAATAAAGTATTACTTGGTGTTATTGATTTCTAATATTAGTGTTTTATTCTTAAATATAATAAAAGCAATTCTATGTAGAATTTTATATAGAAATCAATTAAAATAAAACAATAAGTGTAAACTTTTTATATGCGTTCATATCTAGTTTCATCATTTTTTTAATTTAATCTAATATTTTATTACATTAAAACTTAAATACTTGCACCCAGAGGGTGCATGTTTTTACTAGTCCTAATAATAAGTATAAAGGGAGACAATCAAAGAAAATTTACATAAGGACAAAAAATGATCACATGAATGAACTTCTGGGACAACTAAAACAAATTAAGTTAACAGTAACCAAATTGTTAATTAACTTTCAAATTAGTATTATTTGGATTATTCGGACTATTTTCCTCATCTTTATTGTTATCTGTACAACGTTTCGGCCAATGTACCCTCCGGCCTTCTTCAGGTATATCTTGTCGGAATCGGGAACCTTCTCGAACTCGGGAACCTTCTTTTCGAACTCGGGAAACTTCTTGTCGTAATCGGGGGCTATCATGAAACTTCGAACCCAACCCTTTATTCAATTCACGAGGGTATCCTGATCTCATTCCGCTAACCATATCTGGGGTACAAGTGTTAAGCTGTGTTAATTATTATTCTATGTTACTGCTGCCCCTGACCATGATTGAACCTGCAGCCTAGAGATAACTATCACTTAGAACTGTTTTAACCCAACGCCTTTATCCACTATTCTCTGTGTCCAATTGGATACAATTGGAAAAAATTCAGAGAAACTTTCGAATTGTTGTATACCCCTTTGCTGCATCGGGTTTATAAATGGCGAGAGAGTTCTTCTATTATTTTCTTACTTGTTGGGGAGATTAGATATGAGAGATGAGAGGGATTCGTATAAGCTCTCCCCCATATTTAAAGTCTTTATCTTACTTACTTTCTGGCTGGAGTAGCTCAGCTGGTACCTTATATCTCTCGCGTAGCTGGGACATCCTCTTAATTGATCTGCTCTGTTCTCAAGATGCTGGTCTGACTAAGATGCTGGTCTGACTTTAAGATGTTGGTTCGCCATCAGCAGAGACAATACGAGGCTTATGTTTTAAGTGATCACTTTTCTTTATTTAGAACCAGACTTTTCAACCGCGACTGGAGTGAACCAAAGACGATCTTTACATCATGCCTTCTACCGCTTAACTGCTAAACTAGGCTAACTGAGCCTTCTTTCCCCCAATCAATGTGTAGTCGGAAAGAAGGTTACCGAAAAGGTTACCTGGTGCCAATCATCTAACCCTAATTCTAATATTAGTGCTTTATTCTTAAATATAATAAAAGCAATCCTATGCAGAATTTTATATAGAAATCAATTAAAATAATGCTAGTTTTTAAATTTCAACGGCTTGTTTTTAAATTTCAACGACTTTTTAATTCAAAATCTAACTACACTAACCGTTTTAAACTCCAATTTTCTCCTGTTTATAAGTCATCACATTCTTTTTTTTTATTTACCGTCTTTTTACTTTTTTTTTGTTTTGTTTTTTATAACGCACAGGTGGTCTTCCCTTTCAGCGCGCAGTCCCTCGCGAAGTGTTTGTGGCTGTTGCACTTGTTACATGTAACAGGTGGGACCATGTGTCGTTACCTTATCTGGATGCATGTGACACGTTCCGATATGTTACATAGAACCATAGTACTAGTTTGAGTTAAAAAGTAATGCCATTTTCTTTATTTCATGTGAAGATTTTTTTTATAAAACTAAGGCCTACATTGAGACCCTAACGAGGCTCAGAGCAAGAACCCGACGAGTAAGACCCAACTTGCCAATCGACAACGTCCTCCTTCTGCATGACAATGCTCGACCACACACAAGCATCAGGACAAGGGAGAAAATCGCCTCATTCGGGTGGACAATTTTACCGCATCCTCCATACTCACCAGATTTAGCGCCTTCAGACTATCATCACTTCGGCCCCAACAGAGAGAGTTTGAGAGTCAAACATTATTCCAGTGACGAGGAAGTGAAATCTGTTGTGAAGAAATGGCTCAAAGAGCACTCAACAGAATTTTATAGGGCAGGGATACATGCTCTCATTCGAAAGTGGAACATTGCTATTGAGAGAAAGGGTGACTATGTGGAGAAGTATGGGGTGTTATCCACAGAGGACCAGCTTCATTTTGATGTATGATACATGTTCCTGTGTAGGTAATTATACCTGTCCTAAACAAAATGGCACTACTTTTTGACTCATCCTCGTATCAGGATCTCACTTTTTTTTCAGCATTCAAAACCTTTCCCTTTGTAATACTTATATTCATGTGATTAAAAATTGAGGAATAGCGGATAAAACTCAAACAACTTCATTCAATCGGTGGCTTCGTCAGAAATTTATTTGAGACAAGAAATACAGTGTGTTTATATATTGAAAAGGCAGATGGGGGATGAGAAGAGGAGGGAGCGGATGCATCGGAAGGTGTGAGGAAAAAGAGAAAAAAAAAGGGAGAGGATGTGTCAACAAGGATACGGTGGCTAGTGAGTTCAAAGCGGTACGGTCAGGGTAATTGAAAGGCTGGAATGGAGGAATATGTATTTATGAGATGAGACTTGATATGAATAATTTTGATATTTCAGACTGTTGTCCTCATCTTTATTGTGTATAAACGGAACGTTCAGGCCACAGTAACCTCGGGCTCTGTTCAGATGCTTTTTTTAATTACCATAAAATAAGTCATCTTCAGACGATTTCCAAAGAATTCAAACGTGGTTTCGGAGCTCAAATCGTTACCACTTACTCAAGGGTCCTCCAAGTAACATAAATGCCACCAGGCTTATTAAACAGAAATTGAGATTAGATATAGGAAAATAAAATGGAAGAAGTTACTTATTTAAAAAGACAAAAAAGGTAAAATGTCGTAAAGAATGCTATTACTTAATTAATCTCTTGTTTTTCGTCCTGCAGGGTGTCTAGCCACCCTCCTCACTAGATAGAATCTGTGGGATTACCGATTTAGTCACCGATGATTCGACTATGAAACTGGTCACTGGATTACATAGTACTAGTTGCGCATTAAGCGACCTGACACAAGATCTGTTTAAAGGACGGAGGAAGTTATTGACTCAATGGCCATCTAGAACATTATTTCTGGGAGTGTTGGACCCCTTATTCTTTGTTATGTTATCCATCTTGGAGAAGGACAACTCTGATTTAACACCTGCGATTGATATGATTACCTGTTATCTTGCTTCGGTTTGTCACTGGATAATAATCATGAAAATTTAGAGAGTGGTATTCGTGTTGTACAAGCGTTGACCACTATAATACCCTGATGTACAAATGTTCCCTTGCTTTCTTTTCATCTATCAACCTTAGTATTATGAGGGACGGCAGTGATCTGTAAAGATTATGCTATTGCTACCTAACCACTCTAATCTCACTAGGGACATGAAATGAGAAGGTTCCAAAATGCAGTATTACTGTTTGTTTTTACAAGTTTAAAGAAGTCCAACATATTTCAATAGGTAAATGGCTTTTCCAAGGCTATTCTAACTTACATATATTGTGGAGACACGTATTCATTTGCCCTTTTCGGAGAGCTGTGTCCAGTGGCTTCGACCAATGGACCGGAATGAAATTAACAGCGTGATCCCAGAGGGCCCTGTGTCCTTGATTTAAAGGGACAGTGCTGGGTTTATTCCCCAGTGCCTGAGGCGCCCCTTTAGTGGGAATGCTGATGGGATCCGTGCATTTTTGTACCTGCCATCCCATGAGCTTCAGTTCGAAATGGACCCTTGTGTCTGACCAACATGGTGGATTCGTATGTATTGGTTTTCGTTGTTGGAAATAGACACCACGACCCGATTCAAATCTTGGACGAGGCTGTTTACATTTCACTTTGCCCTTGGGAAAGGCATGAATCTGGGTATTCTCCTTCCAGCTATTGGTAAATAGTAGGGCATAGTGGCTTCATTAACTTTCTAGGAGAAAGAAAATTCTGAAATCAAACTTGTCGCAAGTATGTGCTGGTGACCAACTTTGAACACTAAGAAGCTCCATATATGAATATACGTGCGGAGCCGACTTAACCTATTGACTGCCGTCACACACACACACACACACACACACACGCATGCGCATGTACGTGTACGCACGCACGCACAAGGGCATTAGCGCTAAGTGAAACATAAAAAGCTTCGTACAGGAATTGAACTAGCATTGCCGATTCTCTTTTCCTATAACGATAACCGTTATGCTAAGCGCGCCTCTTATATTTGTACATGTGTGTATATTCATAGATGTTGATGAAGGCATTGAAAACTGAATTGTTTGTTTGGTTTGTTTTACGGTATATCAACCACAGTTGGTCATTTAATGCTGGCAAAGTTTTGATTCGTAGCGATAGTTTGGAAGAATTTTTTTATCACAATATTTTTTTGTAAACAAATTTTCTATTTGACCCATAGATGGTACCCTCGCAGGTACTACCACTCCGGGCCAGAGAGGACCTGAGAGCAATGGTGATGAAGGGCTGCTCTATATTCCCCAGACCTCCAAAACTGGAACCTCACCATCGGAAAGAGTTTACCGTCATACCCTAAAGCCTAAAGACCCTAAGTCACCGCCTTCTAGCACCCATATGATAAAAAGGATTGGAGCTTTCTATAAGGGCAATAGGGTTGGGATATATAGGTGCTAGGTCTTGACGTGACCAGCCTATTGATTGGAGGGGCCTCTCCGACCGCCCGTTTAGCCTAAGTAAGGGCCAAAGAGGAGTGTTGCATGTCATGGACTGCTCATCCACCAGGATTCCGTTCTTAAGCCAAAGTTTTGAAATAAATTCATTCTTAATGGATTCTCAATTTTCTTATAAACATATATATAAAATTATATATCATCTTATCATATTATATATGTATATATCATCTTATCATATTATATATGTATTATATATATTATAATCTTATATATGATAAAAAAAAGGGTTAGTGGTTGCCATAAGGGCGATAAGATTGGGACAATCATATAGGTGCTAGGGCTTGACATGGCCAGACGATTGATCGGATGGGGTCTCTCCGACTGCCCGAACGACCTGTATTTAAACTTGTATTTAAACAACAGATAACACCTAAAATGTAAATACAAAAAAAAAGCGTAATAAAGGTAATATTTAGCCTAATCATTTATCCATTCGGCTCGATTCGTATATTCGGAGTCCGAAAATGTGTTCGACAACTGAGGACTTTTTTTTTTTACTCAAAAAAAGAACTTGTTTTATGAACTCTGAATTGTTCGAGTTCAGAGCCGTTCGAGAATGGAAGATTCACTGTAAGTGTGTGAATGGATGCGTGTGTGCAAGAGGAGAATTAAAAATTTTCGTCCAGAACTTGAATTCGCGACGCCGATTCCGTTTCCTAGTGTAAAATAATAATGAGTTTAGTAATCAGTATGTGGCGCCAGTTGTGAGTTGACGTGGTACGAATGTGGAAAGTAACTGACCTTGATTTCTGATTGGACAGAACGAAGGGTGAACGAGAACGAAGGGTGAATGAAATAGCCAGAAAGTTGGGAGTCTTGCTGAGGTGTTCGAAGGAGACGGACAGTGGGAGCTTGGCGGGGTTTTTCGAAGGAGATGGACGCAAGAGGCGAGAGGCTGGCTGAGGTGTTCGAAGGGGATAGATGCAAGATGATGGTCTGTCCTCCGAGTTATTTTACTTAAGTTAAAGAAAAATAAATGAGCTCTAAAAAACAGCATCAAATCTTGTGTTCGCTAATCAAAAACTAACAACGGATGCAAGGATATAAAGACATCACAAGAAGATCCCAAGTAGTTCAAAATCCATAGAAGAACAGAAAGAAATCCTAGCTCAACTACTCTGATCCAAAATAGAAGATACCCAGATAAACGACCTTTAATCCCCGGTGAGCTCAGAAGATTATAATTGGACAATTACCTGACTTTAGATAGATTTGTTTTTAATTATATCTTTGGAGGAAATTCGATTTTCTATATTTCAAAGTTAATTATTACGTCTTCTTTTTTGAGCGGTCAAAATTCAACGTAAACAAAAATTTAAAACACGATTTCAGGAATTCTATGATATGAAAAAAAAAAAAAGAAATTTAAAAAATATTGGAGTTTTCGTTAATTTTATTTCTTTCAAATGAAACTTAGATTATTTTACGATAAAATAACTTTTAAAAATGTTTTATAACTTTTCCCGTCATGTGTTCATTTATCGCACAAAATCGATTGGACGTTCCTTTATTAGATACTAGCAGCGGTTACCCGGCGTCGCCTGGGTAGAGGGGGATTTTTTAAGTTAGTCCTACAGATCCATTATTACTGAATCGTGAGTTGATCTCCTCGTGGGATGCCCCATTTAAATCCCTATGTAAAAAATAGACCTTGCATTGATCCAGCTACTCTGAAAAATAAAATATCTAAAATATTAAATGAAAAAAAAAATCCATGCTGTTATCATTTAAATTTTATTTTTTAATTATTTTCACGAATATAAATCAAATCTTTTATTTTTGCTCAAAAACCAAGCCCTTGTGATATTTAATGTGTATATATATTTACTTTGTTGTTAATTGTTTTATTTTCGAAGTTTCCTCCAGACATACATATACACACAACTGCCCTTTATATATGTATAGATAGATTGTTACAATCACGCATGCCATTACAAAAAGCGTACTTTTTCATTTCAGTACAATCTTACACTGACCCATTTCACCTTGGCAGTGATCTTTGCCAACCTTTTGTGTCATTTGTGCACTAGACATTTCAGTTGATTGAACGGTTATTTCTCTTACAATGATTAATTATCAAAGTGTAAAATGTTTGGTTAATATTTACAACTGCCCTTTATATATAACTATTAATATAATAACTGTTTCTTTCTTTTTCCCCAAACAAAGATGAATGAATGAATGAAAAGCTGAAAAAAGGGTTTGCCAATCTGCTTTACATCCCTCTCTCTTCCTTCTCCCCCCCTCTCTCTCTCTCTCTCTCTCTCTCTCTCTCTCTCTCTCTCT
Organism: Doryteuthis pealeii; assembly: GCA_023376005.1. Taxonomy (NCBI): domain Eukaryota; kingdom Metazoa; phylum Mollusca; class Cephalopoda; order Myopsida; family Loliginidae; genus Doryteuthis; species Doryteuthis pealeii. Next base: position 17,883,697 of record CM042153.1, on the reverse strand, counting down.
CTCTCTCTCTCTCTCTCTCAGATGTCTTAGGTCCCCCACCCCCTCAGTTTATTTCATTCTTCTTTCTCTTCCTACCCCCCAAAATTGTCTGGCCTGGCAGAATTTGTAACCTTCCCCAATTTTCCTGGCCTAATAATTTTTTCCACACTCCATTTAGTTGTACCCATTCAGTTTGGTGTAGTTCTCTCTCTCTCTCTCTCTCTCTCTCTCTCTCTCTCTCTCTCTCTCTCTCTCTCTCTCTCTCTCTCTCTCTCTTTATTTTTTCTCTCTCTTTATTTTTTTATTCTCTCTTTCTTATAATTTATAATAAATAACCAGTTGAAACCAATTATAAATTGTGTATAGATTATATTACACGTATTAGATAGGAATATTTGAAATCATACAACTGTGTGCAAATTATTTGAATTAAATAGGAATACTTGAAGAATAACAATGGCACAACAAATGTAAATATAAACATACAATGTCAGCGATTCTTTAACCTCTAGGCATAACACTCTCAGACAAACCCGCACCAAATATTACCAGACAAACAACTTAAGAGACCTCTTTAAAAATATCAAAGTAGATGACATCTTAAATTTTCTAAGAAAAGGCAACCTTTTCAACAAGATTTAACCAAACCAATTCTTTCACCAAAACGGACCGAACATAACCGAACACAACCATAAAAGCTATATTCTAAAGACCGAAACCCATAGGAAAAACAAATTCTATTTAACACTTCCTCTCTTTCTTTTCTCTCTCTCTCTCTCTCTCTCTCTATTATATATATATATATATATATATATTATATATATATATTAACACACTCGTCTACCCGGATTTTAATAGCATGTCACACCCTCAAAAACTCTTCAATTTTTATAGTTCTTCTATAATGCTCCCTTTCAAAAAATCTATAAACAATTTTATCAAATAAGAAATTTTCTCCTGGCGATGACCTAAGGTCGAAACAAGTTGAGAATAAACCACATATAAGAAACATTCATGCTTGTCTTATTACTTTTTGTTCATAATATATATATATATATATATATATATATATATATATATATAGATGAAGATGATGATGATGATGATGATTATGATGATGATGAGATTTGATCATTTGCTTTAGAAGCATTGTTGAGTAAAGTATATTATTATTTATATTTTTTGCTTGAAGGCAATTACAATGCGCATATCGTATAAAAACGTCATACCCCAGGTCAATAAAAATAAAAATAACTCATGAGAAAAAAATAAGAACGTCTTGTGTTATTACTAAGAACTATAAATGACACAAGGCAAGACATCCTCAATTGGATCCCAAGTTTTTTTTTCCAGACTCAAACAGCAAAGAATGCCAGCCAACTCAACACCAGATCCAACAACCAGTTTCCTGCCTCTCGAGATAAGTATTGCAATATTATTATTGTTGACTCACTCCCTTCCAAATGAGAGCCGCTACGTTAAAATCCTATATTACTGCATCTAAGTACTTGCAACTTCCATAAATTTTATTACCTATTTATTTACCCATCCCCAGACAGTGTAAGTGTATATGCCTGATGGGCTTTCCCAGTGGATATTCTGTCATTCAAGTGTCTGTCTGTAGGCATATCGTAGCGTCAGTTTAATTTTCCCTCTAAACCAAACACATCATCGCCTCTTATTAAGAAGCTCCTAAATAAAATAAACACTCTCAGTAAAAATAATAGCATAATACTTACCTGGATACCAAGTCACATCGGTATACAAGAAAATGAAAGCAGACAAAGCTGCAAAAAGGCACTGCTGACAGATATAGCTAATACAAAAATCTCATATACGGATTTAAAACCAGCCATCAACAAATACATACACGACAAATAACAACAATCATGGAATGGTCGTATTCACAATAAGTTTTACAATAAGTAATTAGTGAATGGCCAGCAGGCCACAGAAAAAACAGAAAAGAAGTAATACTCTCCAGACCGCGTATTGGGCACACTCAGATCACCCATTATCGCCTTTTAAAAAGAGAGGATACTCCAATATGCTCAACGTGGAAGGTACTGCTCACTGTTAAAAACATCCTAGTAAACTGTAACACTCTCAGACAAACCCGCACCAAATGTTACCAGACAAACAACTTAAGAGACCTCTTTAAAAATATCAAACCAGATGACATCTTAAATTTTCTAAGAAAAGGCAACCTTTTCAACAAGATCTAACCAAACCAATTCTTTCATCAAAACGGACCGAACATAACCGAATACAACCATAAAGGCTATATTCTAAAGACCGAAACCCATATGAAAAACACATTCTACATAACCGTTTCTGGTATTAAATGACCCAGAGAGGTTGATGTGCCGTTAAACAAAACTCAATCTCTCTCTCGCCCTCTCTCTCTCACTCTCTCTCTCTCTCTCTCTCTCTCACCTCTCTCTCTCTCTCCCCTCTCTCTCTCTCTCTCTCTCTCACCTCCTCTCTCTCTCTCTCTCTCTCTCCCCTCTCTCTCTCCCTCCTCTCCCCCTCTCTCTCTCTCCCCTCCTCTCTCTCTCTCTATATATATATATATGATGAGATTTGATCATTTGCTTTAGAAGCATTGTTGAGTAAAGTATAATATTATTTATATTTTTTTGCTTGAAGGCAATTACAATGCGTATATCGTATAAAATTCGATATATATATATATAATTGTAATGATAATTATCGTAATAAGTAATTGAGAGTTACCTCCCTATTTTATGATTACCTCCCCTTTGGAGAACTCTCTAGTGAATACTAGATTATATAAACTTTCAGTAAATGTACCAATTATTCTAAGTAGAATAAAACTTTCCAAAATCTATCGGTATTATCCTTTATTACAAACCTTTCAACAAGATCTAACCAAACCGATTCTTTCACTAAAACTGACCAAACATAACCGAATACCACTGTAAAACCTTTAAAGACCGAAAACCATATGAAAAAGAAATTCTACATAGCCCTTTCAGGCATTAAATGACCCACAGAGATTGATATGCCGTTAAACAAATCTGACACTCAAACTAAAACATAGCAGGTTTTTTATGATTTCCAGTGGAACGTTATACAATCAATACGGATATTATTACAAAACTCTACAACATTGGATGTTGATTGGCTGGTTGGTTGGATTTTACGGCATGTCAACTCCTGTTGGGTCATTTTATGCCGAAGACGTTTTGTCACATCCATTCTTGATGGGTACTCAACTTTTTAAACTGTTTTTAAAACACATTTTTAAAACTTATTTTGTTCTATTTAACCTATAGATGGGACCCTAACAGGTATTACCACTCCGAGTCAGAGTGGACCTGGGAGTAATGGTGATGAAGGGGTACTTCAAAATTCGCAAGCTCCAGATCTGGAATCATCAGAAAGTTTAACGTCATACCCAGGACAATAAGGCCCTCAGCCACCGCTTTCTAGCATTTACATGATAAAAAATGACCACATAGACGATAAACTATCAGTAACCAGGCGCCGTTGATTCCATGTCCACTCAGCCTTAATTTAGATATAAATGCTCTATCCATGATATTGAGCACTGTTTACTTATAAATATAGCACCAATATTATCTACATAATTTAGACATGAGTAATTTATATATGAGTTTTTCTCATTGATTTTTTAGACTTTTAGGTTTAAAAATAAAATTTACATTATATTTAATCAAAAATACGCTTTTTTACTCAGGCCCTGTCGTCTGGGGCGTTAGAATGTACCGACTGCACCTCAGCAGAGAGGCAAGACTCCCCCAAATGGGACCACCTGTTCGCCGTGGGTGGCGACCCGTGATTCTTAAGGACGGAGTCTTGGTAGATGAGCAGTCCATGACCTGCAACACTCCACTTTGACCCTTACTTAGGCTAGACGGGCGGTCGGAGAGGCCCCCTCCGATCAATCGGCTGGTCACATCAAGCCCTAGCACCTATATGATTGCCCCAACCCTATTGTCCTTATGGCAAGCCCCGATCTCTTTTTATCATATGGGTGCTAGAAGGCGGTGACTGTGGGACTACATGTCCTGGGAATTATGGTGAGGTTCCAGTTCTGGAGGTCTGGGGAATGTGGAGCACGTCTTCATCACCATTGCTCCTGGTCCACTCTGACCCGGAGTGGTAGTACCTGTTAGGGTTCCATCTATGGATAGAATAGAAAAACATGAGTTTATAAACAAAATTGTATTATGCATTAAGAATGAATTTATTTCACAACTTTGTTGGCATTAAATGACCCACCGAGGTTGATATGCCGTAAAACAAAACAAACCAAACCAAATCAGGCACAGACATTTCAGCCTAGAACGTGAGCGTTATTTGAACCTCTCGTGCCAAACGGTTAAATTTTCCTCCTTCTTTAATTCAACAATATATATATTTACCAACCCCTCCGCACGAGCAGGATGTGACACAAGGTCAATTTCTTAAGCGGAGTTTAACAGGTTTGAATTCAGAGTTTTCCTTCTCCTAGACCGATTGCCTAACCATGGTTAAAGAGCCCAGTCTGCCCTACTATTTACCCATAGCTGGGGGAGAGTAGAATTCATACCTTTCCCAAGGATATTAGCGCTAAGTGAAATGCAATTACCACGTCCAGGATTTGAACTCGTGTTGACGAATCCATTTCCTATGACTTTAACCATTACACCACGCGCTTCCTTAATTCAACAATATATATGCTCTGATGAAGACCAGTGTTTATAAAGTGTCTTTCACAATTGCCTTCATTTTAATTTTAAAATGATTTCAATTGAATTACACTTTATAAACCCCACAGGTTCAAGCAGATATCTGTTAGCATAATATTTCATATTTGTTATTCTATTTCTTTTCATTATACTGTCGGATTTATTTCCATTTATTATATATATATATATATATATATACGTTAATGTATGAGTAGTGGCTCACCGGTGGGTACGAGTACGATCGTGGAAGCGCACAGTATCCAGGGGTTAAGACTGAGAAAAAACAAATACAAAGTGCTCAATACAATGTAGAGCAAAATTTATTTATAAAATGGATAAAAGTAACCTACTCGAGTTTCATCGTCTGAATCGTCAGGGTTACATCCGCTGAATTAATCGAGTTTTCGATTAATATCAGTTGGTACCATGCATGTCCGTTGAAACGGGTCTTATCTGACGATTCAGACGATGAAAATCGAGTAGGTTACTTTTATCCATTATATATATATATATATATATATATATATATATATATATATATAATATATAATATAATGCCACAAAATAATGCCTTAAGTACAAATTATAGGAAAGCAAAAATTAATAAGACATAACAGAACAACAAATTAGGGTGTGTGGAGACAGAGATGAGACCATAAACCATGTATTAAGTGAATGCAGCAAGCTATCACAATGATAATGTAAAGCTAGGCACGACTGGGTATGGAAGGTGATCTACTGGGAATAATGCTATAAGATAGGAATGTTCTTATAATATGTTAGAAGGTTCAAAGTAACCTTCCAGCGGGGTACATATGTGTACATAAATTAATCCGACAAAGAAGTTATATATAATAACAAACATAGACTTTATTTAGTGAGCACGCGGAGAAAAAACGTGCTTGATTGGTATACATATACTCATGACAAGGTACAGTAAGATATCGAGAACGGATACATTTAACTTCCATGAAATGACGAGATAAAATTCAACAAAAAGGCAATAAACAAACAAAAACAACAGGCTAGACAAAATTATGGGATGCTTGGTTACCCCTTTTCCCTCTGTTAATAAAAAAAAGTGCCTTGCCAGAAAAATGAAAAAAAAATGTTGGTCATGAAGGTAAAGGTGGTACTAATTGTAGTTGGCGCCCTTGGGACACGCCTCAAGGGGTTGAAGAAAAAACGACAGGAGAAATACACAAAAGATGTAGGACTAAGTCCTAAAGAAGTCATATATAAGTTACGTTTAGAAATAAGTCACTTACTGGTAGTTTTCGGGGGGGGGACCACGTAAGGGGCAGAGGCACCCATGTGCAATGGTTGCCGGACCGAGAGAAAGCGAGCGATTTTCTCCCGGACTGCTGTTTGAATTCGGCAAAAACCTGCAGCAAGGGAAGATAACCCGATTGGACTCATGTCCATCCCAACAGGGGCAGACAATCGCTACAATACAAAAAACTAAATTTTGACCGAACCATGCGTCATCTTTCACAGCCTGATTTCAGCATAATTCTTTTGACACTCCATGATTATTAACCTACTAAAAAAAAACAAGTTAACAAAGATGGGAGAAAAACTAACATATTTTTTTTATTTACAAGAAAATACAATTTAAAAGAAAATTCTTCTTTAGTTCTTTGTGGTTATATTAATTGTGTATCATTTGTGAATTGCAAGTATCTGGAATTTTTGGATAAGATGTTTTGGAATGAGTTGGATTCAAGGAATTCATTAAAAGGCTAAAACACTATTAAAGTGGGAGCCCATGGTTAAACTGAATTTTTGTGTGTAGAAAATACTTTTAAAAGTGGGGAAAAACATTTAAAGTGAAAGAAACATTGTCTAATAATTAACTAGCTGTATTTTATGATTTTGTCAACAGTTTTGGGAGGGGGGATATTTTAACTTCCATGAAATGACGAGATAAAAAATTCAACAAAAAGGCAATAAATAAACAAAAAACAACAGGCTAGACAAAATTATGCTTGGTTACCCCTTTTCCCCTGTTAATAAAAAAGTGCCTTGCCAGAAAATTGAAAAAAAAATGTTGGACATGAAGGTAAAGGTGGTACTAATTGTAGTTGGTGCCCTTGGGACACGCCTCAAGGGGTTGAAGAAGAAAAAACGACAGGAGAAATACACAAAGGATGTAGGACTAAGTCCTAAAGAAGTGATATAGAGACGTGTAGAAATAAGTCACTTACTGAAGGCAAAAAAAAACACTTAATGTGCAAACCGAACCAATTCGACAAAAAAAATGCAACTCATGGGGGCGGACAATCGCTACAGACCGAACCATGCTGAATTTCAGTATAATTATGTTGACACTGCTGAAAATACAATTGAACACGCCTCAAGGGGTTGAAGAAGAAAAAATGACAGGAGAAATTGGAAATCAGAGGACAAATCGAAACCACCAAGACCACAGCTTTGATAAGACCGACTAGAATACTCAGAAGAGTCCTGGAAACCTGAGGATACTTGTTGTCACTTAGATTCCAGTAAAAGATCACCAGCAAACGCCGATGTGTAAAACTCGCAAGTATGAAAACTTGTGAAACTAAGGCTAAATCGAGTAAAAAAAGGAAATCGTAAGTTGACTTTAAGTTCAACATTCAGCCTTTGAGATCAAGGAGTCAAAGAAGCTACCAGAAAAAAAAATAAAGCTTCGAAAGGACCCTAGAAAGCCCCCCACCCCCACTCCAAAAAATGGAGAATTATTTTTGCAGCCAATCAAATCTCTAGAAAATACCAGGGATATTTTGACGGATCCTATTTCGCGCATGAAAAAATCCATAAATAAAAGGCGGAACGGATCAAAGGCAGTGAACAAAAAAAAAAAAAAAGATAATAGCTGTCAGGTGTAACGGTTGTCGAGTCGAGAAGGGTCAATTCACATATACCCACGAGGAATCATTCTGTTCGTTGATGGCTTGGTTGGTTGGTTGGTTGGTTGGTTGGATTTTACGGCATGTCAACCAATTGGGTCATTTTATGCCGAAGACGTTTTGTTTTATTCATTCTTGATGGGTACTCGATTTTTTAAAAACTCAATTTGTTTTTCTAAACACATGTTTAAATTCGTGTTTTTCTATTTAACACATAGATGGGACCCTAACAGGTATTATCGCTCCGGATCAGAGTGGACCTGGGAGTAATGGTGATCAAGGGGTACCTCACATTCCCCAGAGCTCCAGAATTGGAACTTCACCATCAGATAGGGTTTAACGTCATACCCAGGACAATAAGATTCTCAGCCACCGGCTGAATCACATCACTGCCTATGTCCATAAAGTAAAAGAACTTTGGGTTAAACGAACCTAAATTCCACCATTGTATGTCACCCCGTCGAAATTAAAAAATACCAAAAATCAGGGAATTAACCAAATTTAATGAAATTTTCAGTGTTGATATATTAATGAATAAAAGATATAACACACCAGTTATTTTATTTAAAAACTTTTACATTTTTCAGGTCAGTTAACTTTGAACCACGTATCTTTGAGAATCTGTGTTACGCCTCAAATATACGTGGTTCAAAGTTAACTGACCTGGAAAAAATGTTAAAGTTTTAAATAAAATAACTGGTGCATTATATATTTTATTCATTAATATATCAACACTGAACATTTCATTAAATTCGGTTAATTCCCTGATTTTTTTCTTTCGGTGGGGTGACATGCGATGTTGGAATTTAGATCCGTTAAGTTCGATTTAACCCAATAAGGCCCTCAGCCATCGGCTGAATCCCATCACTGCCAATGCCCATAAAGTAAAATAACTCTGGGTCAATAACAAGAAATAATTCTTCTTCTCTGGACTCCACGAAAAATATACTCTCTCGAAATACCGCTGCCAAAAATACCCTTCTTCAAGTATAATCCTCAACGACACTAAAAATAAATTTATTCTTCCTTAAACAGTAAGTTGTTTGGTTGGTTGGATTTTACGGTATATCAACCCTTGTTGGTGTTACAATTTATGAGAATCATAAATTGTGAGCAGACCCTGTAGTTAGTTTAAAATATGTCCAGCGGAGGCGAGTATTTTTTTTCCGTAACCGTTGGGAGTTATGACTGACATGTAGATGACCCCTACTGACCTCCGGTACACGTGATAGTTTTTAGTCAGAGTTAGTTTAAATTCGAGCCAACCGTCAGAGAGTTTAGACGTGCTTAGTCTTCTCTCTGCTGGGTCATCTCAATAACCGCGCAGAATTGATGGGATATGGGTTAATAAACTTGATCAAGAACAACAAAATGTCTTGTTAGTTTATTAAATAAAAACAATGACTAGCCCCAAAGAACTTAGAAGAATTAAGAATGAAGAACAGAAAAGAAGCAGTAATGAAGTTAACAAGGATCAAGTAAGGTCATCCTCTCTCTCTCTCTCTCTCTCTCTCTCTCTCTCTCTCTCTCTCTCTCTCTCTCTCTCTCTCAACGCTGTCCTACCTATAATTTGCCTTCCTCTTTTTTTAAAAATTCTGTCTCTCTGTCTATCTCTCCACCTCTCCACTTCTCTCTCTCTCTCTCTCTCTCTCTCTCTCTCTCTCTCTCTCTCTCTCTCTCTCTCTCTCGATTTTCCTCTCTCTATCTATCTCTCTCTCTCTCTATTATATACCCAATGGGTATACAATATATTGGGTTATTTCATGCCGAAGACGTTTTGTTTTATTCATGGGTATTCAACATTTTTTTAAACTCAATTTTTTAACATTATTTTTTCTATTTAACTTATAGATGAGAACCTAACAGGTACTACTACTCTGGGTCAGGATGGACCTGTGAGTAATAACGATGAAAGTGTGCTCCATATTCTCCGGTGCTCCAAAATTGAAACTTCGTCATTAGATACAGCTTAACGTCACACTCTGGACACCTTAAACAGTAAGTCTGCCAAGAGCTCCCCTTGTAACATAATGGGGGGGGGGCATGAGACGTGTAAATAAGCACGGAAAAAGTTTTTAGCAATAACTATGTGTTGAGAATGGAAAAGTTTGAGGATGAATCCTCATAGGCCACATGACATTGTTTCTATTGGACGAGTGAAGTGAGGAGAGAGGAGTAGTGAGAGGTGAGATTGTGGAGTGAGTCTGGTACGATGCGTTAAGAGAGTGAGACGTGGTGCTCTTTCTCTCGGCAGTTTTGGCTTGGGGAAAAATGAAAATCTCATGAGGAAAAGAAGTGGCCTTGTGTTATTACTAAAAACTTTATATGGCACAAGGCAAGATGTCCCCCAGCACCGCAAGTTGGTTTATAAAATCCAAACATCCAGTAATTGTCAGTCAACTGAGCATCAACACATCATGGAAGCGCGTGGTGTAATGGTTATAGTCATGGGAAATGAACTTGTCGCCCCGAGTTCAAATCCTGGATGTGGTAATTGCATTTCACTTAGTGCTAATACCCTTGGAAAAGGTATGAATCCTACTCTCCCTCCAGCTATGGATAAATAGTAGGGCAGACTGGGATCTTTAACCTTGGTTAAGCAACCAGTCTAGGAGAAGGAAAACTCTTAATTCAAACCTGTTAAACTCCTCTAAAAAAACTGACCTTGTGTCACACACTGCACATTGCGGAGGGGTTGGTAAATATGTACATAGAAATAAAGGCAATTGCACTTGAAGATTAAAATTAGTCAAAAAGCTTTTTTGATTTAGTGCGTCCTGGGATGCACATATTTGCTTTGAATGAGTCACGGGGAAATTTATGGGTCCCGACTAAAGCCGGCTAACTCCTACCTCGTAACCTATCCTGTGTAATTCATTTCTAAGGAACTATTGAAATGTATGTACATTACAATTAGCTTGAATGGTGAGGGACGCATGGATACGATTTTACTGCGTCCTTTTAGATTTTTGTGCTTCCGCTCAAGAAATTGACCTTGTGTCACATCCTGCTCGTACGGAGGGGTTGGTAATATATATATATATATATATATATATATATATATATAATATATCAACACATTATCAGTCCATTCGGAAATGAGTACCATAATACTATTCTACTTAATTTGTCGGTAGAGCGTTCGGTAGAAACCACAATGTTCCTAGTTCGATACCGGCCCTCGCCAACTCAGTGTATGAGTAGCACAGGGATATGTGCGGTAAAGTCAGGAGCTGATGGTAGGTGTGGCGCTCCACCTCAGCACACAAAAACAATCTCCTTTGTCTAGCGCTAGTGGAAGGGGATAGACTCCCTCGCTGATTGGCCGATACCGACTCTAGGCCACGCCGACGACTTTACTTACTTAATTTGTAATTGGCGCTCACGGAAATATTTGAGCGGAGCCTATCTATATATAATACTCGTGTTCCTTAATAGTACTGGTGTTGCTTATCTGCCAGATTCTTATTTCTGAAATCAGAGGAAGAATCAGGCCATTCAGTAAACACCATTGTTAAGATGGCTAGAATACCCCAAAAGAGTCCCGGAGACCTGACGAGACTTGTTAACGCCAGTGTGAAAAACTCGCAGAGTGAAGTAATAATAATAATATAATAATAATAATATATAATTAATCGAGTGAATGGGAAAGAAAGCAAAAAGATATACAAATACTTGACCTTGCCAGAGAACTGAAAACAGTGGAACATGAAGTTGCAGGTCGTACCAATTGTAATTGGTGCCCTTGGAACGGTCCCCAAAGGTCTGGAAAAGAATTTGGGTAAATTGGAAAATCAGAAGGAAAAATCGAGACCATCTAAACTACAACATTGTTAAGATCGGCTAGAATACTCAGAAGAGTCCAGGAGACCTGAGGAGACTTGCTATCACTCAGCCTCCAGTGAACCACCACAACGCAGGTGTGAAAAACTCAATAATAATAATAATAATAATAATAATTTTCTGCGAATATACTCTGCCAATGTAACAAACTATAGCACAACGAGAATACAAAACTAGACACGACTGGGTTGGGAAGGTGATCCCACTGGGAATTATGCAAAAATTAATTTTGACCATACAACAAAATGGATATGCATAAAACCCGAATCTGTTCTTGAGAACGAAACACATAAAATTCTCTCTGGGACTTTGAAATAAAAACAGATCACCTTATCCCAGCAGAAACCAGACCTAGTGTTGATAAACAAAAAAGAAAACTTGTCAAATGGTGGATTTTGCAGTTCCAGCAGATCTCAGGGTGAAGCTAAAGGAAAATGAAAAAAATGGACAAAATCTGGACCTTGCCAGAGAACTGAAAAAAGTTATGGAATATGAAAGTGAAAGTGATACCAATTGTAGTTGGTCCACTTGGTACGGTCCCAAAAGGATTGGAAAAGGGTTTGGAAAGTTTGGAAATCAGAGGAAGGATTGAAAACCATTCAGAACACTGCACTGCTGCAATCTGCCAGAATACTCAGAAGAGTCCTGGAGACCTGAGGAGACTTGTTGTCACTCAATCTCCAGTGAAAGACCATCAGCTAACGCTGGCGTGAAAACTCAAAAGGAGTAATAATAATAATAATAATAATAATAATAAATAATAATAATAAATATGGTGGAGCCTGTAATAACACACAAAAAAACATCAAAAGACAAAAAAACAAAACAAGAAAAAAAGCAACGAAATAAAAGTGAAAAAAAATGTATACTCTTACTACAGTAATTGAAAGAATTAATTTATCAGGTTACATTTAAAGTCAAGATGGCCAGCGAATTCCGGAAGGCGAGCTGCCTGATCTAACGAAAGTGAGGCGCTTGGTTCAGTTAATAAAACCGCATTACTTGCAGCGAGAGAGAAGGATACCTTATATTTTGTTGTGCGAAATCAGAGTTCCGTTTTGTATGCCGCCCTTCTTGTACACCCGAGACCTTTTGCGATATCATCAAACCTTTCACGACGATAAATCACTGCCCGATTCGACATCTTGTACGCCACTTCAGTCGAAGAAATCCAGAGATTGAATTTATGAGATCGTAGCATCTACTTACATGTAATATGACGTTTTTTTTTTTCTTGGTTGTGTGTGTGTTGTGTGTGTGTGGTGTGTGTGTGTGTGTGGTGCGCGCACGTGTATGTGTTTTTCACGTGTGTGTGTGTGTGAACGTGTGTGGGGGTGCACGTGTGGTGTGTGTGGTGTGGTGTGTGTGTGTGTGTGTGCACGCGTGTGTGTGTGTGTGCACGTGTGTGTGCTCACGTGTGGTGTGATTGAATGTGTGTATGTGTGTGAACGTGTGTGTGTGTGCGCGCGCGCGTGTGTGTATGTGTGTGTGCGCGCGTACGTGTGTGTGTGAACGTGTGTGGAGGGTGCACGTGTGTGTGTGTGTGTGTGTGTGTGTGTGTGTGTGGTGTGCTTCCTATATTTTCGTTTTTATCTTTTTATATTGTTTCATCACAGGCTCGTATATTTTGAAGTATGTAGGTTGGCGCGCATCCGCAAGTGTGGAGAGAAGAGAGAGAGAGGGACAGGCAGAGATGGGGAAAGAGGGAGGAGAGAGAAGAGAGAGAGAGAGAGCGGTGGGAGGGTAGGATGCTAATAATGGAATTCCAAATGACTCCTGTTCGTAGGTATTTAAAAAAAAAAACATTATCTTTTGATTTCTGTTCAATAACCATTGGCGAGCTTTATTGAATTTTCCGTGCAACAAAGAAGAAGAATTTTTCAATACTGCATTTTGGGACCTTCTCATTTCATATCCCTTGTCAGATTAAAGCGGTTGGGTCATAATTTTGATATTTCGGACTGTTGTCCTCATCTTTAATTGTTACGATTTTTGGGGCCATCCTTTAGGCTTCAAGCAAGGTGATTTATTTTTAAGGTCATTTAGACAAAATACCTGGAATGTGGCCTAAATGTTCGCGTCATACACAATAAAGATGAGGACAACAGTCCGAAATATGAAAATTATTCATATCATGCCTCATCTCATAAATACATACAAGTATAAGTTTTCTTTTTTCCATTGTTTTTTTGTTTTGTTTTAGTTTAACTTTGCCGAATTATTAAACTTACCTGAATCTGGTTCAAGGTTATAATTGAAGAGCACTCAGTGAGTGCAGAACTCATTGCACTAAGTAAATTTGAAGATGAAGTCCTTGTGGTGTAGTGGCTAACTTGTTGAATACACCATCTTAGTAAGCAAGTTCGAACTCCTATCGTGCTGTTACGTTCACGTTCAGACTAATACTCTTGTGAAAGGTATGAAACCCCAACTATGGCTAAAAGAAAAGTACCACGGTTATTCTTCTACAATAATGATCTTGGCATTAAATAACACATGAAGGTTGATCTGCCATTAAATAAAGAAAGAAACCAAACTACATTTTGAAGAACAGTTTATGCTTAACCCTTTTTTATGCTGACAGAATATGCGGCCTTATATATATATATATATATATAAATATATATAATATATATATTATATATATATATAGAGGGTGTTCGAGAGAGATTTGACAGTTTCATAAGGAAAAAGAAAAGTGCTTGGTAACTACAAAATTTAATGATTGT
>CM042153.1:17852642-17869527 GCA_023376005.1 Doryteuthis pealeii | reverse complement strand
TATACAGGTGTAATTAAGTTATCTGTATTAGTACGAAGTGCAGCGAAGAAAAAAAAACAGTCTGTATAAAGTTTGTTGACCCCACTTCCTGGATTTAAGAATGTTCCTTCCTTTATTTTTTTGCATCTCGACTCCCAGGTTATCCCCCATTCCTTTGAACGTAGTCTAGTCATTTTAAAGATCGTCTTACAGAATAAATTCCACCTCTATTTTCTACGACTCTTTTGGATTCGACAAAAGAGAACTAAGGTCGTTTCTGTCTGACGAGATTTGTTTTATTTTCTCGTCATAAAGGTAAATTTAAGAGGATCGCCAAAAGTTTCATCGGTCAAGAATGTCCTGACGAGAGGCCGTTGGTCATTTGGAGACCAAATGGCGAATGAGTTGAAAGATTCGGAATCACACACTTTTCCAGGAACCTATCCAATAACAATATCCGATTACAAAGAAATCATTCCAGAAATGGGAGTTTTTGATGAGATTAGGATATGTTATACTCGGGGGGTTTGTCATCTTAAAGAAAGAAAGAAAGAAAGAAAAATTAGGAAAATCTGAAAGATAGAAATAAATAAAGAAAGAAAATATAATATAAAGAAAGAAATTATTAAATCTAGAAGAAAGAAAGAAAAAACGAATGAACGAAAGAAAAGAAGAAGAAATTAGGAAAATCTGAAAGAAAGAAAGAAAGAAAGAAAGAAGAATGAATGAACGAAAGAAAGAGGAAATTAGGAAAATCTGAAAGAAAGAAAGAAAGAAAGAAAGAAAGAAAGAAAGAAAGAAAGAAAGAAAATATAATATAAAGAAAGAAATTATTAAATCTAGAAGAAAGAAAGAATGAAAGAACGAACGAACGAAAGAAAATATGATAGAAAGAAGAAATTAGTAAATCGGGAGAAAGAAGCCAAGAAAAAAATTAATGAATCTAAGAGAAAGAAAGAAATGAAAGAAAGAAAGAAAGAAAGAAATTAGTAAATCTGAAAGAAAGAAAGAAAGAAAGAAAGAAAGAAAGAAATTGTATTTGTAATTGTAACAATATCGATAAATTGTAAAGAGAGAAATTTATTGGTGAGGTGCTGCAATGGTTATGGTCGACCTAGAAACCGATATTCGATTTTCTCCCTCTCTCTAAAAAAAAAAACAAGACCAAAAAAGAAATACAACAATTTTAACCCATCGATGACCAACATTTTTTTTTACTCTCTAGAAAAATAATTATATTCACCAAAACTTCCAAATACAATTATTTTATAAAACAAAAACTTTTTCTTTGTTGGTTGGTTTTGAAGGCTATCACAATGCAAGTGTAAAGAAAAATGAGGTAACTATGATGTTGTTTGTTTACCTTGAATTTATTCCCTTTATATTTCGGGATAAAGATCTCTTCGTCAGAAGATTTCTGAAGGTCCGGAGCTGTTAACTAACTGCTAGGTATTGTTCATTATGACTGTCTTCCTTGAAATTCTCTGCGTGTATTGCATGTGTAAGTCTGTGTGTGTGTGTGTGTGTGTGTATCAACAATTTCTTAGTATCATTCCCGGTTTGGCCTACCCTTAGTAATTTGTTTATTTGTGTGTGTGTGTGTGTGTGTGTGTGTGTGTGTGTCAACAATTTCTTAGTATCATTCCCGGTTTGGCCTACCTTAGTAATTTGTTTGTTTTTTATTGTGTGTGTGTGTGTGTGCTGTGTGTGTCCAACAATTCTTAGTATCATTTCCCGGTTTTGGCCTACCTTAGTATTTGTTTGTTTGTTATTTGTGTGTGTGTGTGGTGTGTGTGTGTGTGTGTTGTGTGTGTGTTCTCCGGCGCAGATGGTTTTTTTGGTTTTTTCAATTGTTTGGCTTCTTTTGTTTAATGGCATATCAATCTGTGTGCGTTATTTAATTCCAAATCCTTTCTTGTTGAAGAACAGTATTAGTACTATTTAACCTATAGCTGTGGGGATGGAGTTTTCCTACCTTTCCCAATGGTAAGTAAGTAAAGTAAGTCGACGGGGCGGCCTAAAGTCGGTATCAGCCAGACAGCGAGGGAGTCTATCCCCTTTTCAATAGCGCTAGACCAAGGAGATTGTTTTGGCGTCTGAGGTGGAGCGCCACACCTACCATCAGCTCCTTACTTTACCGCACAGATCCCCGTGCTACTCATACGCTGAGTTGGCGAGGACCGGTATCGAACTAGGAACCTTGTGGTTTCTAGCCGAACGCACTACCGACTGAGCTAACCCGTCCCCTAAACGCAATAGCGATACTGGAGTTCGAACTCGCTTACTAGGATGTCGCAGTCTAGTCGTTAGCCACTACGATACGGAGACTCACCCACTTTTTTTCTGGTTGGTCGGTTGGTTGGATTTTACGGCATGTCAACTTTTGGGTTATTTTATGCCGAAGACATTTTGTTTGATTCGTTCATGGTGGGTATCTTTTTTCTTTTCTTTTTTTAACTCATCTTTTATCTATTTAACCTATGAGATCCTAGCAGAGTGGACCTTGGAGTAATCAGTGCCCCCAGAAACCTCAACACTTAATGCAGTTTAACATCGTATCCAGGACACCAAGACCCGCAGCCACCGCCTTCTAACACGTATATGGTTGGGGTTTGGTATAAGACAATCATATAGGTGCTAGAGCTTGATGTGACCAGCCGATTGGTCGAAGAAGGCCTCTTCGACCTTCTGTCAAGCCTAAATAAATAAATAATAATAATAATAATAATAATAATACCAGACCTAGTGTTGATTAACAAAAAAAAGATCTTGTCAACTGGTGGATTTTTGCAGTGCCAGCAGTACAGGGTAAAGTTAAAGGAAAATGAAAAATTGACAAATATCTGACCTTGCCAGAAACTGAAAAGTTATGGGAATATGAAAGTGAAAGATGATACAATTTAGTTTTGGTGCACTTGAACAGTCCAAAAGGATTAGAAAAGGGCTTGGAAAGTTTGGATATCAGGGAAGATTGAAACCATTCAGAACACTGCACTGCTGCAATCTGCCAGAATACTCAGAAGAGTCCTGGAGACCTGAGGAGACTTGCTGTCACTCAGACTCCAGTGAAAGACCATCAGCTAATGCTGATGTGAAAACTCAAAAAGAGTAAATAATAATAATAAAAGTGGAGTGTTGCATATTATGGACTGGTCAGCCAACAAAACTCCATACTAAGCATCACGGGCTGCCAACCACGGCTAACAGGTGCAGAGGTGTCACCTCTCTATGAAAACTGGTTGATCAGTTGAATGATCGATTTTAACGACATGTCAACCCACCTCGGGGGAATTTATGCCTAGAGGTTATAAAAATATATCTAAGGTAGGTGGGTTGTCGTCCTTGGTCTACAAGCCTCTCTTTGAATCAACCAATCACAGGCCCACAAACTTTAGCGGCAAAATTTAAGATAGGATTTCTTCCTATTTGGTCACCAGCATCTACAGAAGCCGGACGAGAAAAAGAACGGCATCCCTTATATTTAGCAGAGAGGGGCAGAGAGCCGTAATAGGTACTTCGATACCTCACCAACCCCAAAGACTTCGGTTAAGTGACTATATTATTATATCTATATAATTATCATTCCTGTCGACAAAACCTTCGTTTGCAAGTATTTAAAGCCTAATTTCTTGTTTGTGTATTTATTAATACAAGTTATTTGAAATTCCATGTTGAGTTCATGTGTTTTCTGTTTTTAACTCCTGTCTGCCTTACACTCGCAGAGTGAATCAGCACAAGGTTACATTTTTCATGAAATTGTTTCTTAAGATATTTTTAGACATGTCCTATCGAATACAAATAATTTTTAGCTTACGGTTAAGTCACGTTGAAAGCACCGGTTCCCGCTAGTTCACCGAAGTTAACCAGCGATGAACCTGTTCAATATTTAGATGGGTTATGGGAAATTAGCGTTTTCCAAAATGAACCTATAGAAAGGAAAAAATGACAAAGACAAGGTTGATAGTTCAAAAGATGTATTTGCCTCATACCCTACTTGTATGGGCTGGGCACAAGCCTCGTTTTAACGTGGGCCCACCCACAAGCCGAAGCTCATGGGCCGGAAAGAACAAAAATTGCGTCGATCCCTTCGGCATTCCCCCTCAAGGGGGTGCCTCAGGCGCTGGGCAATAAACCCAGCCCTGCCCCTTTAAGTCAAGGGGGCAGGTGTTGCCTGGGGGATAGCCCCCTAGGATCGACGCTATTATTTATCTCTCAACAAGTCCAGCGGCCGAAGCTCACTGGACCCCCGGCGTTAACCGGAAGGCAGAGATCTGATAGTTCAAAAGAGGTTTTATCGTACTTAAGTTGTAAGTCAAGTCATATAAAGTAAGTTACAAATAACATAAAACACTTATCTGTTTGGGTAAAAGGTTTCGTGGCAGCGTCGTTATAGTTGCTGTGCTGGTTATTCGTTCTTGAATAATATCGGAAATTCCTTAGCTAATTATCTCCCCCTGCCGCCAGGGGTCGAATGCCAACATGGTATGTTGGCGCCAAATACCAAAACACGACTTATCAGGGAACCGTTAACAACGAGAGATGTAAAAACAAACGCTCTCTCACTTAGCCCAAAAACAGGGCTACTTATTGAAGAACCGTTACTGGAGAGAGACGTCAAAAGAAACGCTCTCACTTATTTAGCCCAAAACCAGGGCCCAACTATCACAAGAACCTTACAACCAGATTCCGTCTAAGGCATTGTATCAGCATACTGCAGAAAGGCCGGTACGACAGCACACTGACTAAAAGAACAAATACCGAGACGAAGCGTCTTAACTACATTTCCCACCGACGAGAAGAAAACTGTGTTATCTCCAGTACTACAAGAAATTCCTCCACAGATAAGTCCGTAGCAAATACCATTAAATTTGCAACAATTTATGTAATTTTTTGTCAATACAAGTGTCTGCATTACCTTTGTGTTGCTCCTTCTTTGTCCGACAATTTGCCTACAACTACGGAGAAATAAGGGCTCCTTCGATTCCGTAAATACTCTTGAATAATGCTGCAATATAGTTTCAGTCGAGCAAAGGGGGCTGTATGTTTTTGCTGTTCCAACCGTTCCGTTAGGCTGTTTGTTCTGTTCCAACTATTCAGTTAGGTTGCTTTTTCTGTTCTATTAAAATTTCTGCTAGTTTTATACTTCAGGGTTTTTACTTTTATCCGGTTTCAGTGTTAAAGGAAGATAACCCATATTTTTATAGGGTGGCTATTCAAGCAACAGCAGGTACTGTAAATAAACTTAATATCAAAATCGATTCGGCATTAAATGACCCGAAAAGCGTTGATATGCCATAAAACCAACCAATCAACAAATAATTTTTAAAGTTGTATTTGACACATGGACGGAACCCTAACAGGTACTACCACTCCAGGTCGGAGTGGACTTGGGAGTAATGGCATTCAAGGGTTACCCCACATTGTCCAGAGTTCCAGAACTGGAATCTCAAAATCAGCTGCCGTTTAGTGCCATATCCAGGACAGCCTATTTTATTGAGAGGACTTGCTCCTCCCCAGAGGGAGACAGTCTGCATATTCTAAGCTCGACCGACGGGGATCGCTATGAAACATAGAGTAATAAGCTAGAAAATAAATGAAACCTGCCCTTTCCGGGACCTCCGAGCAAGCTCTGTCCCCCTCCTCGGTGGGTTCGAGGGTAGTACGCACCAGCTCTTCACACAGGAAGAACCTACAGCGTCAAAAAACCAAAAACGTGTTTTATCAGATTGGATGATTTATTTATCAATCAATTTTTTGTTGTTGTTTATTGTATGTTTGTTTTTGTTGGGTTTTTTTTTTTGGGGGGGGTCCTTTTGTTTTTTTTGCTTTCAAATAGTAGGTAGTTGTCTACTTATCTTTAGCATCTTTACTAGCAAAAAACGCCCTCTAGGCTGTATAAAATTAATCAGCTTATGAGTGGCACAGGGATCTGTGGGGTAAAGTAAGTAGCTGATGGTAGGTGTGGCGCTCCACCTCAGATGCAAAAAAACAATCTCCTTGGTCTAAAGCTAGTGAAAAGGGGATAGACTCCCTCGCTGTCTTGCTGATACCGACTTTAGGCCACTCCAACGACTTTAAGACCGATACTGAGTCTCATGCTGTCAATTAACTTTATATTATAATTAACTAGCAATAAAAGAAACATCCTCCGGGCAGTGTAAAAATTGATTTTTGAAAGATATTGCCTGAGAGGGTGGAAGTTAAAAATTCAATGTCATAGAGTTTGTATCATATGTAATTCAAATCATCAAATTTATTAACGGGGTAAAAAATAAATAAGACAATTTGAAATGATCAAAGAGACAAATGTTTTATGTTGTTTTGTAAACTATTACTGAAGATCAATCCCCAATGAGTATCAGATATTTATGGTTGGTTGGATTTTACAACATTTTGACTCTTTTCATTTAATATTATTTTATAGTGAAGATTTTTTTTTTTTATTCATTCTTGTTGGGTATTTAATTTTTTAACTATTTTTTTTTAACACATTCTAATTCCTTTTAGTTTTTATAGTGCTCAGCTGGTCAGCATTTGAGAACTTTTAATTTGTCAAACGCTTTTTAATCCAAAGTTTATTCTCACCTGTTACTAAATATATACAAGGTGTGTCATAAAAGTATTGAGAATGAAGCTGTATTTACCAAGATAGAAATGAACAATGAATGGAACGTTCATTTTTTTTTTTTTTCAGAATACAAGTTGTGTCATAAAAGTGTCGAGTTTGAAGCTGTATTTACCAAGATAGAAATGAACAATGAATGGAACGTTCATTTTTTTTTCAGAATACAAGTTGTGTCATAAAAGTGTCGAGTTTGAAGCTGTTTTACCAAGATAGAAATGAACAATGAATGAAACGTTAATCTTTTTTTTCAAAATACAAGGGGTGTCATAAAATATCGAGATTGAGGCTGTATTTACCAAGATAGCAATAAACAATGAATGGAACGTTAATTCTTTTTTAAATACAAGGTGTGTCATGAAAGTGTCGAGCTTGAAGCTGTATTTACCAAGATAGAAATGAACAATGAATGAAACGTTCATTTTTCAGAATACAAGGTGTGTCAAAAAGTACAAAATATCTCGATAGTTTTTGACACACATTGTGTGTGTGAGTGTGAGTGTGTGTATAATATAAGAAAGAAAGAAAGAAAGTCATATCTCTAATTATAATGGAGATTGTGTATTTTTCCCTCTGTAACCGAAACTATATCACTTCTCAAGTCACAATTCCCTTTGTTAATTACGTCACATTCTCCATGATCTTAATTTCATTTAAATCTCAATTATTAATAAAATTGGTTTACATTATTAATAATGATGATCATATCTACATAATAATAACATGCAATTGTATTTATATATGCAACAAAATAGCAGTTTACAGTGTGAAAGGGAAGGCTAATTTGCATATTGATATTAAAAATTTGATTTTAATAAATATGTGCTTAGTATTATTGATTTCTGATTGTTTGATTTTATCCTAATGAATATGAGCAAAAATCTCGGGGATGAAACTTAAAAGAAATCCATTGATAAGAAGATATAACTGTAATTTTATTCTTTACTTCCTATTTTAACTAAATAGTTAAATCAAGAAAATTTAGCAATGAAAGACGAGAGTGATGGAAGAGTAAGTTTCAGTTGTTCTATTTTTCGATTATACCCCCCCCCCTCTGTTTCAAATCTTTTTATCTGCATTATTATTTAGTTTCATTAGTCTTTTTAATCTATTCTAATATTTTATCACATTAAAACTCAAATACTTGCACCCGGGGGGAGTGCTAGTCTATTTAACTCATAGAAGGGAGTCTAAATGAGGGAGAAGATAGAGAGAAGGAGCATGGAAAGAAGGAAAGAAATAAGAAAGGATAGAGAGACAGATATTGCGGGAGAGAGAGAGAGAGAGAGAGAGAGAGAGAGAGATTGTAAAGAAAGAAAGGTAAGAAAAAGAAAATGCTACACATCAGAAATAAAGAAAGGAAAGAGAGAAGGAAAATAGAGAGAGAGCTGGGAGAGAGAGAGAGAGAGAGAAAGTGGGAGCATATTGTCTGTTTCAATGCAAGGAAAGAAGAGAAAAAAGAGAATAAAACATAGAAAGACAGAAATATTGTGAAGAATGAAAGGTAAGAAAAAGAACAAGGTACACATCAGAAAGAAAAGAGAGAAAAAATAAAAGAAAGAAAGAAAGAAAAAGAAAGAAAGAAAGAAAGAAAAGTGAGGAGCAGACAGCTGCCGTTTAGTGTCATATCCAGGATAACATATTGTAAGGAATGACATGCTCCTCTGCAAGGAGAGACCGACAGGGATCACTATGAAACAGAGGGTAATGAGCTAGTTTATAGACTATTACCGTTACAGAAAGGTCAATCCTCAGTGGGGATCAGATATTTATGGTTGGTTGGTGGTTAGTTGTTTTTCCTTTTAGTTTTTATACTGCTCGGCTCGCCAGCATTGGAGAACTTTTGGCTTATCAAGCGCCTTTTAATCCAAAGTTTATTTTCATCCGTTAAATATATATATATATATATATGTATGTATATGTGTGTGTGTGTGTGTGTGTGTTACGATTTTAGTGGCCATCCTTTAGGCTTCAAGCAAGAGCGCTTGTCCAGCAGAAATCCTTGGTAGAGAATCCTTTGGTTGTTCCTTGGTGCTCCTCAGTTTTGCAAGTCCTTCGTCAATGATTGCAAATGGACGTCTCTCAGTATCAGTGATTAAGTAGTCAACCAACCACGCAGGCTGTTGATTGGCTGAGGTTTAAACCACATGACCTCACTTAGTCTATAAATTTAAGTGGTGTGTTGTAGCACGGCTTATATTGTGTTGTATCCTTCCGTCTATTAAAGACGATGGCGTAGAGTCCACTTTTTTTTCACTTTTTTTTTCGTCAATGATTGCAAATGGACGTCTCTCAGTATCAGTGATTAAGTAGTCAACCAGCCACGCATTCAGGCTGTTGATTGACTGAGGTTTAAACCACGTGACCTCGCTTAGTCTATAAATTAAAGTGGTGTATTGTAGCACGGCTTATATACCACAAAATAATCCAACAGTATGCGTGCGTGTGTGTGAGAGAGAGAGGGAGGAGTGTGTGTGTGTGTGTGTGTGTGTGTTGTGTGTAAAATTAAATGTCCGTAAGCGTATCATCAAATGTCCATTTTATTCATATTTAGTTTTAGTACTTGTGTTTTGGCTGTCAAGGGCCTCTTGTGTTATTTTAAGAATGTTCGTTCGGATAGACGGCTTGGCGAATCGATTAGTTCTGTCTCTCTATGTTCCAGTTTCTTACGGACACTTTTCTCCGACCCGATTGATCAACAGTCTCGTGGCTGACTGCACTCTCGATTGTTCATCCACAGACTTAGAGATAGATAGATAGATAGATAGATAGATAGATAGATAGATAGATAGATTTGAACAGTCTGGAATAGATAGATTTTAACAGGTTGGGATAGATAGATAGATAGATATATAGATAGATAGATAGATACATACATACATACATACATACATTTGAACAGAATGGAATAAATAGATTTTAACAGGCTGGGATTGATAGATAGATAGATAGATAGATAGATAGATTTGAACAGACTGGGATAGATAGATTTTAACAGGTTGGGATAGATAGATAGATAGATAGATAGATAGATTTGAACAGACTGTGATAGATAGATTTTAACAGGTTGGGATAGATAGATAGATAGATAGATACATACATACATCATACATACATACATACATATATTTGAACAGACTGGGATAAATAGATTTTAACAGGCTGGGATAGATAGATAGATAGATAGATAGAGAGAGAGAGAGAGAGAGAGGGGGGGGACAGACAGACAGACAGAGAGATAGATAGATATGTGGTGGACCGGAAGTTCCTACTACGACGAAAAAAAAGTCAAGTGACGAAATTTAATAGTCTGCACAAGGAGATCGCACAGCCTAGTAAAAAAGAAAATTGAAATAAAAATCTGTACATTTTCGACCAATCAGAGACGTCCGCGCCCAAAAAGAAATCTACCAAAAAGACCCAATTTGGAGCCTACTTCTTCTTATAAATAGCTGAGTTTTCAGACCCCAACCAGAAAGAATTTATTCGTCTAAACGACTACACGTCATTCCAGCGTAAGATAAAATCACATTCACTTATAAGAAGGTATGAACATCTCTCTCTCTCTCTCTCTCTCTCTCTCTCTCTTCTCTCTCTCTCTCTCTCTCTCTCTCTCTCTATAATCAACAATTTACGAGATCAGCAATTTATTTGCGCCTGACTGTTTGGTGACTTATTACATCTTACCCTTTCTTTCTCACTTCAAAACTTATATCCTCTTTTTCTTACATGTTATAATGAACTTTACAAAAATTACATTTTTGTATAAAGGACTCATGAAAGAACTTTGCTCGGTATTCAGCATTACCTTTTTGTAAACCTTTTCTCAATACAATTTGTTTGTTTTAAAATTGAGTTTTGTTCTTTATGCCATGTGCCTACGTTATTGAATGTTTTTTATGGTGTCTTTCATGTTTTGAATAATATTTCTTGAAGTTCAACTTTAAACTGGTGACCTCACAATATATATATATATATCAAACAATCATACATCCACCCACCATAGATAACAGGTTAGGATATGTTATATATATTATATATATATATATATATATATATATATATATATATAGAGAGAGAGAGAGAGAGAGAGAGAGAGAGAGGAGAGAGAGGATGAGAGAGAGAGAGAGAGAGAGAGAAGAGAGAGATGGAGAGAGAGAGGAGAGAGATGGAGAGAGAGAGAGTGAGAGAGAAAGGGACAGAGAGAGAGATGGACAGAGAGAGAGATGGAGAGAGATGGAGAGAGAGAGGGAGGGGAGAGATGGAGAGAGAGAGAGGAGAGAGATGGAGAGAGAGAGAGATGGAGAGAGAGAGAGAGAGAGGAGAGAGATGGAGAGAGGGAGAGAGAGTGAGAGAGAGACCGAGAGATAGATAGATACACTACGTTTCAAATTATTAATGAGGTGAGATTCTTCATTTTTTCCAAAAACTACCGAATTAACGAAACTTTCACAGTATAATAGGAATGGATATATGCGTTGCGTATGCTGTTTAAAAACTGTATTGTTCTGCGCAACATGAAAAAAAAGCGTAGCCATTTGCAATATAAAAACGACATAGAAGTCTTTCAGGCTATAAACGAGTGTCATGTAATTTTTGGTCGTAAATGTGACTTGACCCTTTCTGAGAAAGATATTATATCATCTGAATTTTCCAAAGGCAAGTCTACATTAGAAAAATCCAAAATAATTGGAAGATATAAAATATTTGTTGCAGCTTCGATAAGGATCCCTCGAGGGTTGTTTCCTGACGTTCTTTGCCAAGAATGAAACTTGAAGCTGTAAATACCCTAGTCCTGACCAGTGGAACACTTTTCAGGAGCATTGAAGAAGAAACAGTGCCCAGAAGTACTCGCTATTTTCTTCTGAAAAAGCTAGGAACATCAGTGAGACTAGTTACAAAACCTCAATTGACAAATGTAGACATACAAATGCGTTTGAAATGGATAAAGGAGAACATGAAGGTTGATTTCTTGAAAGTTCTGTTCACAGATTAAACTTGTGCAACACTTGATGGCCCTGATGGCTCGGGCAAAGGTTGGATCGTAAATGGACGAGATCGTCATCAAAGCTTGAAGCGCCAAAAAGGAGAAGGGGGTATTATGATTTGTGTTGGTATTAGTGGAGGTGTCATGGTTGGACCGTGGAGAGTGCCTGACGGTACGAAAAATATGGCGCTAATATCCTTGGGAAAGGTATGAACCCAATTCTCCCTCCAGCTATGGGTAAATAGCAGGGCAGACTGGACTCTTTAACCATGGCTAAGTAACCAGTCTAGGAGGAGGAAAACTCTGAATTCAAACCTGTTAAACTCCGCTTAAGAAATTGACCTTGTGTCGCCTCCTATTCGTGTGGAGGGGTTGGTACATATATATATATATATATAATATATATATATATATATATATAATATATGAAAAGTGAATGGAAGTGAATCCGACAGTATGAAATAAATATTTTAGAAAAAATTTATTTGTTTTTCTAAAAATATTTATTTCATATTATATATATATATATATATTATATATATATATATATAGTATTTATTTATCTAAGTAATCTATATTCTATTTATTTAAATTGTGGTCCTATAAATGCGTGTTGCGCTGCGGCTACTTATAGGTTGATGAACCTGCTCGTTCAGACTTCCTGTGCCCACGTTGTTTTGTTTGACCCACAGGAAAGTTGAAGAAGACCTGGTTCGGACTTCCTCGGTTCGGGCTGGGTCGGAAGATGACCAAATTCACCAATGCTGTCAACGGGTCAAGTGGTAAGGTAGCGGCGAAGTGGCGAAATGGCGTCAAGGGCTCTGAGTGTCGTAGCTATCGAACCAGCTTTCGATCTGATCTGTTCTCTTTTGGTGTTTGCAGAGTAGTCCATGGCATGCACCGTTACTTGGGCTAGACGGGCGGTCGGGGAGGTCTTTCCAATCAATCGGCTAGTCATGTCTAGCCCTAGCACCTATATGATTGTCCCTACCGTATTGCTCTTATGGTAAAACTGAATTTTGTGGTGAGGTTCCAATTATGGAGCTCTGTGAAGTGTGGAGTACCCCTTCATTGCCATTACTCCTAGGCTCACATTGACCCGGATTGGTAGTACTTACTAGGCCCACCAAGTACGACCACTCCAGATCCCATCTATTGGTTAAATAGATAAAAAAGGATTTCTAAAAAATATGTTTAAAAATGAATTAGAAATAATTTGAATACCCAGTAATAATGAATAAGACAAACATGACTTCGGCATAAAATGATTTAAAATCTCAATAACGTGTTTGTTTTAGTACGGATTTTTAATTCAGTCAAAGCATCCGTTTTCGTAATTTTTGGGCAGAATTTAATGCTTAAACTGTATCAAAAATTAATTACATATGTAATATCATTTTACTTTTTTACTGATGCTCATTATGTTACTACTTTTTGACTTAAACAAAATTTTGACCTTATATAATCGATTTAATTAATCTTAATTTGTTTTTAAAGTGAAAATTGGCGCTTGAATTGTTGATACCTAATAAAAATACATATGAGTATCATTTGTCTTTTTACAACCATATGCTTAGAAGTTCAAAGCCTGTGCCGACGAGTGGGTGGAAGGTCTTTTTTTATTGCAGTTAGGAACTGTCTTAACGCTACTTCAAAGCTCGATTTGTGCCGACGGGAGATGGGGTGGGTGGGTCAGCTTAACGTTAGTTTTTGTTTTTTAGAAATTAACATTCGTGTTTTTTTTTTTCATACAGTAAGCGACCGGGTCTTCTGTCTGGGAAGTTCAAAACTAAACTCATGCCGACGTGAGTAGGGTGGGGGTGGAGGGGTGTATACTGTATTTTTTGTTAATTATTGAATTATATCGCTTAATTATTAAAAATCAAAACCCAGTACAATAAAGCCACATGGATATGACCATTTTTCTCTCCATCTTTTTCAAGTAAGCCTTTTTCTATTCATGTACCACTTTACATATTGCTTATCTTATTATAATGGAGATTCTGTAACTGTCTGTCTGTAACCTTAACTACATTACCACTAACATCATAATTTCCTTAGTTATTTAAATTATATTCTCAATGATTGTGTGCAAAGAAAACGGTCAGATAAGGGTAAAGAATAGGTAATGAACACAACTCAAGGCTTTACAACAAAACAATGCGTTTATCAATCACAAGAACATGTTACATACAAAATACAATATGTGAGTTGAGATACAAAGTATATGTAAGGTTTACAAAGTGTATGCAATGTTTACAAAGTGTATTGTATAATGGTGTATAATGGTTTGCAAAATAATGCTTTTGCGAAACTTATCTGTCTTGTATTTGAAGTCTGACTTTTGTATTTGAAGTCTGACTTTTACGAAATCTACGGTTCCCCCATGCTGTTCCAACTCTCCTCGTTCAGCCAACGCCTTTAATGTGTAAAAAACTACGTCGTTCCTCGAAGAGCTTCCAGTGGAAAGAGGGTGATTTCAAGGTATCAGCCTCAAAATTCGCAGCCAAACTGAGCCTCGTAACGTGTGCTCTGATTGGTCGCTGACAAAGGCCCTTAGCCAATCGCATGAGGTTTCTCATCAGTTTATGGCTAAGACCCCTGAGCTCTGTTGCTATGGTCAAAGGGAGGTCACTGTAATTGTTTAAGATGATATTTCTTATATGTGAAGTAGTCATTACTTAATGTTGATGGGCATTTTATATATTAACGATGTCTCTTAAAGTTTAGCTGAGTTTGATTTGCCGCAAAAATGAACATTTTTAAATGCATTAATAATATTGGCAAATATATGTTATATATCTTTAAGAAATAAAAACTTACCTAGTATATGGTGGAAATAATTTGCATAATGATTTCAACAAAACTGGGTTTAATAAATAATTATTTGGTGTTATTGATTTCTAGTACTATCATGTTATTCTCAAATGTATTAAAAGAAATCCTATATATAATTTTTATATAAGAATCAATTAAAATAACATTAAAATAAGTGTAGTATCTTTACATTCGTTCTTATTTAGTTTCATTTATCTTTCTAATTTAATATAATATCTTATTATATTAAAACTTAAATACTTGTGTCCAAGGGGCGAATACTTTTACTAGTTCATATAACAATATGGACATGTTTCATCTGTTGTGACATGTTTGTGCATTCTTTCTAATACGAATGAAGTGCCTGCTGGGAAAAAAAAACAACCAGCGCTAAAGGCGTTTTTCCCGAAAAGTTAATGCGATATTTTACCCCCTCCTGTCTTTTTTTTTTTTTTGACAAGTAAATGTAAATATTTTAACCCTTCCCCTCTTTAAAATATTTTAAGGGGGTGCTCTAAATATTTACATTTTCAATAAAAATATGGCTTACTTTTAATGCCTTCAAACACTAAAAAAAAAATAATTTGTCGATAAAAACGATAAAAAAAATCTGAATATTTAGATATTCTTTTATATTTCACTAAAAAAAAATTTTCAGGTCATTTTCAATTCCAAAAAAAAAAAATCTTTTATTTTATGGTAATGCAATTGTACAATAGGTACAATCAAAATACGTCACGTGATCAGTTTAGGCCATATTGAAGGAAGAAACGTAAATATTTTTTAACTTTATATTTTTAAATCTCGCAAAAAAAGAAATAACAAACATAAAGAGTTGTTACAAAGAAAAAAAGTTAATTCAAAGATCGAATTATCCGATTGGGGAAAAATTACTCACCGTTACCTTGAAAAATAAGTAAAACAGTCCATTCTTTTTTTTTTTTTTTTTTTTTTTTTTTTTACAACAGGGTCAGTTTCTTTATTGATATTTCAGCTAGGGACTTCATTCGTAGAGCGGGTTGTTTTTTCAGCTATCACCGCCTATGTTTTTTTTAAGGCAGGAGGTCAGGACGCAATTCTTTATTTATTTGTAAACTTTTTAGTTAACTTCTTGTAACTGTAAAAACAGCAAAAGTGCACGATTTAAATAAAAGAATTTTCTGTAAATCTCTTTCACTCTATGTCATACATTAATTTTTTTATTTTTTTATTTTTTATAGTTGTGTTTCCATCACGGGCATTTCCTTTCCTTTTCACTCATTCTTGGTTTACATCACTTTAGATCAGTGGTTCTCAAACTTTATACAGTCTAGGCGCACTTATAGTACTACAGATACTTAATAGTTCACTGTATACAAAATAGGACTAATATGTTATTAAGTCAGTGGTTCTCAAACTTTATACAGTCTGGGCGCACTTACAGTACTACAGATACTTGATAGCACATTGTATACAAAATAGGACTAATATGTTATTAAGTTAACTCAGTGGTTCTCAAACTTTATACAGTCTGGGCGCACTTACAGTACTACAGATACTTAATAGTTCACTGTATACAAAATAGGACTAATATGTTATTAAGTCAGTTGTTCTCAAAACTTTATACAGTCTGGGCGCACTTACAGTACTACAGATACTTGATAGCGCACTGTATACAAAATAGGACTAATATGTTATTAAGTCAGTGGTTCTCAAACTTTATACAGTCTGGGCGCATTTACAGTACTACAGATACTTGATAGCACATTGTATACAAAATAGGACATGTTATTAAGTTAACTCAGTGGTTCTCAAACTTTATACAGTCTGGGCGCACTTACAGTACTACAGATACTTGATAGTGCACTGTATACAAAATAGGACTAATATGTTATTAAGTTAACTGTTAAATATATTTTTAAAAATAACACATTTAACAAAAGTAAACTAAGCATACCTCTATGAAGTTTATTCATTCCTGTGTTTATGAGAAGCATGAGCTTGACGAGACCTTGCGATTTCTTCAATGTTTGGTCTTATGTTTGAGAGACAAGCTCTCATTTCCTCATCAATGCATTGAAGAGTTCCTCTCTTTTTACACTTAATTGTCGCGAGGGTTGAAAATCTCAGTTCACATAAATATGAGGTAGAAAATTGCAATAAAATAATTTTTCTCAATGAAATTGTTTAAAATCTGTGTTTTTATTTAGTTGCAAGAAAAGTAACTTATAACTATCATAATAATGTTGCAACGAAACAAGCAGAGGGTTCGTAAAGAAATGGTATAATATAGGAAACTTAGTATACATTTGCTTTTCATATCTGGATAGATTTTTCAGGAATACTACGAAGCGCACCTAAAAAAAGTTCTGGGGCGCACCAGTGTGCCCGGGTGCACTTTTTGAGAACAATTGCTTTAGATTTTCAACCCATAACATTCAACTCCACAACATAACAAAGTGTAAAGAGTGAGATAAATCTTGAATTTCTCTTTTTCCTCC
>CM042153.1:17839483-17852542 GCA_023376005.1 Doryteuthis pealeii | reverse complement strand
GGGGAGACGAGAATAAAAACCAGCAAATAGTTTGATTGTAAAAATATACTAACTACCAAACTCACCGAGGGAGAAAAAAAATTTTAGAAAAAAGAAAAGCAAGATAATCGTACAAACTCTAAAAAATAATCTATTGTACAATATTTTGGCCAAAGAAAAAACATTTATATCCATATATTATATATATAATATAATAAGATATATATATTCCATACAAACCGCCAAGGAAATAAAGCTAATAAGTAAAAAGTTCTCATACCTAAGTAGAGAATTATAAAGATAAAATTAATGAGTAGATCTTAGCCCTGAAGGCATATAAGCGAAACTTTTAGTAGTTCGTCATCTGACTCATCTAGATTTATCTTGATATATATATATATATATATAATATATAGTTAATAGGTAATTATTGTGATTGCTGAGTGGCAAATGGGGTTTCAGTATTCGGAGGTACTGATAGAGTAGAATATTTTGTTTTGGTATGACCCTCTATTAGCCGGACTGTTCCTGTGGCCAATGTTCCAGGTATATATATATATATATATTTATATATATATATATATAATATATATATAATAGTAGAACAAGGAAGATTCCGATATAAACCCCGCTTCGGTTCTGAGGCAAAAACCAAACTAACTTTTTGGCATATAGATATGAAATAATCATAGAAAAAATCTTGTCATAGATGCATAGTGCCACATGGATGGGTTGATCTTGCTATGAAAAATAAAAAAATATCAATACTTAAAATTGGTTAACTTTCAGACTTTTTCTATAGTAGTTTGGATTCCTTGGGCAAAAATCGTTTTATAAGCCAATTTTTAGTAGTAAAGCTCTAGAACTCATTTTACAGACAAAAATAGATTGCAAAAAGTCCGTCATTTTTCGTGACCCCCTCAAATTTGGAAAGCTAAAAATCGACATATTCGCCAATTTTGAATTGGAAGCTCAAAGTTTGAGGGATTGTCTAACTTTAAACATAGTCACACCTGTACAAAAAATTCAGAAAAATTGAAGGGGGTGGGTGACATGGCCTGGATATTTGAACTGGAATTACCCAGGAGATTTCCAAGGAGGGCGTAACAACAAATAAATAAATGACGTAATGTGCAGAACAAGGAAAATAATTAGGTTTGCGCAGCTTCGGTTTATTTTTTGTCTTTTTTTAAAAACAATCCGAAACAAACTGTTTTGTTTTCTATTAAAAATGTTTTCTTTTAATTTCCTAAAGTTTTCTCCTTGTTTTTTTGTCAGGGCAATCTGTTTTACATTTACCAATGATATTTTATTTCAAATTGAAATATTTTAAAAATCTTCACATTTCTATTCGAGTGTTTACTTCACGTTTGTTATTGTTTAAAAACATGATCAATCTTATCACCTGAAAATGTTCAACAAAAGTGGCAAGATCAAATGGATCAATCTATCTATCTGTCTATCTGTCTGTCGATCTGTTTGTTGGTTGGGTTGGGTTTTACATTTATCTATCTATCTATCTATCTATCTGTCTATTGTGACATATCGCTGGTACATCAACCAGTATACATATGCTAGAATTATAAGAAAACTTTATCTGAAAGAAAGAATAAAAAAGAAAAGAAAACAACAAAAGTGTGTGGGCGAGCAAAGGAAGTAAGATTCAACCGGTCTTGTATTTTTTACGAAGGAATGCTAATATACCTTCTACCACCTATGAGCTCAAAAGACAATTGTACTCTCCCCCCCCCCCCTACACACCTTAGGTGATGGGGGAAAGTATGCATGTGGATTTCAATTGTGACCCCGTGACCCTAAGAGTATACCTTACCCCAGGATTGTTGCTATGACAACGATTGAGACGGCTTTTCGCGCGAAGAAATCGCGCAAGGCAAGACACAGTTAAAAGAATCATCCGACGGCCAGCACCTGAAACTTCTCGCTCTGAAAAATTCGATACTTGGATTGAAAGACGGAAGGACGGAAGAATTAAAAACATTTTACTACGAATTAAAGCTAGTTCATTTTGGATGGAAAGAACGAATCACCGTTGATAAAAAAGAGTAAAAGGGAAACGAACAATCTTTTTTTAAAAAGACTTCATTTCGAGTTACAACATATCATATTTTGTATTCTGTGAATTCCTATTGCCTGTCATATATTTTATGTAATGTTGATATGGTTGATATATGTATATGTTCAATTGCTCACACCACTCATTTAACAAATAGAATCACATATTCATATTACTCCCCTGAACCGTGTAGATTTGTATATATGCATTTACCTTTTTTTTTAAATATATAAACAAATTGTAATTAAATGTTAATAAATGTTTGTGTGTTTATCCGAATCCTGGTCGTTCTTCGTCATTCAGTGTTGTTGCCATTCATCGGTCTTCTACCCTTTCACGGGAGCAAAGAGAAAAGTCTGAA
The DNA here is from genome assembly GCA_023376005.1 of Doryteuthis pealeii. Lineage (NCBI taxonomy): Eukaryota > Metazoa > Mollusca > Cephalopoda > Myopsida > Loliginidae > Doryteuthis > Doryteuthis pealeii. Next base: position 17,850,128 of record CM042153.1, on the reverse strand, counting down.
TCCCATCCCATTTGTATTATTATCAATTATATGGACACTTCAAACGACAAATCGGAGAGGTTTCACATAAACAGATTTGGACATGGTTAAGAGAGGAAACCTCAAGAGAGAAACTGAATCACTAATAATTGGCTGCACAATAATGCCATAAGAACAAATTTCAAAGAAAAAATTGATAAGACACAACGAAACAGTAAATGAAGACTTTGCAGTGATAGAGATGAACTGTAAACCATGTATTAAGTGAATGTAGTAAACTAGTACAACGGGAGTGCAAAGCTAAGCACGACTGGGTTGGAAGGTGATCCACTGGGATTATGCAAAAAATTAAACTTTGACCATAAACACAAAGGGTATATGCATAAACCAGAATCTGTTCTTGAGAAGGAAACACATAAAATTCTCTGGGACTTCGAGATAAAGACGGATCACCTATCCCAGCCAGGAGACCAGAACCTAGTATTGATTACACAAAAAAAAAAGAGAACGTGTCAACTGTTGGACTTTGCGATCCCAGCAGATCACAGGGTGAAGCTGAAGGAAAATTGAAAAAATGGACAAATACCTGGACCTTGCCTGAGAACTGAAGAAATTATGGAATATGAAAGTCAAAGTGATACCAATTGTAGTTGGTGCACTTGGAACGGTCCCAAAAGGAATTGGAAAAAGGATTGGAAAATCTGGAAATCAGAGGAAGGTTGAGACCATCCAGAATACTGCACTGCGCAATCTGCCAGAATACCCAGAAGAGTCCTGGAGACCTGAGGAGACTTGCTGTTACTCAGACTCCAGTGAAAGACCATCAGCTAACGCTGATGTGAAAAACTATAATATAATAATAATAATAATAATAATAATAATCTATTATATGAAGATTCGCTTTCGGTTTTTGTCTGTAACAAATTACGTCACTGCTTACGTCATATTACCCGAAATCGTCATAACAGAAAAATACACTCAAAATTTGAGCATGCAACATTAGACAGTCCTCATTGTTTTTTAAAACAAGTTTTTAAATACATCCCGGTATCATATATTTATATATAGTATATGTTTTATTTTAATAGATATTCAAAGTTAATAGAACTTAGTTTCGATTTCAAATTGTTTTATTTATTTATTATTTTTTTTTACTCCTTTTAATAAATTTGATGATTTCATGATTTATGGTTTCAAACTCTCCGACATTTAATTTTTTACTTCCACCTCCTCAAGCAATATCTTTCAAAAATTAGTTCTTTATTTTGCTAATAATAATAATAATAATAATAATAATAATATATTCAACAAAAAACAACAAAATGAATTAAATAAGAAAATAGCAAATCAAAAAAAAATGTCGCGAAATTGCCATAGCTGATTAGAAGGCCCTCTTCAGTATGCACCATAAACTAAACAAAATCAAACGAGTCAACCCTTCCCACAATTCACCACACAACAACATATAAGTAAAAATACAAACAAAAATATTCAATTGTTTTGAAAATCGCATATGCGAGAAACTGTTAGTTACTAAACGACGTTGACTTCGTGTCTACACTACCCCATATTAGATATACATGCTCTAGAGAGAGGGGATGCGTGCACGGAAGCGACAACGCTAATGTGTTTCACTTGAACATAATGAAAAGATGAAAAGAAGGAAACAAAGAAAAAAAGATTGAGAGGGTTAAATCAAAATTATTATACTTTTTACATATTGAACTATTTAGCAATAGCTCTTAAGTAAACACATCAAACGTTGTAATAATTCAATTATCATACTGTGGTACATCCACATATCCTGCTTGTCAAGATTATTATACTTTTTACATATTGAACTATTAAGAAATAGCTCTTAAGTAAAGATATCAAACGTTATAATAATTCAATTGTCATATTGAGGTATATCCACATGTCCTGCTAGTCAAGATTATTATACTTCTTACATATTGAACTATTTAGCAATAGCTCTTAAGTAAACACATCAAACGTTGTAATAATTAAATCATCATACTGTGGTATATCCACAGGTACTGCTCGTTAAAGAACCATTAAACACAAAGTTCCAGGCGGCAAAGTCACCGATTTTGGTATTTTAACTAAAAGATCAATGGATTCCGGTCCATGTAGACCACGTGGTGTACATTCGATTCTCTGTTTTCTCTTGAAGAACAGAACCGGAAATCTGAAGAATTCTTAGATGCTGAAAGTTCCAATAATTTCCTTCCGTCTAATAATTGGATTATTTTGGTCTCTTGAGACAACCGTTTCCAAAACTCTGACGCTAAGAAGTAGTTAAGCACATACGCGCACACATAAAGAAAGGGATATATAATAATATATATAATATATATATATTATATATATATATAAACAGACAGACAGATAAGTATCTGAAGATGTATGTTTAGCATATACACATAGATTTTCATGTCATTTAGTTCAGTTATTTTTAGAGCTACATTATTATTATCATTATTATTATTATTATTATTATTATTATTATTATTATTATTGATAGTTTTCACACCAGCGTCAGCTGATGGTATTTCACTGGAGTCCGAGTGACAACAAGTCTTCTCAGGTCTCCAGGACTCTTCTGAGTATTCTGGCCGATTGTAGCAATGCAGCGGTCTGGATGGTCTGAATTTCTTTCTCTGATTTCCAGTTCCTGCAGTCTTTTTTTCAAGCTTTTTGGGACCGTTCCAAGTGCACCAACTACAATTGGTATCACTTTGACCCTCATATTCCACAGCTTTTTCAGTTCTCTACCAAGGTCCAGGTATTTGTCTATCTTTTCGTTTTCCTTCCTCTTCACCCTGTGATTTGCTGGGACTGCAAGATCTACCAGTTAATAAATTCTCTTTTTTTTTTTGTTAACCAATACTAGGTATTATTATTATTATTATTATTATTATTATTATTATCTCCATGAGAGTTTTTCACACCCGCCATGCTGGGGGTTTACTGGGGGCTGAGTGACAGCAAGTCTCCTCAGTTCTGCAGGAATCTTCTGAGTATTCTAGCTGATCTTAACAATGCTGTTGTTTGGATGGTGTAGATTCTTCCTTGGATTTCCAATTCCTCCAGATTCTCTTCCAAACCCTTTAGTACTACCTTTATCTTCATGTTCTACAGTATTTTTTTTGGGGGGTAGCTCTCTAGCCAGGTCTAAGTATTTGTCTATCTTTTCGTTTTCTTTCATTTTCACTCTGTGATCCACCGGGACCTGCAAAAAAAGATTTCTTCCTCTTCTTAATTAACACTAGGTCTGATCTCCTAGCTGGGCTTAGGTGATCCGTCTGCATCTCAAAGTTCTAAACAATTTTATGTGTCTCATTCTCTAGGACAAATTCCGGTTTGAACATATTCCATTTATTAGCATGGTGAAAAACTGAATTTCTTGTACAATTCCCAGTGGATCACCTTTCCCATCCAGTCATGCCTCGTCTTGTACTCTCTTTGTGCTAGTTTGCTACATTTACTTATTATATGATTAACCGTTTCGTTTTTGTCTCTGCACAATCTAAACTTGCTATTCCGTTGCGTCTTATCTATTTTTGATTTGAACTAGTTTGTTCTTATGGTATTGTCTTGTGCTGCAATTATGAGAGATCCAGTTTCTCTCTTGAGGTTTCCCCTTCTTAGCCATAACTCTTTCTTATTTCTATTCCTTGACATCTTTGGTATCTTCTAAGGTCTGGACTTCTCTTGGGGACTTCGGGTCTGGTCTTCTATTGGGAATTTCTCTTTATCAGAAGCCCTGTGTCATTGTTAGTTTTTAGAGGTAATAACACAAGACTCCGATTTGCTTTGATCTTACTTTATTCTTAAATCCCTAACCAGACATCTGCGCAGATGAGAGGACGCGCGTATAACGCGACTTACCCCTTCGAGCTCGCTGCAACCTTCTAACTGAACTTACTTCTAATCTAAACCGGAAGAGAGGGTCTTCTCTACCGGTTCTCACGGCTATCCCCAAAGGTAGGGTCAGGACTGAGGTCAAACGTTGTCACTCATTCTTCAAGGCCGACGGCTGAACTTATAAGCGTCATTTTTTATTTCTACACTATTGCACATAAGTATTAGGTATCTAATAATTATGTAACAGTTTCTCCTTCTTAGCCATATCCAGATCTTCTCATGTGCGATCCCTGCAGTTTGTTACTTGAAGTATCCATATAGACATGTTTTTCTTCCCATTTATATTTTCTAGTTTTTGTTGTATTTCTACTTATCCATATGTTGCAATTGCTTTTTTTTCTTTTTTTTTTTTTTTTTTGATGCTGCAATTAGTCTGTCCCTGCTTTTATTAGTGGATTCTTCGGGTGCTCGAATTTTCGCATCTACACAATCTTCAATGTAGGCGAGACCCCTTCCTCCTTCTTTTCCTGGCATATTTATTTACCAACCCCTCCCGCAAGAGCAGGATGTGACACAAGGTCAATTTCTTAAGCGGAGTTTAACAGGTTTGAATTCAGAGTTTTCCTTCCCCTAGACTGGTTGCCTAACCAAGGTTAAAGAGCCCAGTCTGACCAACTATTTACCCATAGCTGGAGGGAGAGTAGGATTCATACATTTCCTGGGGGAATTAGCGCTAAGTGAAATGCAATTACCACGTCCAGGATTTGAACTCGGGGCGACGAGTCCATTTCCAATGACTTTAACCATTACACCACGCGCTGGTTTCTTAGCATATATAGTTTGTCTATGTCGTCTCCAGTTGTAATGCCTTATTATTTCAATCTTTGTTAGCGTTAGTTGATGATTTTTTTTACTGGAGCCTGGCTGACAACAAATCTCCCCGTGTCTCCAGGACTCTTCTGAGTATTCTAGCCGATTTCAACAATGCTGGTCTCAATTCTTCTTATTATTTCCATTTCCTCCAATCTGTTTTCTAGACTTTTGGGGTCCGTTCCAAGTGTACCAACTACAATTGATATCACTCTCACCTTCATATTCCACAGTTTTTCCTCTAGCAAAATCCAGGTATTTGTCTATCTTTTCGGGGTGGGGGCTTGTTTTTTGTTGTTGTTTTTGGTTTTGGTTTTGTTTTATTTTTGTTTTTTATCTTCACCCTGTGGTATGCTGGAGCAGCAAAATCTATCAGTTGACAAGTTCTCTTTTTCTTGTTAATCAATACTAGGTCTGATCTTCTGGCTGGGATAAGGTGATCCATCTTTATCTCAAAGTCCAGGAGAATTTTATGTGTTTCATTCTCAAGAACAGATTCTGGTTTATACATATACCATTTTGTTGTATGGCTAAAATTTAGTTTCTTGCTCAAATCCCAGAGGATCTCCTTCCCAACCCAGTCGTGCTTAGCCTTGTATTCCTGTTATGCTAGTTTGCTGCATTCGCTTAATATACGGTTGGTCGTCTCATCTCTGTCTCCGCATACCCTACATTTGCTGTTCTTTTGAGTCTTATCTACTTTTCTTTTATATAATTTGTTCTTGTGGTATTATTTTGTGCTGCAATTATGAACGACTCTCTTGAGGTTTCCTTTTCTTAATTCTGGTTTATCCATATACCATTTTGTTGTATGGTCAAAGTTTAATTTTTTGCATAATTCCCAGTGGATCACCTTTCCAACCCAGTCGTGCCTAGCTTTGCACTCCCGTTGTATTAGTTTGCTACATTCACTTAATACATGGTTTACAGTCTCATCTCTATCACTGCACATTTACTGTTTGTTGTGTTTTATCAATTTTTGTTTTGATATAATTTGTTCTTATGGCATTATTTTGTGCAGCAATTATTAGTAATTTAGTTTCTCTCTTGCGGTTTCCTTTTCTTAACCATGTACAGGTCTTTTCATGTACAACCTTCCCAATTTGTCGTTTGAAGTATCCATATAATTGTTTTTCTTCCCATTTCTGTTTTCTTGTTTAGTTGTTTTTCTGCTTGTCCATATGTTGCAACTGATGTTATTGGCTGCCGTAAGTAATCTTTCTTTGCTCTTTTTGTGTATTCTTTTAGTCCTTGGATTGTGGCATCTACACAATCCTCTATTTTGGCGAGGCCTCTTCCAGTTTTCTTTCTTCAAACATATATGGCCAGTCTCTAACGTCTCTAGGGTGTAAAGCCTTGTGCATTGTCATAGTCTTTTGGTCAATCTGTCTGAGTTCCTCTTCTGTCCATTTTAAGAATGTTCCAGAGAATCTAATAATGGGGATGGGTGAGGTATTAATTCCTTTAATGAGATTTCTGCTGCAGAGCTTGGTTTTTAGGAGTTTTCTTGTTCTTCTGAGGTATCCTTTTTTAATTTTTTTCTTTCATCTCTGTTTGGTTGTGTCCGTTTCTAAAATGCTTAAGTATTTGTAATTCTCCTTTTCTCTAAGTATTCTTATATTTTCCTGATTTGGTAGTTGTATTCTTTTCACTGTTTCTTTTTCCTCCTTATCATCACTAGAATGGCATATTTTTCAATGCAGAATTCCATTTCTATATCCTGTTTGTATATTCTTATGGTTTGAAAAATGAATGGAAGTGAATCCGACAGTGTGAAATAAATATTTTAGAAAAAACAAACACATGATGTTAAAATTCGCTGACAGAAATCTGCTTCGACCCTTTATTGAAGTGGTTTTCATCAAGAGCGAGTTGTGTATGATAGAGAGAACGGTGAAAGTGGACCGTTATAAGACGAAAGTGGTGCAGATGAAACGTTCAATATTATAGCCGGAATTTTTTTTTTTTAATTTAAAAATTCTTTTTTAAATTTAGAAAATGCGTATTCTGTTTTGAAAATAAAATAAGATAAATTTTATTTTATCTTATTAAATCAGAAGCATTATAGTCCACAGAGAAAACTCAAAAGAGTTTAAATGTATATAAAAATGTAAAAGAAAGTATCAAAAAGTTCAAAAATCCCAGCGCTGTAGACCACGATATTCACCGGATAAGATGTAGAAATCCTGGTATTTTTGTTTTTTCAAAAGACAATATGAAAAATGAATGGAAGTGAATCCGACAGTGTGAAATAAATATTTTAGAAAAAACAAACACATGATGTTAAAATTCGCTGACAGAAATCTGTTTCGACCTTTTATTGAAGTGGTCTTCATCATTCTTATGGTTTGTACAAGGCTTTCCAGTTCATTTTTCTTTCTTTTTTCTTTTTTTTTCTGCAAAACTCTTTATATTATCTATGCACATAAGGTGGCTTATTTTTTTCTTGTGAGTTAGTGAATTTGTAGCCCCCTGTACATTTTCTAAGTACATAGTTGAGTGGCATCATTGCTATAATAAATAGTAGTGGTAATAGCGAGTCTCCTTGGAAAATACCTCTTTGGATTTTTTACTTCTGCCAGATATTGCTCTCCCACTGTTTATTGAACTTTCCAGTTTTCCATGGCTTTTTTTTAATGAAATTTACGATCTTGTCGAATATTTTATACATTTTAAAGCATTCTATAATCTAAGTACGCGGGACCATATCATAGGCCTTTTTGTAGTCGATCCAAACCATTGCGATATTTTTCCGCCAAGTTTTAACCTATTTAAGGATGTGTTGATCAAAATAAAGTAAGTTATCTGTTCCTCTTTTCCCCCTGCTGTATTTTTCTCTTCTGGAAATATTTTGCGCAAATTAAGCAAGTAATATATTTTTTCTTTGATTTCAGTATTCAGTATTTTCCACGTCATGGGTAGACAAGTTATCGGTCTATAATTGCTAGGGATGGTTCCTTTTTGTGAGTCTTTCTGGATTGGGGTAGTTATTCTTTTTGTCGTCCATTCGGGTATGTTTGCTCTCTCTAAGCATCTATTTAGTAGGTGGGTCAATTTTTCATGGATGGAAGTGAATTTCTTAAACCATCATGGCCTGGTGCTTTCTAGTTTGCTACTTTTTTTAGTGTTGCTCTGCGCAAAATCATGTGTATGTTTACTATAGGAACTTCCTCGAGTTTTTCCAATTCATTTTATTGGTCATTTATTCATTTGGATTCTGTTGTGTTCTCCCCCCCCCCATCCCCCATATTCTGCTTCTTTTGAGTCTTCCTTCAAATCTTATTACACTTACAGTCATAATTGGTAGGCAACTTCAAATTATATAACACAAAGCCTGAGTCTGTCTTTCCATTTTATTCTAAAAGATATGTTCAATTGGTTCTAGTGTAATGGTCTATCATTCAAAGATGATTCGTCTATCCTGAAAAGTTGAGAAATCTCTACGATTCCAATGTCAGACAGCGGAGTTATCTCAGTGAGTTGAGGACTCTGCTGATAAATGCTTTTAGTGGGTAGTGTGATGTGATTGGTTAGAAAAGTGTTGTTTTTCGTCTCATAACCTGTTCCCTACTATGTCCGAATGTGTGAAACTTCATCGTGTTCTTGTTTTAAGTTGCTGTTGTCTTTTTAAAGTTGTTTTAGTCGATTGTAGATAACTGGGCGGCCTGGTGCCTCCTTGTCAAACAAGGGACGAAAAGGAGTGAAAAAGAGATGAAAGAAGGAAAGAGAGGAACTTTTGAAACTTTTATTTTTGCTTGTTTGTTTTCCCTCGCAGTTATGTTTGACGAAGACCAAAGTGGAACAATTGACATGCAAGAATTTCAACAACTCTGGAATTTCATACAAATTTGGCGTGTTATATTCAATCAATATGATCGAGGGTCAGGAAAGCTTGGTCAAAATGAATTACAAACTGGTAAGTAGTAAAATTATTAGGATTTTTACTTTTTAGAAAATAACTTTAAAAGAAATAAGTATATTGAATATTTTTCCATACACACATACATTCCTCCATTAGAAGAAGAGCCGTAACATTAAGAATGTGGACACGTGAATCTCTCCAGTAGGAAATGAGTGCGAGACGTAACGAAGAGAATGACACGTCATCATCTCAGTCATTCCGACTAAGAAAAGGGTAAAGTAACTAATGTTTTAACACATCTATCTAGTCCGAAAGGAGAGTGTGGTGTTACAGTAGGAGTCAAATAGATCTGTTTAAAAATTATTAGTATTAGATATAATACTTGAAGTAATATAACTGTGTGTAAATTATTTGTATTAAGAATGGTTACTTGGAGCTATAATTGTTTACTGGCCATATATGTAGAGTGTGTGGTACGGCTTGCCTGTCACGGGCTGGTCTTTTTATCTATATGCGGTCACATGATGATAGATGACCACGTGAAAAACATATTTTAGGCGACAGGACGTGTAAAAGCAAGGCTAGACTTCTGAGCCACTTGCGTGCTCACAACCGAACTTTGTAGAAATGGCCTTCTTCTGTGAAAACCATATGTGTGAAAACAAATGCTTATTATTAAATGGTAATAGTTAATTGAAACCATAAAATTGTGTATAAAATATTTGTATTAGATAGGAATAGAATCTATTCCTAATACAAATATTTGGGATCACCAAACTCTTTACACGGTGGGCCGGATAATTGAAAAAACGAAACGAGCGCGAGCCGAATAAATAAAAAAAATAACGAGCGTGGGCCACATTATTATTGTGTTCAATACTTGCTAGCCAGAACTAAAGCTCTGAGAAAAAGATGTAAAACAAAATTTATCTTTCCATGCTATATTCATGGATGAGTGGCGTAAGGTGCACAAAAACAAAATTTAACCAACATATTTATTTTCAAAACATTATCAAAGAACGCAACATTAGCAGAAAGGTTTAGTGAGATTAGTGAAATTGAAGTTTGCCTATCAAGATATCGTCAATGTTTGGTTTGGAATTGCTACATCCAATTAAGAGAATTGCTTTCAAATGTTTATCAGTCAATTTCGTTCGATTGATTGATTCCGTAGTCAAGTCCATGAAGATTTAGTAAGCTTAGCATGATATTTAAATTTAAATAGTATCAGAACGTCTCGCGTTCCATACGTTTTAACAAACAAATTCAAGTACCGTCGGCGGGCCTGATAAAATGCCTTCGCGGGCCGGATTCGGCCCGCGGGTCGTAGTTTGGTGAACCCTGGAATATATAAGGATAAAAATTTAGGGCAAATTGTGTGTATTAGTAATACTAAATATTATATAACTATGTACAAAAAAAAACACTTAATAAACAAGTATACAAAAATGTAAATATAAATATAGAAGATATGCAATTCCATAAACATGGGACAGACGGGTTGACATGACGTTAAAATCAATCAATTAATCCTCTCCATAGTTTATCTTTATATGGTATGTTCCCCAGTTCAGTTGGTTGGTTAGTTGATTGGGTTTTACGGCATGTCAACCCTTGTTGGGTCATTTTAAGACCTTTTTGTTTTATTCATTCTTGATGGGTACTCAATTTTTTTCAAACACATTTTTCTATTTAACCCATAGATGGGACCCTAACAGATACTACCACTCCGGGTCAGAGTCGACCTGGCAGCAATGGTGATGAAAGGGTACTCCACATTCCTAAGATCTCCAGAAACTGGAATCGCACCATTTGATAGTTTAATGTCATACCCAGGACATGAAGACCCTCAGATACATCTTTCTGACACATATATGATAAAAAGAGTTAAAGTCATGGGAAAATGGACTCGTCGCCCCGAGTTCAAATCCTGGACGTGGTAATTGCATTTCACTTAGAGCTAATACCCCTGGGAAAGGTATGAATCTCTCTCTCTCTCTCTCTCTCTCTCTCTCTCTCTCTCTCTCTCTCTCTCTCTCTCTCTCTCTCTCTTTCCAGCTATGGATA
>CM042153.1:17794483-17834483 GCA_023376005.1 Doryteuthis pealeii | reverse complement strand
ACACACACACATATATATATATATATATATATATATATATATATATATATACTAGCAGAAGTACCCGGTCCATGACCGGAGTACAATTATTTTTACCGAGTTCGATTCTCGCTGGATGCCACACACTTGCAGGTTTTAGTCACATCCCACCTGTGGTGAGAGATTCAGATGAATAAGGAATAAATCCCATTCCACTGTAAAATCCTACCCATGGCGAACGTGTTGGGTAAACAATGATGCTGTCCAATCGTAGTGTAATGGTTATTTTTTGATTTTCTCTTTTAGCTGTATACCCCTTACATGAGACCTTGTGTCACATCCTACACATAATGAACAGGTTTGAAAAGAGCATCATCCCGAGGTGAAATGGTGAGCAAGATCGACTCACAGATCCATTACTACTGAATAAGGAATTTGATCCTTATTGGATTCTACATTTTGTGATCGTGTGTCACATCCTGCGCGTGGCCAGTTGTTTGTGTAAAAATCAAAACTGTCCCATCAGTGTAATTGTTAGCAAACTAGTCTCACAAATTCATTATTATTCAATAATGAGGTCGATCCTTGGTGGATGTCTTATACATGCGACTTTGTGTTACAGGTAGCGAACGAGTTATGTAAATACCTAAATTTAATTTTTTTTTTAAATTACCCTAAACTCGTAAATGGTGTGACCAATTTTATTTTTCTTGTTGATTTACAATGTTATACAATTTATTAGTTTAATTTATTTTCTTTTTTACCCACACACATTTTATCAATAAAAAATAATTAAAAATAGACATTTTTCGTCATTTCTTTTTGGTGGGGGAGGGTTTACATTTAGAATAGTACTTCAAATAAAAGGTACCAATTGGTCTGAAAGACATTCATGATTTTTTTAGTTACCAAAGAATTAAGATTTTTTTTTTCTTACAATTAGTACTGAATTGAAAAAATATTTCTGTTTGAATGTGGAATTGGAATATTTACTCATCGTGCGTCTTAAGAGATTTTTTACTTATGAAGAACTGTGGCAAGTCCCGTAAATCGATTAATATTAATTATTAAAGTATATAATTTCTTCGGTAAAATTCAAAGACTAAATTTGTACAATTCCTCATTATAAACATGTTGAATTATATTTGAGATTTTATTTCATAATGACAATTTCTGAAGTTTAACTCGATCCATTACTGCTGAGTAGTGGGTTTGATCCTCGCTGGATGCCCCAGAGTTGCGAATGTTTGTCAAATCCTATCTATGGTGAACGATTCGAGTAAATAAGGAATGAATCCCATTTCGGTGTAACAGTCAGCAAGTTATTCTCGCAGATTCCTTACTACTACATGAGTTCAAACTACGCTTTATGTCCCATACCTGCAACCTGTCCTGCCCATAGCGAACACGTTGGGTAAATAATGATTTTTTAAAGATAGTCTCGCCGATCCATTCTATTGAATAATTAATTTGATCCTTCCTTGATTCTCCATATTTGTGATCGTGTGTCACATCCTACGCGTGGCGATCAGTTTGTGTAACAAATAAGGACGTCAAACTCTAAGTGGTTTGAGCCAATTGTTTTTTCCTGTTGATTACAATGTAAGAAAATGTATTAAATTAATTCTCTTTTTTACCCCATAACATTTAGAATAGTACTTCAAATAAAGCTATTCATTGGTTGGAAAGATTTAAGTGATTAAAAAAATGTTTTATTTAGTTAGCAACAATTTTTTTTCTTACAATTACTAATCAATGAAAAAAGACTGTTGGAATGTGTAATGTGGAATTTGGAATATATACAAATCGTTGGTCTGAAGATTATTTTTACTCATGAAAAACGGTGGGAAGTCCCGTAAATCGATTAATTTTAATTATATCATTTCATCAGTAAAAATTCAAAATTAATTTTGTACATTTCCTCATTATAAACATAAAATTATATATGAGATTTTATTTCTCAATATTTTCTGAAGTATAAGTTGACTCATACGATAAGATCCATACTGCTTAGTAACGAGTTTGATCCTCACTGGATGCCCTAAACTTTCAACCAAGAGTCACATCCAGTGAACGGGTTAAATATGTATTTGGTTCGTTAATTTCTTTCAGCTAAAAGTTTATCTCCTGGTTAAATTTTTCAAAGCCAATTGTGACAATCTAGTTTCGCGTGGATGAGCTGCAAGTCGGGTCTAAAAATGAATAAAATTCCATTGGCAATCCCCTTTTGGGGCGGCCTAAGGCACCGGGAATAAACCCAGTTCGCAGGTGAGGGTGCAGATGCTGACGGGGTAGATGGTCCCCTGAAATCAAGCGAGAAACTTTTACGGCTTCTCGACCCGGGCACAGATTAAACAAATTTGATCTGCCGAGCAGTTAATGTCAAAATAGTTGAAAATGAAGGCTGCATACGGCGAACTCTATTCACATGGACAGGTTCATTTATAAGATGGGTGGGTTAAACTTTCTGTACTTACCCATGAAGAGTTCCAGAAATCTTTTGGTATTCGTTTAATTAATTAATTATCTCACTTAATCAGCAAAAATCAATAATTAAATTTTGTGTGTTTCTTAGTTAGACGGATACTAAAGTATATGCAAGATTTCAAATCTGAATGATTTATATTATCGGAGTTTTAGATCGACACGCACATATCGTGAGATCCCTTGAGACTTTTTTTATACATATAGATATATAATAGATATATATAAGCGAGAGAGAGAGAGAGAGAGAGAGAGAGTGTGTGTGTGTGTGTGTGTGTGTGTGTGTGTGTGTGTGTGTGTGTGATCACAGATTAAAAAAATATGAACATACTGAGATTGATAGATAGATAGTTATGAACAAACTGGTAGATAGATAGATATATATGAACAGACTAAGATAAATAGACAGAGAGACATAAATTGAGATAGATAGATAGATAGATAGATAGATACCCAGTAGCACCCTGGCCTCTTTTTTCGTTCCTCCTCCTTCGTATTATAGATATACACGCAAACTTGATATAAATCAATGTACTCTTCTCGCCTCTCACGTCGTACGGATGCCAATCGACGTCTAATAAATTTAACTTGTTGAACAGTGACTCCCACACAAGGAAGAAAAAAAACAAGGGAGACAACCAACTGAAAATGATAAGGATTCACAGATCAATGTCAATTATCTAAAATAAATAATAAAAAGAAGTAAAAAGTAAGTAAAGTCGCCGGGGTGGCCTAAAGTCGGTATCAGCCAAACAGCGAGGGAATCTATCCCCTTTTCACTAGCGCTAGACAAGGAGATTTTTTTGTGTCTGAGGTGGAGCGCCACACCAACCATCAGCTCCTTATTTTACCGCACAGATCCTTGCACTACTCATACACGGTATCGAACTAGGTGGTTTCTAGCCGAACGCTTTACCGACTGAGCTAACCCAGCCATATATATATATATATATATATATATATAATATATATATATATATATATATATATATATATATATATATATATATTGGAGGATATGTGCTTAATTGAAGTCGTACCTCATTTTGAAAATTAATTAGTTAATAATTAATGAATTTTAGGCGGGCATATATGTTCAAATGTGAGGCTAAACGAATCGAGAAAATGTCAATAACCTCATATATATATATATATATATATATATATATATATATATATATATATATATAAAAGTTTTGTTGAACTGTACAGACAATTCTTGTTGGACAAGTTTTTGGTTGATCCTTTCTAATTTTCGGGCCATCTTTTTGGTGTCGGGGTGTAACTGGTGTAACAGTCCACCAAAGGTTTCAAAACGAGCGCTTTCGGCAATACAGTTTGCCATCATCTGGTAGGAAACGATGGTATGGTTTCGTGTCTCGATTTTAACAAGAACGAGTAGTAGCAAGGAATTAGAAGTGGGAGGTGATAACCATTGGTAGTGGGAGGTTGTAGGAATTGTAGTGGTTCGAGCGAGCGATGCAGTAGTGATTTTTTTGTGTTAGGGGGTGGGCACAAGTTATGAGAAGGGAAGAATATATATATATATATATATATATATATATATATATATATAGTATTCATGTTTGAAGGTTTTCCAACTCAATACTTATCCACCCAGATGCCATCTTCTGAGGAATTTGTGACCATGAAGTAAGATTTGAATTTCAATGAAGATGAAATAAAAGAATCTGAAAAACACAGCATCCATTCTGACTTCAGATATAGAAATACAATTCATAGAAAAAGAAAAGGTGCTTAAACATCAAACATATTATTTAGCTATTTCTACACATGATGTCAAAATTTGAGATCATTTGGACAAGAAGTTACCTAGTAAGACAACCTATTATCAGCTATTTGTCTCTAATTTTGTATATATAAATACAATTGCATGTTATTAGTATGTAGATATGGTCAATAGTGGCTTCGGCCTCTGGACCATTGATATAATTTTCCAACTCAATACTAATCTTAGCCAATCCACCCAGATGCCATCTTCTGAGGAATTTGTGACCATGAAGTAAGATTTGAATTTCAAGGAAGATGAAATAAAAGAATCTGAAAAACACAGCATCCATTCTGACTTCAGATATAGAAATACAATTCATTGAAAAAGAAAAGGTGCTTAAACATCAATCAGAATATTTAGCTGTTTCTACACATGATGTCAAAATTTGAGATCATTTGGATTGTTTTCTATATAAAATCATTCAGAGCATTGATTTTAATACGTTGGAGAATAAGACAATTATATTATTGATCAATAACACCAAGTAATTATTTATCCAACCCGGTTTTATTAAAACCAGTATGCAAATTAATCACACCATATATTGTGTAAATCTTTATTTCTTAGAAATATATAAGATACATTGCAGGATTTTAATCATTTGAGATGTACAGGTTGTTTCAGAAAAAGCTGATATTATTTCGTTATCTCATAAATTAACTCTTTACCAACATAAAGGCTCTAAAATGTTGAAAATAGTCTCCATCGTAGTCCACATATCTTTGCCAACGTTAATTGGTTGGATCAATACTATTTTGTATCGGACAATACTTTCGTGTAACACTACACTCCCCTTGTCTTCGGGGCATGTGGGTCCGGTGGTTTTGGTCACTGGACTATTAGTGATAAATAACAGCGTTGATCCTAGGGGGCTATACCCCCAGGCAACACTTGCCCCCTCGATTTAAAGGGGCAGAGATGGGTTTATTGTCCAGTGCATGAGGCGCCCCCATTGAGGGGGAATGCTGACGGGATCAACGCATTTTTTGTGTCTACCACCCATGAGCTTCGGCTTGTGGGTGGGCCCACATAAAAATGTCCTTGTGTCACGCCCTCATAAGTGGAATGAGAGTTAATAACATGGGCTATTTTGAGGCAAATCTAATTCAGATTTTATTAGAGACATCATTAATAAATAAGCTATATTCTATGTATTAATGATTTTGGCTATAAATTGAATACTCATTGATAAACTTAGACAATTCCTAATGGTAAGCAGCAGATACCGAATCTCTATTATAATAAGATATGTGTAGAAACGACTCAAAATCCTGTTTAATGTTTAAACGCCTTTTCTTTTCCAGTATTTTAACTTGTTTCTAAGCATGCTGTTAAAATTTTAGATCAGTTATACGATAATTAATCAAGTTATTAGATTATGAAATGATATCGATTTTTCTGAAACACCCTGTATATATTACAAAAAAGTAGAAAAATGAAAATAATCTATACATACATAAAAGGCAGATGTGTGTATGTATGTATGTATGTATGACCGAAGGAAAGTTCGAAAATAAAACAATTAACGACAAAGTAAATATATATACACATTCACTGTCACCAGATCTTCCTTTTCGTCATGATAATTATGTAGATTTAATCTATATTTCAGAAGACTCTTAAAATCAAATTTACGATAAGATAACATTAGGAATGTGATTCGGCCATTGCTAGCTAACATAAAATAAGCCCAATCATTTTTTTATATTTACCTTTTAAACAAATTAAAAATTCTCTTTAATAAAATAAGTTTTGATTTTTCTTCTTTTTTTTTGCATTTAATAGACTAAATAGGAGACATTAATTTTTTTTTCAGAGTGGTCAGACCCCTTTTTAATTTAAAAAAATAATATACAATTATTTTGATCGTCTCTGTGCTAATTTCAATCGTCTCTGTACTAAATTCTACATAATACAAAAAAGAAAAAATTTTAAAATATATAATAAATAATAACAAATATAGTTGTTTTATTCTTATTTTCGGATTGATTATAAAGACAATGAATGAACACGTTAGTGAATTTCAATACAACAATAAATCTCAACATGAAGTAGATTCTCCCGAGAAAAGTCGGATATCCTTGCTAGTCGCGTATATATTTAATACCCTTGTTGGTTTTTTTTTGGGGGGGGGGTTGTTTTTTAGTTTATATTTTAGGAGATATAACACCTTTTCCAATGAATAATATTTCTATACGTGAAGACAGAGTGGATGCTGTGTTTTCGGATTTCTTCATTTCATCTCGGTTACTTTGTTTACTAGCATATCAAACTTCGTTTGTCATTTCATGTCAAGACCATTCTTTTAGAAGATAGGTAGTGGTACTATATAACCCATAGCTGAGGGATGACGGAGGTTCATACCTGTCCCAAGGGTATTAGTCAGAAAGTGAACATAATAATGCGACTGGATTTCGAACTGACTACGATATCGCAGTCCAGCAGTTAGACAATATGTCACAATATATATATATATATATATATATATATATATATATATATATATATATATATATATATATAAAGTGTTGTTCTGGTTCCAACGGGAGAAAATTCTAAATTTTTTAAAAAAGGAAGGTCCGCAAAAAATACATTTTGCGGACCTTCCTTTTTTATAAAATATATATATATATATATTAATATATATATATATATATATATATATTTGCATGGGAACAAGTCTGCTACCATTAGTTTCATGCTATGCTAGCTTAACTGTTTAAGCGGAGCAATCGTCGGACAGCGAAAAATGTTTGAAAATGATGTATCTGCATGTCATTTGTTTGTTTACGTGTTTGTGTGTGTTATGTATAAGATCGGATGCGCCTGTTCTGTTCATACGTGTGCGTATGCTGGCATGCACACACACACACACATAAACGCACGTAAGAAGCGCGACGTCATGATCACATCTACGCGTGTATGTGCGTACGAATTTTTTGTATTTGAACAAATACAAAACACACACAAACACGTAAACAAACAAGTGACACGCGTATACAGTTAATCAAACGCACATATTTGACCATTTTTTAATCATTTTCAGACATTTTTTCGCCGCCCGACGATTGCTCCACTTAAACAATTAAGCTTGCATAGCATGAAACCAATGGTAGCAGACTTGTTCCCATGCAAATAAATACACACTAAAATATTTATTTATTTATTTATTTATTAACACTCTATCACAAATATTGAGCACTCTTTTAATAATACTGTACGTTAGATCACTACTGCCTCTTCAAGTGTAATAGTGCCAACCATATTCATTGATATATATATATATATATATAAAAAAGTAAGTCGATATATATATATATATATATATATATATATATATATATATATATAATTAAGGAACAAGAGTATTAATATATAGAAGAAGATAAGCGTATCTGAAGCTTGCTCATACCTCAAATTCTAGCTCACAAGACAAAGCAAATAATTGACTGAATGACCGTTTGTCGCTCAAAAACTAGTAATTTGGGGCACTCGTAAGTCTAGGCACAATATACGAGTGTTCTATATTTCAGCTGGGGAATCCCCATTTCTCCATCGGGATTCTGCGATTTCTAAATATATATATATCGAATTTTTCTATAAAAAAAAAGTATCGAATTTTATGCGATACATGCATTGTAATTGCCTTCAAGCAAATATATATATATATATATATATATATATATATATATATATATATATATATATATACGAGAGTAATCCTAAAGGTAAGGTCTCCAAAATATTTAGAAATCGCAGAATCCCGATGGAGAAATTAATTAAGTATCACAGGTCACCCAAATTTTAAAATGAAACATTCCAAATGGTCTTGTGTCGCTTAAATGCCCAACGTAAAATTAAAATGAATTAAAAAACAAAAAAGAAGTTACATGTTTGTTTTATTTTTAATATTGAAATTGTGAATTACGGAACATATTTGTGTAATTTTGATCCTATTTCGTCCCGGCCTCCTGCCTTAGTTTACGCTATGTTTTATCGAGTCAGCGTCAGACGAATTTCCAGCCGAACTCTCTTTTTCCGACTCGTGTTTTTGTCACTTTTATTTTTGTATTATTTATTGCAAAGACAACAGCAGGATTTATATGTAATGAAATTGCAAATTATCGTTTCTGGCTTAAATAGCTCCTTTTGATTTTTTGTTTCGTTTCGTGGAAATTCCACTAGTCCTGCTAGTAAATATAAATAATTTAAAACATTTAACATTAACGACAGAAATTAGATCTTTTAAAATCTTTTAAAATCGTTTCTCTTAAGCTTACTTAAAATCGAAAAGAAAATGAAAGTATTTTTTGTTGCTTGTGGTCACTGTAAACAGATAAGAACAACATTTCACTACCTTTTTATTTATGCAAAATAATTTTATAAAACCTTAGAAGATAATAAACATAGGATACTATTACGATGAATAATTTTACTTATGTACAACAAGGTGTGTCAAAAAAGTATCGAGATTTTTTGTACTTTTTGGCACACCTTGTATTCTGAAAAAAAATTAACGTTCCATTCATTGTTAATTTCTATCTTGGTAAATACAGCTTCAATCTCGATTCTTTTTTTGACACATCTTGTATATTTCAGTAGTGTTGGTACTGAAATTTCGTTCGGTACTGTGGAAAATAAGTTATTACATACTACCATGGATGCGCGTGGTCTAATGTTTAGAGTCGTAGGCAATTAAATCGTCGACCCGAGTTCAATTCCTGGACGAAGCTGTTTGCATTTCATATGGCGAAAGAAATGAATCCAATTCTCCCTCCAGCTATGGGTAAATAGCAAGGCAGACTGGGCTCTTTAGCTATGGCTAGGTAACCAATCTAGGAGAAGGAAAACTCTGAATTCAAACCTGTTAAACTCCGCTTAGGGAATTTACCTTGTGTCCCATCCTGCTTGTGTGGAGGGGTTGGTAAATATATACATAGTACCAGGGTGAGTCAAAAGATGTGCAATGTTTTTAACATGACTCTCAATTCGGCAGTGGTGGGGTGTGGTGTAATGGATAATGTGCTGGACTACGAGCTGGGGACAGAATAGAGGTATTCATGCTTCTCCCAGGGGTATTACTGCGATGTGAAACGCAAACAGCTTCGTTCAGGATTTGAACATGGACCGCCGATTCCAATGAGAATTATTATATTGCGACTAACTATGAAGAATCTACCCATTTACAATTATTATAAAACTACATTTTTGTACCGCATATAATTTGAGACCATAATCTTGAAACTGACTTCGGCATGAAATAACCCGACAAAGGTTGGTACGTCGTAAAACCAGTCAACCAGCCAAATCATTCTTATGTTTTTATTCCTTAAATAGATTTTAGTTCATGTACATTAGGGTGGGTCGATTTTTCACTTTTTTAATATATCAAATTACATGAACCACCAAAAGTTGTGTATTGGTCTATTAAGTACTTATACCAAAAATTAAATCTTGTACCAATTTTTGAGGACATGACATCAAATATCGTAGACAAAAATGCACTGAAAAAATCTTCGGTTTTGCAATAATGGCGAAATATTTTCCATTTGATCTTTAGTTATAATTTCGTCATTTAATTTCATTTTGATAAAATAAAATGACAACATCCCTGGTTTAAATTCTGAAATTGTTAGATTTCCTGATCAATTTTTTGACCAAATTTTGCTAAACCGAGGATTTTTCTGTGCATTTTTGTCTACGATCTTTGATGCCATTTCCTCAAAAATTGGCACAATTTCAAGATCTAATGTTTTGTATCAGTAATTAATTGACCAATACACAAACTTTTGATGGTTTTGGTTTGGTTTGTTTTACAGCATATTAACCTCAGTATGCCGATAAAGTTTTGAAATAAATTAATTCTTAATGGATACCCAATTTTTTTTATAAATACATTTTTCTATTTAACCCATAGATGGGACCCTAACAGGTACTACCACTCCGGGTCAGAGTGGACCAGGGAGCAATGGAGATAAAGGGGTGCTCCACATTCCCCAAACTTCCAAAACTGGAACCTCACCATCAGTTAGAGTATAACGTCATTCCGAGGACATGTAGACCCTCAGCCACAGCCTTCTAGCACCCATATGATAAAAAGAGTTGGGGCTTACCATAAGGGCAATAGGGTTGGGGAAATCATATGGGTACTAGGGCTTGATGTGACCAGCTGATTGATCTGAGGGGGCCTCTCCGACCGCCCGTCTAGCCTAAGTAAGGGTCTAAGTGGAGTGTTGCATGTCATGAACTGCTCATCCACCAAGACTCTGTCCTTAAGTATCACGGGTCGCCACCCACGGCCAACGGGTGGTCCCGTTTGGGGGAGTCTTATCCCTCTGCAGAGGTGCAGTCGGTGCATTCTAACGCCCCAGCCGACAGGACGGGATTCCTTGTGGTTTACTCTTCTGATTTTTCTTTTCTTTTGTAAACATGGGCTTATAACAGAAAGGATTAGGGTTATCTGACTGAAAAACGATTCAATAAACAGCGTTGTTTACCTATCATTAATGGAGATTCGGTCACTTTTAATATGTAACCAAAACTACGTCACTGCTTACGTCACAGTCATTTTTTTAAATTCTTTGAAAAATCAGTTAACAGTCAAATTTCCACGAGAGTTTTGATTCTTATTCACCTATAGATGAATTTATGTTTAAAATAAGTTTTTTCCTAAAATATATTAGGGGACATATTTTTTTACTAGGTCACCCCCACACACACACACACACACACACACATATACACACACTTTATTTCATTTTATGAAATCCGAACAAAACATCTTACTCGTACGATTTTTAAATTTTTCTATAAAAATAAGAGTCTGAATAATTAAATCAGAATTTTTAGAAACGTTTTGGGGGTCACTATTTTCGTAAAACAAAACAAATACCTCAGTGGAGTGGAGTGAATATGATACTTTTTAAATAAGTAAGTAATTTTTTTTTAAACATATTAAACGTTTTATTTCATTCTTTTAATTTTCCCCACCTCCCGACAATATCTATCAAAAATGTATTTTTACACCGCCCGGATGTCGTTTTTATATTTTTTCTAGTCTAATTATAATGGAGGTTATGTAACTATCTGTCTGTGACCGAAAATATGTCACTACTGACGTCACGAGTTCCTTAGTTATTTAAGTTATATTAATCTACCCATTTACAATTATTATAAAACTACATTTTTGTACCGCATATAATTTGAGACCATAATCTTGAAACTGACTTCGGCATGAAATAACCCGACAAAGGTTGGTACGTCGTAAAACCAGTCAACCAACCAAATCATTCTTATGTTTTTATTCCTTAAATAGATTTTAGTTCATGTACATTAGGGTAGGTCGATTTTTCACTTTTTAATATATCAAATTACAAATTACAGTGGAGTGGAGTGAATATGATGCTTTTTAAATAAGTAAGTAATTTTTTAAACATATTAAACGTTTTATTTCATTCTTTTAATTTTCCCCACCTCCCGGCAATATATTTCAAAAATGTATTTTTACACCGCCGGGGGGTCGTTTTTTTTTCTAGTCTTATTATAATGGAGGTTATGTAACTATCTGTCTGTAACCGAAAATATGTCACTACTGACGTCACGAGTTCCTTAGTTATTTAAGTTATATTCCCAATGATTATGAAATAGTCATTATTTAATCTTAATTCACATCTTATTTATCAATAATGTCTCAATTAAAGTCTAACTGAATTAGATTTGCCAAAACTGCCCATATTGTTAATGCATTTCATCATCATGTCGCGCAAAGCAGCACGGATATCCATGACAATCTCTCGCCAACCTTCCCTATCACTCATTGCCCCTGGGAGGTCCTCTGTGCAGCATCCAGAATCCTTGCATAGTTGACCAATGTAGGTCCTCAGTGGGCGTCCTACGTTAGCATGTCCATGTGTTGGCTTCCACAGGAGAACGTCGCTTATGAGCTCGTCCCCGCTTCTCCAGCAGTGACCTGCATGCCTAGTCCGTCTCACCCGGATGGTTTGTGAGATGGAGGGCAGGTGACCATATAGTTGCTTCTTTGTGGGATGCTGCTTCCACGACTTGTTCAGGACTGCATGCAACATTCTTGTGCAGGTCCCATCTAGCTTATTCTCAAGGCGCTTTGATAGGGTCCAGGATTTAAAATCCTGGATATATATATATATATATATATATATATATATATATATATATATATAATCCAAAAGTCCAGAGAAGAAATCTTCCTTACGACACAGGAGTTGTATTTAAAAAACCTGTCGCAGTTGAGAGCTCAATGTGTGCTCTTAATATCAGAGTCACAGAGCAAATATATAAGTAAAGAAATAACAAAAGACTTAGAGATTTAGAGTTATAGTCTATTTCAGGGAGCTTAGACAAAGTGTCTAACTCTCCCGACTCATCAGATGCGTCTGATGAGTCGGCAGAGTTAGACACTTTGCATCTGATGAGTCTGGAGAGTTAGACACTTTGTCTAAGCTCCCTGAAATAGGCTATAATCCTAAATCTCTAAGTCATTTGTTATTTCTTTACTTATATATATATATAAGAAGACAAAACTGGATTTAATAAATAATCATTCGCTGTTACTGATTTCTAATACAATCATGTTATTCTCAAACGTATCAAAAACAATCCTATATATGATTTTATATAGAAATCAATTAAAACAACGTTGAATATTGTAATATTTTTATATTCGTTCTTATGTAGTTTTGTTAGTCTTCCTAATTTAATATAATATGTTCATTGCATTAGAGCTTAAATATTTGCGTTCAGCGGGCGCATACTTTTGTTTGAATGAATTTTAAACATAACAATGTATCTCCTGACAAAACTTCAATTAAACAGGATAAAAAAAAGGGGGAGGAAGTACTTTGGAGTGTTGAAAATGTCAGTCAGTGGTTCAGAGAGAAAGGGTGGTGGGTGGTGGGGGAAGAGCACGATAAGTTTACTGCTGTTGCACCACGTTTCTCGAACAGAAAATATTCAAATTTATTTTTATTGTCACAAATGACCTGAAACAACTGTCGTCTATCTTTTTAGTTATATCTTATAGTCCTCTGCAGCTACTAACTTAAGATTTTGACTCTTAACTCTGAAGTATTTACGAGTTGAAAAAACTATTAATATAGTTTAAGGGCCATTGATATTGTAACTAAGTATGAAGTGTTTATGCGCTGAAAAGAATAGTGTACTCAATTAATATAGTTTAAGAGCCATCGATATAGTAACTAAATATGAAGTGTTTACGCACTGAAAATAATAGTGAACTCTAAAGATATATATTCGCTCTTAAACCATTGATATTGTAACTAGGACTTCAGTAGTTAACGAGTAGTATATGAAACAAGACCAATTTCTTAAGCGGACTTTAACATGTTCGAATTTTCGAATGGCCACAAAAACGGATCCTTACTTTCAGAGTAATCGTTTCCTCAATAAGTTAGGAACTTAATTGGTTTCTGAATGAGCCATTTATAGATTTTTCAAACATCTTTCGACTCCATATTAGAACGGCTACCTCAACAAGCATTACTTTAATATCTTATAAAAAGAAAACACAACTGGTTTGTTGGTAGGCATATCAACCCCTTTTCGTTCGTTTAATATCAAAGTCATTTTGATAAAACGATTCAGGTTGTTTACAATACTTGCTATTGCTTCGGAAAACACCACCGGTTTTTTGGTTTTTTTTTTTTTACGGCATATCGACATTTTTCCAATCATTTAATAAAGTCATTTTTACAAACGAAGGGTACAGGTTGTTTACAGTACCTGTTGTTGCTTAAGTGGTCACACAATTAAGTATTGAAGAGGCTCATCGCTGCTTCACTTCGCTTACCGACTGAGAAGCCATCAATAAAACAATCTCTCATTCAAACGAAAGAGAATAATTATTTATAGCTTTTTCAAAAAAAATTTTCCGTTCCATATTAGAACGGCTACCTCAACAGCCATTACTTTAATATCTAATAGAAATACAACACCACCGGTTGATTGTTTTACAGCATAGCAAACCTTTTCGGGTCATTTAGTACCGAATTAAATCATCGTTGATTTTCAAACATCTTTCGGATTTATATTGGAACGGCTACCTCAACAAACATTACTTTAATATCTTATAAAAAGAAAACACCACCGTTTGTTTGTTTGTTTGTTTGTTTGTTTGGTTGGTTGGTTGGTTGGTTGGTTGGTTGGTTGATTGGTTTTGTTTTACGGTATATCAACCCTTTTCAAGTCAAATGTCCAATAAAGTCATTTTTATAAACAAAGGACTTAAGTTGCTGATATTACCTGCTGTTGCTTAAGTGGTCACACAATTAAGTATTGATAAGTCTCATCGCTGCTTAACTTCGTCTACCGATTGAGAAGCCGTCAATAAAACAATCTCTCATTCAAAGGAAAGAGAATAATTATTTATAGCTTTTTCAAACATCTTTATGTTCCATAATAGAACGGCTACCTCAACAAGAAAGCACAACTGGTTGCCTGGTTGGCATATCATGAGAGCATGTATCCCTGCTCCGTAAAATTCTGTTGACTGTTCTTTGAGACACTTCTTCACTACAGATTTCACTTCCTCTTCACTGGAATAATGTTTGCCCCTCAAGCCCTCTTTCACGGGACCGAAGAGAGGCAAACATTATTTCTGTGACGAGGAAGTGAAATCTGTAGTGAAAAAGTGGCTCAAAGAACAGTCAACATAATTTTACGGAGCAGTGATACATGCTCAGATTCGAAGGTGGAACATTGTTATTGAGAGAAACAGTGACTATGTGGAGAAGTATGGATGTGATTCACAGAGGACCAGCTTCATTTTGATGTATGATACATGTTCCTGTGTAGGTAATTATACCTGTCCTAAACAAAATGGCATTACTTTTTTTACTAACCCTCG
The DNA here is from genome assembly GCA_023376005.1 of Doryteuthis pealeii. Taxonomy (NCBI): domain Eukaryota; kingdom Metazoa; phylum Mollusca; class Cephalopoda; order Myopsida; family Loliginidae; genus Doryteuthis; species Doryteuthis pealeii. Next base: position 17,819,328 of record CM042153.1, on the reverse strand, counting down.
TATTAAAACGCTTGTTATCATCTTGCAACACCCTCTGGTTAAAAATGAGACCGTCCAAAATCGTCCAAGATGAAATGCAAAAAAGTAGATCTTGATTATCTGGTGTCTCTTATCCGCTGAATTCTTGTTTCTCATGTGTGTCGTCAGCTAAACAAAGGACCATTCTGTTTTTATTAGAAAGAAAGAAAACTACGAAAAAGGACATGCTACACAGAAAAATATAATAAGAAAGAAAGAAAAAAAGAAATAGATTAGGGGGTGAGCGGGCGGAAACGATAATGCTACGTTATTTCAAACGAACATAATGAAAAAATTAAAAGAAGGGAAGAAAGAAAAGAAATAGTGAGAGAGAGGATTAAACCCAGATGGTTATATTTTGACTATTGAACTATTTCGCAATAGCTCTTAAGTAATCATATCAAACGTTGAAATAATTAAATCATCATACTGTGGTATATACACAGGTTCTGCTAGTTATTATTTACTCCTTTTGAGTTTTCACATAAGCATTAGCTGATGGTCTTTCATTGGAGTCTGAGTGACAGAAAGTCTCCTCATGTCTCCAGGACTCTTCTGAGTATGCTGGTAGATTGCAGCAGTTCAGTGTTCTGAATGGTTTCAATCCTTCCTCTGTTATCCAAACTTTCCAAACCCTTTTCCAATCCTTTTGGAACTGTTCCAAGTCGCTCAACCACAATTGGTATCACTTTCACTTTCATATTCCATAACTTTTTCAGTTCTCTGGCAAGGTCCAGATATTTGTCCATTTTTTCATTTTCCTTTAGCTTCACCCTGTGATCTGCTGGAACTGCAAAATCCACCAGTTGACAAGTTCTTTCTTTTTTGTTTATCAACACTAGGTCTGATCTTCTTGCTGGGATTATTATTATTATTATTATTATTACTTTTTTACACCAGCGTTAGCTGAAGGTGTTTCACTGGGGTCTGAGTGACAACAAGTCTCCTCAGGTCTCCAGGCCTCTTCTGAGTATTCTGGCCTTGTCTGGATGGTCTCAATTCTTCTGATTTCCAGTTCCTCCAGTCTTTTTTCCAAGTGCCAACTACTATTGGTATCACTTTCACCCTTTATCTGGCAAGGCCCAGGTATTTGTCTATCTTTTCATGTTCCTTCATATTCACCCTGTGATCTGTTGGAACTGCAAAGTCTACCAGTTCACAATTTTATTTTTTTATCAATACTAGATTTAGTCTCCTGGCTGGGATAATATGATCCGTCTTTATCTTGTAGTCCCAGAGAATTTTATGCGTTTCATTCTCAAGAACAGATTCTGGTTTATGCATATACCATTTTGTTGTATAATCAAAATTTAATTTTTTGCATAATTCTCAGGGGATCACCTTTCCCAGCCATTCGTGCTTAGCCTTGTATTCTCGTTGTGCTGGTTTGCTACATAGGCATAATACATGGTTTATGGTCTCATCTCTGTCACCACATACTCTACGTTTACTGTTTTGTTGTAACTTATCAATTTTTGCTTTGATATAATTTGTTCTTATGTCATTGTTTTGTGCAGCAATTATTAGTAATTCAGTTTCTCTCTTGAGGTTTCCTCTTCTTAACCATGTCCAAATCTTTTCATGTGGAACCTTTCCAATTTGCTGTTTAAAGTATCCATATAATTGCTTTTATTCCCATCTTTGTTTTCTTATTTTTGTTGTTTTTCTGTTTGTCCATATGTTGCATCTACTGTTATTGGCTGCCATAAGTAATCTTTCCTGGTTCTTTTTGTGTATTCTTCGAGTCCTTGGATTGTGACCTCTACGCAATCCTTCATTTTGACAAGACCTCTTCTACCATCCTTTCTTGATACGTATTGCCTATCTCTATCATCTCTAGGGTGTGGTGCCTTGTGCATTGTCATTAATTTCCTAGTCTTTTGGTCAATCTGTCAAAGTTCCTCTTTTGTCCATTTTAAGAATGGTCCAGAGTATCTTATAATGTGGACGGCCCAGGTATTTATTCCTTTGATGATATTTCTGCTGCTGAGCTTGGTTTCTATGAGTTTTCTTGTTCTCCTGGGATATTCTTTTTTAACTTTTCCTTTCATCTCTGTTTGCTTGATAGTGTCTGCTTCTAAAATTCCTAAGTATTTGTAACTTTCTTTTTCTCCAAGTGTTTTGATAGTGTCCTGATTTGGTAGTTATATTCCGTCCATTAGTTTTCTTCCTCCTTTTTTTTATCACTAACATGTCACTTTTTCAATTCCGAATTCCATTCCCATATCTTAGCAGTATATTCTAATAGTTTGTACCAGCGTTCCTAGTTCTTTTTCATTTTTTGCAAAGAAAAGATTATATCATTCAGGTACATAAGATGGTTTATTTTTTCCTGCGAGTTAGTGGATTTTTAACCCCCTGTACATTTTCTCAGTATGTAGTTGAGTAGCATCATCGCTATAATAAATAGTAATGGTGATAGCGTGTCTCCTTGGAAAATACCTCTTTGTATTTTTACTTCTGCCAGGGATTGTCCTGCTGCTTTTAATTGAAGTTTCCAGTTTTCCATGGCTTTTTCGATGAAATTTATGATGTTGTTGGAAATTTTGTACATTTTTAGACATTCTAAAATCCAGGTATGTGGGACCATGTCATAGGCCTTTCTGTAGTCAATCCCATGCCATTGCAATATTTTTCCGCCTATTCTTAACTTCTTTAAGAATCTATCATTATTATTATTATTATTTAGTTAGTAGTAGTTAGTACACACAGAATTAGCTGATGGTCTTTCACTGGAGTTTGAGTGACAACAAGTCTCCTCAGGTTTCCAGGACTCTCCCTGAGTATTCTGGTTGATTTCAAACATTGCTATTGTCTGGATGGTCTCAATTTTTCATCTGATTTCCGGTTCCTCTAGTATTTTTCCTAAGATTTTGGGACTGTTCCAAGTGCCCTAACTAGTATTGGTATCATCACCATCATATTCCACGTTTTTTTTTTTTCAATTCTCTAGCAAGGTCTAGGTATTTATCTAACTTTTTCATTTCTTTCACTTCTCCTATGATCTGCTGGAACTGTAAAATCAACCATTAGACAAGTTCTCTTTTTTCAAACAATACTAGGTCTGGTCTTCTGGCTGGGATAAGGCGATCCGTTTCACACCAGCGTTAGCTGATGGCCTTTCACTGACTCTGAGTGTAAGTCTCCTCAGGTCTCATGACTCCTGGGTATTCTAGCCAATCTTAAAATGCTGTTATCTGGATGGTCTCAATTCTTCCTCTGGTTTGCAATTCCTGCTGTCTGTATTATTATTATTATTATTATTATTATTATTATTATTATCTCTTTACGAGTATATCATACCATAGTAATTAGTGGTCTTCACTAAAGTTCAAGTGACAGCAAGTTTCTGTAGCTCTCCAGAATTCTTCAAAGTACTCTAGGTTATCTTAACAGTGCTGTGGTCTAGATGGTATCGTTCTTCTTATGATCTCCAGTTCTCCCATTCTCTTTTCCATACCCTTGGGGACCGTTCCAAGTGTACCAACTACAATTGGTATCACCGTCAGCCTTATGGGCCACATATTTTCCACAAGATAACAAGTTATTTTCTTTTCGTTAATTAACACGAGGCCTGTTATCTATATATTAATACACTTGTTCCTTAATCTTCCGACCATTATCATCTTGTAACACCATCTGGTTAAAAATGAGACCGTCCAAATCCTCCAAGATGAAATGCGAGGTTGTGAATGTGATGATCCACTCTGGACAGTGAGATAACGAGTTAATCTATATATTAATACTCGTGTTCCTTAATTGTACGACCGTTATCATCTTGTAACACCATCTGGTTAAAAATGAGACCGTCCAAATCGTCCAAGATGAAATGCAAGAATGTAAATCCTGACTATCTGGATTCACTTATCCGCCAAATTCTTATTTCTTATGGGTGCCGTCATACCAGCTAAATAATGGACCATTCCATTTTTATTATGAAGAAAGAAAGGAAAGGAAAATTACATGCGATACAGTAAAAATATAATAAGTAAGAAAGAAAGAAAGAAAGAAAGAAAGAAAGAAAGAAAGAAAGAAAGAGAGTTAGGGAAGATACAGAGACGTGAGATAATCCTACTCTGTTTCAATTGAACATAATGAAAAGATAAAAAGAAGAAAAGAAAGAAAAAGAGCGAGAGAGTTAAATGAAGATTCTTATACTTTTTACATATTGAAGTATTTATAATAGCTCTCAAGTAAACATATCAAATATTAAAAGTAATTGGTAATTTGCTTGAAGCATTGTTAATTATGTTATTATATATTAATGATTTTCGGAAAATCGTCTCTGAAGATAAAGTTTACTTTGAAATTGATAAGACACAAAAGATATTTTTGTTTTTATTTTTATGTACATTGTATTGGCCTTCAAATCATTAATATATAATAATATCAAATATTGTAATAATTAGATTATCATACTGTGGTATATCCACAGGTCCTCTTAGTTATCATTATTACTAGCAGGATCTGTGGATATACCACAGTATGATAATTTAATTATCTTCATCTTCAATTGACAGCTCTCTCTCTTCTCTCTCTCTCTCTCTCTCTCTTCTCTCCTCTCTCTCTCTCTCTCTCTCTCTCTCTATCTCTATCTCTATCTCTCTTTTGTTAATCAATACTAGGTCTGGTCTCCAGGCTGGGATAAAGTGGTCCGTCTTTATCTCAAACTCCCAGAAAATTTTATACGTCTCGTTCTCAAGAACAGATTCTGGTTTATGCATATACCCTTTTGTTGTATAGTCAAAATTTAGGGTTTTTTGCATAATTCCCAGTGGATCACCTTTCTAACCTAGTCGTGCCTAGCTTTTTATTCTCGTTGTGTTAATTTGCTGCATTCGCTTAATACATGGTTTAATGTATCATCACTGTCGCCACACATTCTACATCTACTGCTTTGTTGTGTCTTATCAATTTTTGCTTTGGTATAATTTGTTCTTATGTCATTGTGTTGTGCAGCAATTATTAGGGATTCAGTTTCTCTCTTGAGGTTTCCTCTTCTTGACCATGTCCAAGTCTTTTCACGTGCAACCTCTCCGATTTGTCATTTGAAGTGTTCATATAATTGTTTTTCTTCCCATTTCTGTTTTCTTGTTTGTTTGTTGTCTCCTGTGGAAGCCAACACATGGACATGCTAGTGTGGGTCACCCACCAAGGGCCTACATTGACCAACTATGCGAGGATACTGGTTGCTGCGCAGAAGACCTCCCAGCGGCAATGAGTGATAGGGAAGGTTGGTGAGAGATTGTCATGGATATCCGTGCTGCTTGCGTGACATGATATTATTATTATTATTATTATTATTATTATTATTATTATTATTGACATCAGTAATACCATCGTTATCAGCAGCAGCATCTTCATTATTACAACAATATGGTTCTTTTAAATATTTTACGTGTAGGATGAGAAAGAAAGAGAGTAAGACAGACAGACAGACAGACAGACAGAAAGAAAGAAAGAAAGAAAGAAAGAAAGAAAGAAAGAAGGTGTAATACAGGAAGAAGAAGAAGAAGAAGAAGAAGAAGAATGATGATAAATCGACTAGATGATAGAAAACTGAGGATGAAAAAAAAAGTAATAATTATATATTTCAAAAAAGCAATAAATTGTCTTTCCTTCTTTTCTTGCAGATAAGCGTGAAATATTGAGAAAGATAGGAAGATAATTTAATTGATAAATGAAAGAAAGAAAGAAAGAAAGAAGAAAGAAAGAAAGAAAAAACGTTATAGTATAAATGGGATGATGAAAGAAAGAAAGAGAGGGGGAGAGAATAGTGTAAAGAAATAAAAAATTTGCAATAGAAGGGAGAGAGGATCGCAAATGTTATAAAAGTTTACAAAAGAAAGAAGAAAAAAAGAAGAAAGACTAAATCAAAGAAAAATTATTGTGTAGTGTGGTGATGAAAGAGAGAAGAAGAAAGAAAGAAAGAGAGAAAGAGAGAAAGAAAGAAAAAAAGAAGAGAAAGAAAGAAGAAATCAAAGAAATATTGTGTAGTGTGGGTGACGAAAGAAAGAAAGAAAGAAAAGAAAGAAAGAAAGTATAAATCAAAGAAAAATTATTGTGTAATATGGTGACGAAAGAAAGAAAGAAAGAAAGAAAGAAAGAAAGAAAGAAAGAAAGAAAATCAAAGAAAAATTATTGCGTAGTATGGTGACGAAAGAAAGAAAAAGAAAAGAAAGAAAGAAAGAGAGAAAGAAAGAAAGAAAGAAAGAGAGAAAGAAAGAAAGAAAGAATAAATCAAAGAAAAATCATTGTGTAGTGTGGTGAAGAAAGAAAGAAAGAAAGAAAGAAAGAGAGAAAGAAAGAAAGAAAGAATAAATCAAAGAAAAATCATTGTGTAGTGTGGTGAAGAAAGAAAGAAAGAAAAAAGAAAGAAAGAAAGAAAATTATAGTTTAGATATGGTGATGAAAGAAAGAAGAGAGAGTGAGAAAAAAGCGAGAGAGAGAGTGTGTGAGAATGGTGAAAGAAATAAAATTTTGCAAGAGAAAAAAAGCAAGAATCGTAAAAGGAATAAAAGTTTACAATAGAAAGAAAGAAAGAAGAAGAAAAGAAAAGAAATGAGATGGGTGTGGTCTGGGGGCAAGAAAAAAAAGAGGCGTGGTCGTTTCTTCGGTGTGTGCACCAGCGAAAGATGCTGCACCACGTGTTCGTTGCTGCCCACAACTGTCTCTGGTTTTAATGGGACACCCGACCCCCCCTCAAACCCCCACTGATTCTAAGAAGACCAACACTCCTCCTCTCCTCCCCCTACACACACACGGACGCACATATGCACACCCACACCTAGCGTCAAAATCGAAAAGCTGGGTCTCTATAAAAAAGACGCTACTCTGTGTGACAAAACATTCGTAGCAAGATCGCACGGCTTTTGCGGACAAACACAGAACGCGAATATCGACATCGAGATTTTTTTCCCCTCGCTAGGATTCCCCAGTAGCAGCAGCAGCAGCAGCAGAAGACCGGCAAACCACACACACACATACACATACATACACAAACTATCCATCCACAATGGTAAGTGAAGAATTCTTTCAAATTTTATTCTTCTTTCAAAATCATTCTCATTCACTTCGTTTTATTTTATCTTTTGTCTATTTCTTCTTCTATTTATTTTCTTCTTCTTTGGATTTTCTTCAATTTCATTTTTTGTTCTTCTCTGGATTTTCTTCTCTTTATTTTTCTTCTTAAATTTCATTTATTTTTTCTTCAATTTTTCCTTCTTTGATTTTTTGTTTCTTCTCTGGATTTTTCTTCTCTCTATTTTCTACTTCAATTTTATTTATTTCTTCTTCATTTTTTCCTTCTTTGATTTTTTGTTTCTTTTCTTGATTTTTCTTCTCTTTATTTTTTCTTCAATTTCTTTCATTCTTCTTCATTTTTTCCTTCTTTGATTTTTTGTTTCTTCTCTGGATTTTTCTTCTCTTTATTTTTTTCTTCAGTTTCTTTCATTCTTCTTCATTTTTTCCTTCTTTTATTTTTTGTTTCTTCTCCGAATTTTTCTTCTCTCTATTTTTTTCTTCAGTTTCTTTCATACTTCTTCATTTTTTCCTTCTTTGATTTTTTGTTCTTCTCTGGATTTTTCTTCTCTTTATTTTCTACTTCAATTTCATTTATTGCTTCTTCATTTTTTCCATCTTTGATTTCTTTTTCTTATCTTTCTTCTCTTGATTTCTCATTTTTTTACTTCTTTTTTTTTTTTTCTTATCTTGATTTCTTTTCGTTTTTTTCTTCTTCTCTATATCTTCCTTTTCTCTTGATATCCTTCTTTATATTTTTCTTCTATTTCTCTCTTGATTTTCTTATTCATTTTCCTTCTTATAATTATTATTTTCTTCTTTCTTCTTTTGAATATTTTATTCTTTTTCCTTCTTCTATTTCTTCTTCTCTTGACTTTCATCTTCTCTTTATTTTCTTCTTCTTTTTCTTGGCCATTTTTCTTTCAAACTTCGTGCTTTGTTTTGTCTCTTTTTTCAAATTACAGATACCCCCTTCCTCTTTCCTCATTTTCTTTACTTCCTTATATTATTTTATTATTATTATTCTTATTATTATTTATTAATTATTATCAGTAGTAGTAGTAGTATTATCATCATTATTATTTTTCACTCCTAGTGGGGTTTTTATACCAACGTAAGCTGATGGTCTTTCACTGTAGTCTGAGTGACAACAAGTCTACTCAGTTCTCTAGGACTCTCTGGGTATTCTAGCGATTTCAACAATACTGTTGTCTGGATGGTCTCAATTCTTCCTCTGATATTCAGTTCCTCTAGTATATTTCTAAGCTTTTGAGCCGTTCCAAGTGCACCAACTACGATTGGTATCACTTTCACCCTCATATTCCACAGATTTTACTCTGTGACACCTGGTACTATCCAGTGATTTTTAACTGGAATCCGCGTGACACAGCAAGTCTACTCTGTTCTCTGGATCTTCTCGGTATTCTAGTGATCTGAAGAGAGCCGGAGTCTGAACGTCAAATTCTTTCTACGAATCAAGTAAAGCAAGTTTTTCTCAAATATTTTTTAGACTTTTTATTTGGCAAAATATTCTTCCCAACTTGTATTCGCTTCGTCTTAGTTAAATTCATATCCAGAACCGCCATGGAAATATCCAAGTATTTGTCTATCTTTTCGTTTCTTCCATTTTTACTCTGTTGTCAATTGGAATTGCAAAATCCAACCAGATGATAAGTTCTTTATTTTCTTGTTAATAAAATAGGTCTGGCCTTTGGTCGGGAATTGAGGAGTCCATTTGTATTTCAAAACCTGTGATTATTATTATTATTATTATTATTATTTATATTATTATTATTATTATTATTGACTCCATTCGGGTTTTTCACACCCGCCTTAGTCGGTGGTCCACTGGAGGCTGAGTGACAGCAAATCCCCTCAGGTCTGCAGAACTCTTCTGAGTATTCAGCCGATCTCAACAATGCTGTAGTCTGGGATGGTCTCGATTCTTCCTCTGCCAATTCATCCAGACTCTTTTCAGACACCTGGGATCGTTCCAAGGGCCACAATTACAATTAGTTCGACCTTCACTCCCATGTTACACAGTTTACTCATTCTCTGGCAGGTCCAGTATTTGTCGATCTTTTCGCTCTCTTATTTTCACTCTGTGATCGGCCGGGATGGCAAAATCCACAAAATGACAAGTCTTCCTCTTCTTGTCAATTCAAAACTAGGTTCAGTCTCCTGGTCGGGATTAGGTGATCCGTCTGTACCCAAAGTCCCAGAGAATTTTGTGCGTCTCATTTTCCAGGACAGATTCAGGCTTGTGCATATACCATTTGTTTGTGAAAATTGAATTTCTTTGCACAATTCCCAGTGAATCACCTTTTTCCACCCAGTCTGTCTAGTCTTGTACTCTCTTTGTGCGAGTTTACTGCATTCGCTTTAATTATTATTATTATTATTATATTATTATTTTATTATTATTATTATTATTAAAAAAAACACCTAAGGCGGTGTGAAATTGATATTTGAAGATACATTGGGGTGAGAGTTAAAATCCCAATGTTTTGTATCATAAGTAAGTAAATCAACAAATTTTTAAAGGAGTTTTACTCCTTTAATAAATTGATAATTTTTAACTAAATTTTAAATAAAAATAATCAATTTGAATGGAACTTAGTTCTGTTCCACGTCAACAAATAAAATGTTGCGTGCACTTTAATTATTAATCAAATGATTATTTGAATATTTACACATTTTCAACAAACGTAGGTTTTATTTATTTGTAAACATTTTTAGTTACTCTTGTTACTGAAAAAAGGCCGAGAGTAAAATAGTTTTTAAAATTGATTACGGGATTGTTCTTTATTATATTATTGACGATTTTTTGGCATTGCCGAACGTAAGCAGTGACGGTAGTTTTGGTTACAGACAAAGGGATACTGAATCTATATTATTACAGATTATTATTTAACTTCTTGTGAGTTTTTTCCACAACAACGTTAGTGATGGTCTTTCACAGAGTCGGTGACCAGTTCCTCTAGGTTGTTTTCGAAGCTTTTTTGGCCCCAATATTATTGGTTCACTTTCACCCTCTTATTCCACAATTTTTTTTTCTCTAGCAAAGGTCTAGGTATTTGTCTACTTTTAGTTTTTTTCATCTTCACCCTGTGATTTGCTGAAACTGCAAAAATCACCACCAGTTGACAGTTCTCTTTTTTCTTTGTTTAATCACTACTAGGCCTGGTCCATCTGGCTGGGATGAGGCGATCCGTCTTTACTCAAATTCCCAAGAGAATTTTATTTGCGTTTCATTCTCAAGAACAGATTCTGGTTTAATCATATAACATTTTGTTGTATGGTTAAAATTTTTTTTTGCATAATTCCAGTGATCCCTTCCCACCCAGTCGTGTCTAGTTTTTGTATTCTCATTGTGATAATATTTTATTAGCAGGACCTGTGGGATATACACAGTATGATTGATTTAATTTTACAACGTTTGATATGTTTACTTCAGAGATATTAAAAAAATATGTTAAAAAAATAAGTGAAAATCATGATTTAACTCTCTCTTTCTCTCTCCTCTCTCTCTTCCTACTCTCTCTCCTTCGTCTCTCTTTACTCTCTCTCTCATTCTTTTTTTTCTTTCTTTTTTTTTCATTCGATTGCAACGATTAGCGTTTCACTCCTATATAACTATCTTTCCCCCATCTCTCTTTCCTTCATTCTTTCTTTCTTACTATATTTTTTCTGTGTAGTTCATTTTCTTCCTTTATTTTTATATTTAGCCATAATTTATAACTCATTCGAACCAGCAACACCAGATTAATCAGGATTTACATTTGTTTTTCAACTCTTGGACAATTTGGATGGTTTCGTTTTTAACCAAGAGGGTGGCTGAGAATGTGAGCGATTAGGAGCGAATTAGCATATAAAGATTATTGATATTATTAATCCTTGCTGTACACATTTTAACAAACTAATCATCCAGTCAAAACATGACAGTTAAAAATAAACAAAAAAGTTCCCCAACCGTGTGCCCACAACTGTGACTGTCGATCTAACGCAGGGAATACCATAATTTTTTCAACGGTGGCCCAGATAACTGAAAATAACAAGTGCGGGCCACATTATTATTGGTTCAATACTTGCTAGCCAGAACGAAAAGCTCTGAGAAAAAGATTAAACAAATTTTATCTTTTCCATGTTATATTCATGGATAAAGTGCGTAAGATGCACAAAAAACAAATGTACCAACATATTTATTTTCAAAACATTATCAAAGAAACAAACATTAACAGAGGTCGGTGGGCCTGATAAAATACCTTCGCAGGCCGGATCCGACCCTCGACGTAGTTTGGTGAACCCTGATCTAACTGAGCACAGCTAAGTTGATCGACTTTTTTCATCCCAATTTAGATCAGTTCACCAAACTACGGTCGAGGGTCCGGATCCGCCTGCGAGTATTTTATTCAGGCCCACCGCCTTTCTGCTAATGTTGTGTTCTTTGATAATTTTGGAAAATAAATATTTGGTTACATTTGTTTGTCATCTTACGCACCATCCATGAATATAACATGGAAAGATAATTTTGTTTTACATCTTTTTTCTCAGAGCTTTCGTTCTGGCTAGCAAGTATTGAACACAATAATAATGTGCCCGCACTTGTTAATTTTTCAGTTCTGGCCCACCGTGAAAAAATTTGGTATCCCTGCGTTAGATCGACAGGTCCACAGTTGAGGGGGGGGGGGGGGGGGGGGGGGGGGGGGGGGGGGGGCACACGGTGGTGGGGAACTCTGTATACTGGTAGTTTCTGTGATAAAATTAGTTTGTTAAATAATGTGCTAACAGAAGAATTAATAATATAATATCATATGCTAATCGCTTGTTCTTTAATCTTCCGACGTTGTCATCTGCAGCACCCTCTGGTTAAAACAACCATCCAAATTGTCCAAGATGAAAACAAACTGTAAATCCTGATTATCTGGTGTTGCTGTTCTTAATATCTTATCGAGTTTCGTGATCCCAGCTAAATAAATGGGCCATTTAGTTTTTATCATAAAAGAAAAGGAAGAAAAATGATATCTACACAGAAAATATAGTAAGAAAGAAAGAATGAAAGAAAGAGAGAATGGGGAACGATATATATAGAGAGTGATAACGCTAATTGTTTCAATCGAAGAAAAAGGAAAGAAAAAAAGAATGAGAGAGAGAGAGAGAGAGAGAGGAGAGAGAGAGAGAGAGAGAGAGAGAGAGGAGAGAAGAGTAAATCATGATTTTTTCATATTTTTTTACATATTTTTCAATATCTTTAAGTAACACATATCAAACGTTGTAATAATTAAATCAATCATACTGGGGTAATATGCCACAGGTCCTGCTAATAAAATATTTTATCAACAATGAGAATACAAAAAACTAGCAACGACGGGTGAAAGGGTGATCCACTGGGAATTAGCAAAAAACTAAATTTAACCAATACAACAAAATGTTATTGCATAAACCAGAAATCTTGTTCTTGAGAATGAACACGCATAAATTCTCTTGCTGGGAATTTGAGATAAAGACGGATCGCCTCAATCCCGCCAGAATGACCGGCCAGGTATTGATTAACAAAGAAAAAAAGAGAACTTGTCAACTGGTAGATTTTGGCAGTTTCAGCAAATCACAGGGTGAAGATGAAAGAAAACTAAAAAGATAGACAAAATACCTAGACCGCTTGCTAAGAGAAAAAAAATTGTGAATAAGAGGGTGAAAGTGTACCAATAGAGTTGGGGCCAAAGCTTCGAAAACAACCTAGAGGAAACTTGTCACCGCACTTCTGTGAAAGACCACAACTAACGTTTTGTGAAAAACTCCAAGAAGTTAATAATAATCGTTATAAATAGATTCAGACCCTTTTCTGTAACAAAACACGTCACTGCTTACGTCGCAATGCCAAAAATCGTCAATACATATAATAGAACCAATCCGTAATCAATTTTTAAAAACTATTTTTTAAACTCTCGTCCTTTTTTCAGTAACAAGAGTTAACTAAAATGTTACAAATAAATAAATACCTACGATTTTGTGTAAAATTATGTAGTAAAATATCAAAATAATCATTTGATTAATAATTATGATGCACGCAACATTTTAATTTGAGTGGCACAGAACTCAAGTTCCATTTCAAATTGATTTATTTTATTTAATATTTAGTAAAATTTATTCAAATTTATTAAAAGAAGTAAAACTCCTTTAATAAATTTGATTGAATTTACTTACTTAAATGATCAAAACATTGGGATTTACTCTCACCCAATATCTTTCAATATCAATTTCACACCGCCTTAGGGTGTTTTTTGTTAATAATAATAATAAAATAATAATACTATAATAATAATAATAATATATAAAGCGAATGCAGTAACTCGCAAAAGAGAGACAAGACTAGACACGACTGGGTGGGAAAGGTGATTCACTGGGAATTGTGCAAGAAATTCAATTTCAACAACTAATGGGTATATGCCCAGCTGAATCTGTCCTGGAAAATGAGACGCAAAATTCTCTGGGACTTTGGGGTAACAGACGATCACCTATCCCGACAGGAGACTGATAGTTTTGATTGACAGAAGAGAAGACTTGGGTCATTTTGTGGATTTTGCCATTCCCGCCGATCCCAGAGTGAAAATGAAAGAGAGCGAAAAGATCGACAAATACTTGGATCCTTGCCCCGCCCGCAATCCGCAGTCCCCCCACTGGTACACATGGGAGTGAAAGGTCACTAATTGTAATGTGGCCCTTGGAACGATCCGGTGTCCTGGAAAAGATCTGGATGATTGCAGAGAAGAATCGAGACGCATCCAGACTACAGCATTGTTTGAGATCGGCTGGAATACTCAGAAAGAGTCTTGGAGACCTGAGAGATTTGCTGTCCTCAGCCCAGTGGACCACCGGACTAAGGCGGGGTGGTGAAAAACCCGAATGGAGTCAAATAAATAATATAATAATATAATATAAATAATAATAATAAATAATAATCACAGGTTTTTGAAATACAAATGGACTCCTCAACCCGACCAAAAGAGACCTATTTTTGATTAACAGAAAAAATAAAGAACTTATCATCTGGTGGGATTTTCAAATTCCAATTGACAACAGAGTAAAAATGGAAGAAACCGAAAAGATAGACAAATACTTGGATATTTCCATGGCGGTTTCTGGATATATTTAACTAAGACGAAGCGAATACAAGTGGGAAGATAATTTTGCCATAAAAGGTCTAAAAAATATTTGAGAAAACTTGCTGTTACTTGATTCGTAGAAAGAATTTGACCGTTCAGACTCCGCTCTCTCAGATCACCTAGCATACCGAGAAAGAGTCCAAGAGAACAGAAGTAGACTTGCTGTCACGCGGATTCCAGTAAATCACTGGATAGTACCAGTGTCACAGAGTAAAATCTGTGGAATATGAGGGTGAAAGTGATACCAATCGTAGTTGGTGCACTTGGAACGGTCCCAAAAGCTTAGAAAATATACTAGAGGAACTGAATATCAGAGGAAAAATTGAGACATCCAAGACAAAGTATTGTTGAAATCGGCTAGAATACCCAGGAGAGTCCTAGAGAACTGAGTAGACTTGTGTCACTCAGACTACAGTGAAAGACCATCAGCTTACGTTGGTATAAAAACCCCACTAGGAGTGAAAATAATAATAATGATGATTATACTACACTACTGATAATAATAATAATAATAATAATAATAATAATATAATAATAATAAGGAGTAAAAATGAGGAAAGAGGAAGGGGGTATCTGTAATTGAAAAAGAGACAAAAACAAAGCACGAAGTTTTGAAAGAAAATGGCCAGAAAAAGAAGAAGAAAATAAAGAGAAGATGAAAGTCAAGAGAAGAAGAAATAGAAGAAGGAAAGAAAAAATATCAAAAAAAGAAGAAAAGAAGAAAATAATAATTATAAGAAGGAAAATGAATAAAAAATCAAGAGAAGAAATAGAAGAAAAAATATAAGAAGGATATCAAGAGAGGAAGATATAGAGAAGAAGAAAAAACGAAAAGAAAATCAGATAAGAAAAAAAAAAAAAGAAGTAAAAAAATGAGAAAATCAAGAGAAGAAAGATAAGAAAAGAAATCAAAATGGAAAAATGAAGAAGCATAAATGAAATTGAAGTAGATAAAGAGAAAGAAATCCGAAGAACAAAAAATCAAGAAGGAAAAATGAAGAAGTATGAAAGAAACTGAAGAAAAAATAGAGAGAAGAATTCGGAGAAGACAAAAAATAAAAGGGAAAAAATGAAGAGAATGAAGAAAACTGAAGAAAATAAAGAGAAGAAAAATCCAGAGAAGAACAAAAAATCAAAGAAGGAAAAATGAAGAAAATGAAAGAAAATTGAAGAAAAAATAAAGAGAAAAATCAAGAAAAGAAACAAAAAATCAAAGAAGGAAAAAATGAAGAAGAAATAAATAAAATTGAAGTAGAAAATAGAGAGAAGAAAATCCAGAAGAAGAAAAAAAAATCAAAGAAGGAAAAATTGAAAAAAAATAAATGAAATTTTAAGAAGAAAATAAAGAAGAAAATCCAGAGAAGAACAAAATGAAATTGAAGAAAATCCAAAGAAGAAGAAAATAAATAGAAGAAGAAATAGACAAAAGATAAAATAAAACGAAGTGATGAGAATTGATTTTGAAGAAGAAATTTGAAAGAATTCTTCACTTACCATTGTGGATGGATAGTTTGTGTATGTATGTGTATGTGTGTGTGTGGTTTGCCGGTCTTCTGCTCTGCGTGCTGCTGCTACTGGGGAATCCTAGCGAGGGGAAAAAAAATCTCGAGTCGATATTCGCGTTCTGTGTTTGTCCGCAAAAGCCGTGCGATCTTGCTACGAATGTTTTTGTCACACAGAGTAGCGTCTTTTTTATAGAGACCCAGCTTTTCGATTTTGACGCTAGGTGTGGGTGTGCAATGTGCGTCCGTGTGTGTGTAGGGGGGAGAGAGGAGGATGTTGGTCTTCTTAGAATCAGTGGGGGTTTGAGGGGGGGTCGGGTGTCCCATTAAAAACCAGAGACAGTTGTGGGCAGCAACGAACACGTGGTGCAGCATCTTTCGCTGGTGCAACACACCGAAGAAACGACCACGCCCTCTTTTTTTTTCTTGCCCCAGACCACACCCATCTCATTCTTTCTTTCTTCTTTCTTCTTTCTTTCTATTGTAAACTTTTATTCCTTTTACGATTCTTCTTTTTTTCTCTTGCAAAATTTATTTCTTTCACCATTCTCAAACACTCTCTCTCCGCTTTTTCTCACTCTCTCTTCTTTCTTTCATCACCATATCTAAACTATAATTTTTCTTTCTTTCTTTCTTTCTTTCTTTCTTTCTTTCACCACACTACACAATGATTTTTCTTTGATTTATTCTTTCTTTCTTTCTTTCTCTCTTTCTTTCTTTCTTTCTTTCTTTCTTCACCACACTACACAATGATTTTTCTTTGATTTATTCTTTCTTTCTTCTTTCTCTCTTTCTTTCTTTTCTTTCTTTCTCTCTTTCTTTCTTCTTTTCTTTTTCTTTCTTTCGTCACCATATACTACGCAATAATTTTCTTTGATTTATTCTTTCTTTCTTTCTTTCTTTCTTTCTTTCTTTTTTCTTCTTTCGTCACCATATTAACACAATAATTTTCTTTGATTTATACTTTCTTTCTTTCTTCTTCTTTCTTTCTTTCTCACCACCTACACAATATTTCTTTGATTTCTTCTTTCTTTCTCTCTCTCTTTTTCTTTCTTTCTCTCTTCTCTCTTTCTTTCTTTCTTTCTTTCTCTCTTCATCACCACACTACACAATAATTTTTCTTTGATTTAGTCTTTCTTTCTTTTTTTTTTTTCTTTCTTTCTTTTGTAACTTTTATAACATTGCGATCCTCTCTCCCTTCTATTGCAATTTTTTATTTCTTACAATATTCTCTCCCCCTCTCTTTTCTTTCCTTTCATCACCATTTATACTATAACGTTTCTTTCTTTCTTTTCTTTCTTCTTTCTTTCTTTTCTTTCTCTTCTTTCTCATTTATCAATTAAATTAATCTTCCTATCTTTCTCAATATTTCACGCTTATCTGCAAGAAAAGAAGGAAAACAATTTATGCTTTTTTGAAATATATAATTATTACTTTTTTTTCATCCTCAGTTTTCTATCATCTAGTCGATTTATCATCAATCTTCTTCTTCTTCTTCTTCTTTCTCTGGTTTAATTACACCTCTTTCTTTTCTTTCTTTTCTTCTTTTTCTTTCTTTCTTTCTGTCTGTTGGTCTGTCTGTCTGTCTTTCTCTTTCTTTCTCATCCTACACGTAAAATATTTAAAAGAACCATATTGTTGTAATAATGAAGATGCTGCTGCTGATAACGATGGTATTACTGATGTCCAATAATAATAATAATAATAATAATAATAATAAAATAATAAATCATGTCACGCAAGCAGCAGGATATCCATGACAATCTCTCACAACCTTCCCTATCACTCATTGCCGCTGGGAGGTCTTCTGCGCAGCAACCAGTATCCTCGCTAGTGGTCAATGTAGGCCCTTGGTGGGTGACCCACACTAAGCATGTCCATGTGTTTTGGCTTCCACAGGAGACAACAAACAAACAAGAAAACAAAATGGGAAGAAAAACAATTATACTGAACACTTCAAATGACAAATCGAGAGGTTGCACGTGAAAAGACTTGGACATGGTCAAGAAGAGGAAACCTCAAGAGAGAAACTGAATCCTAAAATTGCTGCACAACACAATGACATAAGAACAAATTATACCAAAGCAAAAATTGATAAGACACAACAAAGCAGTAGATGTAGAATGTGTGGCGACAGTGATGATACATTAAACCATGTATTAAGCGAATGCAGCAAAATTAACACAACGAGAATAAAAAGCTAGGCACGACTAGGTTAGAAAGGTGATCCACTGGGAATTATGCAAAAAAACCCTAAATTTGACTAACAACAAAAGGGTATATGCAAACCAGAATCTGTTCTGAGAACGAGACGTATAAAATTTCTGGGAGTTTGAGTAAGACGGACCACTTTATCCAGCCTGGAGACCAGACTAGTATTGATTAACAAAAAGAGAGAGATAGAGATAGAGATAGAGAGAGAGAGAAGAGAGAGGAGAGAGAGAGAGAGAGAGGAGAGAGAGAGAGAGAGAGAGAGAGCTGTCAATTGAAGATGAAGATAATTAAATTATCATACTGTGGTAAATCCACAGATCCTGCTAGTAAAATGATAACTAAGAGGACCTGTGGATATACCACAGTATGATAATCTAATTATTACAATATTTGATATTAATATATTAATGATTGAAGCCATACAATGTACATTAAAATAAAAAAAAAATATCTTTTTGTGTCTTATAAATTTCAAAGTAAACTTTATCTTCAGAGACGATTTCCGAAAATCATTAATATTAGAATAACATAATTAACAATGCTTCAAGCAAATTACAATTACTTTTAATATTTGATATGTTTACTTGAGAGTATTATAAATACTTCAATAGTTAAAAAGTATAAGAATCTTCATTTAACTCTCTCGTCTTTTTCTTTCTTTTCTCTTTTTATCTTTTCATATTTCAATTGAAACAATTAGGATTATCTCACTCTCTGTATCTTCCCTAACTCTCTTTCTTTCTTTCTTTCTTTATTCTTATTATATTTTTACTGTATCGCATGTAATTTTCCCTTTCCTTTCTCTTCATAATAAATGGAATGGTCCATTTTTAGCTGGTGTGACAGCACCCATAAGAAATAAGAATTTGGCGGATAAGTGAATCCAGATAGTCAGGATTTACATTCTTGCATTTCATCTTGGACGATTTGGACGGTCTCATTTTTAAACCAGAGGTTACAAGATGATAACGGTCGTACAATTAAGGAACACGAGTATTAATATATAGATAACTCGTTATCTCACTGTCCAGAGGGGATCATCACATTCACAACCTCGCAATTTCATCTTGACGATTTGGGTCTCATTTTTAACCAAATGGTGTACAAGATGATAATGGTGGAAGATTAAGGAACAAGTGTATTAAATATATAGATAACAGGCTCGTGTTAATTAACGAAAAGAAAATAACTTGTTTATCCTGTGGAAAATTGTGGGCCCATAAGGCTGACGGTGATACCAATTGTATTGTACACTTGGAACGGTCCCAAGGGTATGGAAAGAGAATGGGAGAATGGGATCAATAGAAAGAACGAACCATCTAGAACCACAGCACTGTTAAATAACCTAGTTAGTACCTTGAAGATTCTTGGAGAGCTAAAGAAAACTGCTGTCACTTGAACTTAGTGAGACCACTAATTACTACTGGTATGATATACTCGTAAAGAGATAATAATAATAATAATAATAATAATAATAATAATAATACAGACAGCAAGGAATTGCAAACCCGAGGAAGAATGAGACGCATCCAGATAACAGCTTTTAAAGATTGGCTAGAATCCCAGGAGAGTCCATGGAAGACCTGAGGAAGACTTACTATCACTCAAAGTTCAGTGACAAGCCATCAGCTAACGCCTGTGTGAAACGGATCGCCTTATCCAGCCAAGAAGACCAGAACCTAGTATGTTTAATGAAAAAAGAAACTTTCTAATGGTTGATTTTTGCAGTTTCCATCAGCAGATCACAGGGAGAAAGTTTGAAAGAAATGAAAGTTTAGATAAATACCTAGAACCTTGCTAAGAAATTGAAAAAAAAGAAAACGTTGGAATATGATGGTGAAAAAGTGATACCAATACTTAGTTAGGGCACGTTTGACAGTCCCAGATCTTAGGATACTAGAGGACCGGAAATCAATAAAAATTGAAGACCATCCAGAACAAATAGCAATGTTGATATATATATCTATGAATACTCAAGGAGAAAGTCACTGGGACCTGAGGAGATGTGTGTCCATTCAAACTCCAGTGAAAGAACATAAATCTTGGGTGGAACCTACTAATACTTACCCTACTTACACCTTATATAAAAAAAATATTATGATAAGATTCTTAAAAGATTAAGATAGCGGACAAATATTTGCAATGGCAGGATTGACTACAGAAAGGCTATGAAACATGTCCCCACATACCTGATTTTTAGAATTGTCTAAAAATGTACAAAATTTTCCAACAACACATTTAATGAAAAAGCCATGAAAACTGGACACTTCATTAAAAGCACGGACAACCCCTGTAAAGTAAAATCCAAAGAGGTATTTCCAAGAGACTCGCTATCACCACTATATTTATTATAAGCGATGCTGCACTCAACCTACATACGAAAATGTACGGGGGTTAACAATCCACTAACTCGCAGGAAAAAATAAACCACTTATGTACCTGAATGATATATCTTTTCTTTGCAAAAATGAAAAAGAACAAGAAACGCTGGTACAAACTATTAGAATATACCGCTAAGATATGGGAATGGAATTCGGAATTGAAAAATGACTGTAGTGATAAAACAGGGGAAAGAACTAATGACGGAATACAACACCAAATCAGGACACTATCAAACACTTGGAGAGAAAGAAAGTTACAAATACTTAGGAATTTTAGAAGCAGACCAATATCAAGCAAAACAGAGATGAAAGGAAAAGTTAAAAAAAGATAATCCCAGAGAACAAGAAAAACTCATAAAACCAAGTTCAGCAGCAGAAATATCATAACAGGAATAAAATAACCTGGGCCGTCCACATTAAATAAGAATACTCCTGGACCATTCTTTAACGATGGACAAAAGGAACTTCTGACAGACTGACAAAAGACTAGGAAATTAATGAACAATGCACAAGCATCTACACCTAAGATGAAGAGATAGGAATACGTTCATCAAGAAAGGATGGTAGAAGAGGCTTGTCAAAATGGAGGATTTGCTAGAGGGCCACCAATCCAAGGACCGAAGAATACACAAAAAAACCAGGAAAGATTACTTATGGCAGCAAATAACATAGATGCAACATATGGACAACAGAAAACAACAAAAATAAGAAAACAAAGATGGGAAGAAAAGCACATTATAATATGGATACTTTAAACAGCAAAATTGAAAGGTTCCAACATGAAAAATTTGACATGGTTAAGAGAGGAACCTCAAGAGACGAAACTGAATTACTAATAATGCTGCAGATACAAAATAATGCCATAGAACAAATTATATCAAAGCAAAAATTGAGAATTAATGTGGAAGAGATAGACCATAAACATATATTATCGATGTAGAAACTAGCACAACGAGAAACAAGCTAAGCAGAGTGTTGGAAGGTGATCCCGAGAATTAACTGCAAAACTAAATTTGATTATACAACAAAATGGTATAACTGCATAACCAGAAACTGTTCTGAGAAGAAACAGCATAAATCTCTGGATTCAAGATAAAGACGGATCATCATTATCCCAGCCGGAGACTAAATCTAAAAAAAAATTGTGAACTGGTAAATTTGCAGTTCCAACAGACACCGGTGAATATGAAAGGGAACATGAAGATAAGACAAACCTGGGCCTTGCAGTATAAGGGGAAAGTGATACAATAGTAGTTGTACTTGATAAAAGACTGGAGAACTGAAATCAGAAGAATGAGAACCACCAACAAGGCCAAAATACTACAGAAGAGGCCCTGGAGACCTAAGGAGACTTGTTGTACTCCAGACCCCAGTGAAACCATTCAGCTAACGCTGGTGTAAAAAAGTATATAATAATGATAGTAATAATAATAATAATAATAATAATCATATAATATAAATCATCCCCAGCAAGAAGACCACAACCTAGTGTTAATAAAAAAAAGAAGAACTTGTCACTGGTGATTTTGCAGTCCAACACTATCACAGGGTGAAGCAAAAGGAAAATGAAAAAAATGGGACAAATATCTGGACCTTCAGAGAACTGAAAACAGTTAGGAATTAAGTGAAAGTGATACCAATTGTGGTTGGTGCACTTGGAACAGTCTCAAAAGGATTAGAAAAGGGTTTGGAATTTGGATATCAGAGGAAGATTGAAACCATTCAGAACACTCACTGCTGGCAAATCTGCAAGATACTACAGAAGAGTCATGGAGACAGAGGAAGATTTTCTGTCACTAATCCATGAAAGACATTCAGCTAATCTTATGTGGAAAACTCCAAAAGGAGTAAATAATAACTAGCAGAACCTGTGTAAACCACAGTAGATGATTTTTATATCCACGTTTGATATGATTACTTTAGACTGAAATGGTCATGTAAAAAGTATAATAATCTGGTTTATCCTCTCTCACCTTCTTTCTTTCTTTCCTTCTTTTATTTTTTTCAAATTATGTTGTTTGAAAAATAACGTAGCATTATCGTTTCCGCCGCTCCCCCTTAATCTATTTCTTTTTTCTTTCTTTTCTTATTATATTTTTTCAGTGTAGCAGTTCCTTTTTTCGTAGTTTTCTTTCTTTCTAATAAAAACAGAATGGTCTTGTTTACGCTGACGAACACACATGAGAAACCAGAATTCCACGGATAAGAGACACCAGATAATCAGATCTACTTTTTTGCATTTCATCTTGCCTTTCTGCGACGGTCTCATTTTAACCAGAGGTGTTGGATTGATAACGAAGCGGTTAAACAGGGTAAGTACAAAAAGTAAATGCCTTTTTAGGACAGGTATAAGATTACCAAAACAGGAACATGTATCAACCATCAAAATGAAGCTGGTCCTCTGTGCATCATATCATACTTCTCCACATAGTCACTGTTCTCTCTACTGTTCCTCGAATCTGAGCATGTATCACTGCCTTTAAAATTCTGTGCTGTCTTTGAGCACTTTTTCACTACAATTTTACTTCCTCGTCACATGAAAATAAAGATGTTTGCCTCTCTTGCCCCGTGAAAGGGGCTTGAGGGCATTTTCCGTGCGAGAGTGAAATTTTGTAGTGAAGAAGTGGCCTCAAAGAACAGTCAACAGAAATTTTCCCGGGCAGGGATACATGCTCTCACTGATATGCCAACCAGCCAACCAGTTGTGGCTTCTATTGTATAATAAGGCATACTAAGAGTTATGGTTGTTGAGGTCCAGCCGTTCTAATTATGGAACATAAAGATCGTTTGAAAAAAGCTATAAATAATTTACCTTTATCCTTGATGGGTTGTTTAATGATCGGCTTCTCAATCGGTGCGAGTTAAGCACGCGATGAACTTATCAATACTTAATTGTGGTGACCTAATAAGCAACAAGCAGGTTCAATGGCAGCCAACTAAGTACGCCTATGTTTATAAAAATGACTTTACTTGACATCTTGACTTGAAAAGGGTTGATATACAGTAAAACCAACCAACCAACCAACAAACAAACAATGGTGGTGTTTTCTTTTTAGTATTAGTATGTTTGTTGAAGTAGCCGTCCATTCGAGTGTTTGATCCGAGATTTAATTCGGTACTAAATGACCCGAAAAGGTTTGCTATGCGTAAACAATCCACCGGTGGTATTGTCTTTCTATTAGATACAAAGTAATGGTGTTGAGGTAAGCGTTTCCTAATATGGAACGGAAAGATTTTTGAAAAAAGCTGTAATATAATTCTCTTCGTTGAATGAGAGATTGTTTATGTGGCTTCTCATCGGTAAGCGAAGTTAAACAGCGATGAGCCTCTTCATACTTAATTGTGTGACCACTTAAGCAACAACAGGTACTGTAAACAACTGTACCCTTCGTTTGTAAATGACTTTATTAATGAATGGAAAATGTCGATATGCGTAAAAAAAAACCCCAAAAAAACGGTGGTTTTGCCGAAAGCAATAGCAAAGTATTTAAACAACCTGAAATCGTTTTATCAAAATGAACTTCGACATTAAAACGAACGAAAGGGGTTTGAATATGCCTACCAACAAACAGTTGTGTTTTCTTTTTATAATAACTAAGTAATGCTTTGTTTGAGGTTAGCCGTTCTAATATGGAATCGAAAGATGTTTGAAAAATTATAAATGGCTTCATCAAAACCCAATTAAGGTTCCTAAAATTATTGGGAAACCGATTACTCTGAAAGTAAGGATCCGTTTTTGTGGCCCATGTGTGAAACTTCGAACATGTTAAAAGTCCGCTTAAGAAATTGGTCTTGTTTTCCATATCTACTCATTAACTACTGAAGTCCTAGTTACAATATCAATGGTTTTAAGAGCGAATATATCTTTAGAGTTCACTTATTTTCAGTGCGTAAACACTTCATATTTAGTACTATAATCGATGCTCTTAACTATATTAATTAAGTACACTATTCTTTTAAGCGCATAACACTTCATACTTAGTTAGCAATATCAATGGCCCTTTAAACTATATAAATAGTTTTTTCAACTCGTAAAACTTCAGAGTTAAGGAGTCAAAATCTTAAGTATAGCTGCAGAGGACTAGAAGATATAAAAAAGATAGACGACAGTTGTTCTCAGGTCATTTGTGACAATAAAAATAAATTATGAATATTTCTGTTGAGAAACGTGGTGCCAACACAGATAAACTTATCAGGGTCTCTTCCCCACGCCACCCCTTTCCTCTCTGAACCACTGACTGACATTTCAAGATCCAAAAGTACTTTTTCCTCCCCCTTTTTTTACCTGTTTTAATTGAATTTTGTCAGGAGATACATTGTTATTTAAATTCATCAAACAAAAGTATGCGCCCGCTGAACGGCAATATTTAAGCTTTAATGTAGATAACATATTATATTAAATTAGGAAGACTAACAAACTACATGAAGTTATAACATCCTTCAAGCCGCTTTGTTTTGGTTACATTTCTTATAAGTTATTGGATTGTTTTTGTACGTTTGAGAATAACATATGTTGTGTACACGCGAATGTTATTTTTAAATCCATT